>CABEEJ010000844.1:43179-61340 GCA_901482245.1 Timema douglasi | reverse complement strand
TACACCGGGACCGAGGAAAACCGAGCTATTGCTGGAGCAAAAGGATGCCAAAACAAGACCCATGAAAATCTTACACTTTGTACAACTATTATTTAGGGAAAATAGTGTATGTGAACATCAATTTATTATTTATTTTTACTCTACTAATTATATAAAAATGAAAGGTCTGCCTTTTGTTTGTTTGTTGCTCAACCACGCCAAAACCACTGCACCAATTCCTCTGCTGAAATTTCGAATGGATATAACTTGGACGCCCGGTTTACATAAATATTTTATTGTTTAGTTAAAATCAAGTCCACCATTTTGTCTAAGAAAGCGGCTGCAAAACACTTCTTTTTGGCCTTTATCTCAGCTTATGATTAATGGATTTTTATTGGATCAACTTTTAAAGGTCTCTTAATTTAAAAAGAAAATGTAGTTATAGAACATTACTTTTTAACCTGTCCAAAGCTCTAACTCATGAACTATGGGGAGCTTGGCAACGTGGACTAATAATAATAATAATAATTATTATTATTATTAATAGCACCGCGTCTTACTACCCGTTCGGGTTATATGCACTTACGCTAATGTGTAATGGTAGGGTGATTGTGATATGAAATGGAGGACCTACAGTTTAACGTGGAATCCAAACCACGGTGGAGGCCTGGCATTCTCCACATTCACAAGATGTCTTGTCAGAGGTGAAGGAAGGGTTTGGTAATCAGATAAATCTGTGCCGGGACCGAGGATTGAACCCCGGCCGCCAGCACAGAAGTCTGACACCTTACCCCTAGACCGCCAGGTCACCCGTGGACCAATAATCAATCATCATATAAACAATATATATATTTATATATGTATATATATTAGTGTGTATGGATGTGTGTTTGTGTGTTTGTGTGCATGTGTTTAGGTGTTATAACTCCAAAACCAAGACTAATAGAAAGCTTTAATCACACTAATATATCAAAATTAAAATGTTGTCTGATTTTTGCTCAAATACGCCCAAACCACTGTATACTTTTGGGAGACATAGACAATCTAAAAAAAATGCAAGGTATGTAGTGGGATTACTCCAAATCCCCAATCATTTCTAAACATTTGAAATTTCTAGGTCGAGTTTGGTGAAATGGGGGATTTATAAATGTCCAAAACTTATGTAAAAATACTTCTCACTTGGTGGCCATATGGTCTAAGGCGTCACTCTCGCAAGAGATTAGACTGCCAATGACAGAAAGATTGAGGTCCGAATCCTGTTTGGGTGTACTGAGGATGCTTTTTCTTAAATGGTTTCCCACTCTACTTCCACGATAATGCGAGTATACTTCCTCTCAATTGAACCTTACTCATTCCGATCTCATTAGCGTAGTTATTACATAATATGAGTATAGCCTGAACAGGTAGTGAGACGCGGCGATAAAAAAAAATCTCACTGTGTTAAGAGATTGACATTTGTCAGACAGATTATAAGAGTCACCCAAAACACTGAGGAAAAAAATTAAATTTCAAAATTAGTAACCAGAAAAGGGGGAAAGTGGTCTTCCCCTAAAATTTCCTAAATTAATTGAATAAAACATTTACCGTATGGTATAAAATTGAAATATTTAAATACATGTAGAGGGACAACCTTAAAACCCAATATGTTTTGTTACAATGCACATTATTGCGCTTAAATAAATATTGAGTTATATGGAATGAGTTTGTTTGTGAACTCAGTTTATTAGCTGTAATTAATGTTTCGTTTCAAAGATTGTTTTTAAAATTGATTTTTTTAAATTCATCTGTTAAAATATTTGTTTTTGAATCGGAAATTATATAAAGAGTGCAATTGGATGTTGAACTTCAGAATTCAATATAGTTTTGATATCTATCTGTCTGTCTGCATGAACTATTCCAACACTAGTAAACATTCTTGAAATCTAAAATTTGCCATGACGATAGGTATTAAAATGCTGTTCTCTATAAAAGTTCTAAAATCGAAAATTGAATATAATATCTATTAAATTTTATGTATTTCATTATATATATTAAATTTTGTTCACCCCTAAGATATATATACATATATGTATATATGTATTTGTTCATATCAAACGGCGAATCATCAAGGCCGTATTTAAAACTAGCCTGAAGAGTTTAAGACGTATTATTGTTATTATTAGCACCACGTCTTACTAGCCGTTCGGGTTATACGCATTTAAGACGTAAGGACAAGAAATATGGGAGTTACTTCCCCCCTCCCCCTCTTTCACTCTCCTTTATGCAATTATTATCTGGGCGGCTAGTTTCAATTTGTAGTACAAGGTTTAATACTTTATCTGGCAGTTCAAGAACAAAAAAAGTCTGAACACCAATGTTAAATGATAATGAGTCCATCGATAAAAAAATTTCAAATGTAATAATTTAATTTTTTTAGAATCAATCAAAATTAATAATAAGGAAAAGATTGAAATATACTAGGGATAGCAACTATAGATTTAAAATTACACGCTCTCTTTCTAAATCTCGCAGACAACCGTTTTAATCTTTGTCTTGGACAGGTCACATTTTGATAAAGGTTTTGTGCATATACTTCATTCACGGTAGGAGTTTACCTCTGAAAGGTCTTTTTTCCTACCAATATCCTACTATATAATAGATTTCTGGTAGGGAAAAAGGCCTTTCAGAGGTAAACTCCTACCGTGAACGAACTTTACCACAGATTACGAGGATGGTGATCATTGATCCCTAGGAATATTTTAACTGACTTTGGTTTAAATTAATCACCAAAAGAAAAACTACACATATTTACCTATCCACAAGATTTATACGGTTTGTAGACTAACAATCACTATATACGAGTAAGTAGAATTTTCAATCCATTTTGTTTAGCTGTAATAACATTAATTATTTTTAATATATTGATGTATTTAGCATAAATAATAACAATTGATTAATTTGACAAGTTTATACTACACTCAAAATTATGAAATTAAGCACAATCATATATAATATTAAAGTTTTGCACAACAAAACCAACTGAGATAATAAATAGCTCTGGCTGCCGAGAACGTGTTTGTGCAGTTGATCAAGCCCCGGGTGCAGTGTTGCCGTATTTCGATATTCCAACATGTTAATAAAAAACGGCCGTGAGATAGCCAGGGCTGACAGTAAACCACTGGACATTAAAAAAAAAAGGATTCATAATATATTAAATAAAAATGAAAATAGAAGAGCAAAAACAGTAAACTAAACTCATTTTTAAAAGTGTCCATAATAAAGAGAGGATTGGAAACCACATCGTATGGGTTGCTTGTCCATGGCGTTTGCCTGGTGATCCACACTCCCTGTGGCTGCATTAGTTAGCCTTAACCCCAGACCACGCCACAAGCCAAGCAATGTCTAATTTAAGCGTACAGCTTCAAACGGTAGTAGCGCTAACAATGGAACGCCGAGGTAGGCGAATTAATTAAAAGGTCCCTAACAAAAACAGCGCGCCTGGGCTCAAGGTAAGGGGTTAAGTGTAATTAAAAGTGGTCGAAGTAAGGCCGAGGTATGGTGGTTAGCGCCAAACTACGCCACTTCTAGCGCTTACTTCAAGATTCACCTTGCTAGCGTTTGATGAACATTCTTTCTCTCTGGTACTTGCTAGAAGATGAGACTTTGCCCATACCCTTGATGTAGATATACGACTAGCCTAGACGGGTAGTAAGATGTGGAGAACCAAACCAAGAGTTCAATTTTAATACAGAAACAACGCCCAATATTCTATTTATCACCGTGAAAGAGGCCCTAGTTCAAACGATGATACCTTTTTCAGCCGTAGGACGTTTGGCACATTCGCCTTAAAAAGAGACCCGTTTGTACCAATCTATAAAGGACGTTTGACGCAGTATTATTAGGTAAAAGGGAGGGCTTTTGGACCAACAGAGATAGCATGTTAGGACTAAGGACCAACATAATTGTTACTTTCATTTATGCAGACATAGCCTAACATAAAATAATCCAACATAATCTAACCTAACCATTAAACGAATTCCTTCAATTTTTGCAGATCTAACCTATGTGTGTATATGTATATATATATGTATATATATATGTATATATATATATATATATATGTATGTATGTATGCATGTATTGTGCCGGGCTAATTGAAATTATCCCCCACTGTTAATTGTTTCTACCTCGTACAAAGTAAATACCGACTCTGCAAGAATAGCGGATCAGGTTGGACTTACCATGGTTAGCCGATGTAGCTGTTGTGTTGTGTTGTGTGATTGTCACTGATGGTCCATATTTAACAATACTGTAGGGGTTACTTAAAAAAAAAACCAAACTGAAATATATTATTTAATTTTTTGCTTCTCTCATCATCTACTCTTCACATATGCGCCGATACCCGCTGTAGGTATCCACCCCGCCGAGCGCTATTTCTCCGAGACGTGATTGGTCGACCCCCCTTTCATTCCTATCATACTATGGTGTCAATATGGGAGCCTATTTAACATCATGTATCGTCTAAAATAGACACAAAACAAAATTCATTCTCTTCGGCTGAACATGATAATAACGTTTTCTTACTTCGTCTAATCTACTAGCTACAAGAGAACTGCCCGGGATCCTATGGCGTCCAACTCGCCGTGGCTACGATCAGCTCCAGCTAGCCCCCCCGGTTACTACAAGGACATTTTCTGAGTATCAACGTAGTCAGTTTACCTTGCTAGGGAAGAAAGTCCGTTTTACTTTGCACACTGCAATTGCTATCCCACTCGGGATCATAAGTTTATTTTCAGTAGTCGTAGTGAGTATGATTTGTTTACCTTAGTCAAGATGTTGTTTATATAGCTTCTCTGCTCTATACATGTATAATATTAAGATTATAATTAATATTTATTAGTTTAATTTGTCTAGGTATGCCTATTCCTAGCTTACACGGTATTTGGTTCCTTCAGAAAAAAAAACTAATGTATTGTGGCATTGTATACCTTGTAGAGTCTGTTCAGCGTAGGAATTGTTCTCTGTGAGGCCTTTTTCCCTACCAGAAATCTATTATATAGTAGGATATTGGTAGTAAAAAATACCTTTCAGAGGTAAACTCCTACCGTGAATGGAGTATAAGAATAGTCTTACCAGTTTGGCATAGCGCCGCCGCTTAGTGAGTTGGCTAGAGCTTTTAGATTATATGTATATTTATTTGACTGTGCAATGTGTAGACACTGTTTACTTCTCTTGGGTTCCCCTCTAACGGCTTAGCCGTTACTTGACTGACGCTTAACGGCTTATTGTTGTTATGGGTTTTTGGATACTAAGCTTAGTCACTCTGAAGTTGGTCTGTTAGTTTAGATAGGACGTTTTTTCTCCTTTTAGCGGGGAACGTCAACTCCAGGAAAATAGCGTTTCCCAATTATCAGTTTATGGCTTAATTAGGCCTTTCTCCCCCAGCAAATTGTCTCTTGTACTCTTTATCACTATACTTTCTCTATATTACTTGTTTGCCAGACATACCCTTGCTTTACCTCTTGGACTCTAACATTTGACTGAATTTTGTGCCACTTAGACGGGTTCCTTAAGTTTATGCGAAAGAACACGTCCGTGTTCTACTGTGTAGCTTTCTTACAAATTTTGATAAAGGGGATAATTTTTTGAACTCATGATTATTTTAATGTTATCCTAATTAGAACATCTCTATCCCAAGTGTAAGGGATACCGCTTGCAGCCCCTACCGGTGGTCTTGACGTTCACGCAGTTTGTAAACAATAATGAAGTGGAAACTATCTATGAAAGGATAGTCGCCAATTTCCCACATTTGAGCTATATGAGTTACCATTTGTACTAATGGGATGTTAAATTTACCTCCTGTCACTAACTATTTTTGACCCTGCCTTTTATTACATTTAGCTAAACAAACTGGGTTATAGCAGCCAGCTTATAGTTTTCGAATCTATGCTCGTAATCTAGTTCCTAGTGTTTTAGGTTATTTTCTTTTATTTGCTTACTGAATTAATGCTAATCATACCTCATAAAGCTCTATTAACTAGTGCAACCTCATTTAGGCCCATTGTAACAGGCCAGATATAAAGCTCATCAAAACAGGTTTTCTTTGCTACTTTGACCACTCGTTCTATTTTGTTGTACAAGCAGAGAGTACACCTCAATGCCCCCTTAAAGGTTTCATTTTTTGTAATATGTAACATATTGTCAATTAAATAAATCTTATTATTATTATTATTATTAGCACCGCGTCTTACTACCCGTTCGGGTTATACGCACTTACGCTAATGTGTAATGGTAGGGTGATTGGGAGATGAAATGAAGGACCTACAGTTTAACGTGGATTCCGAACAACGGTGGAGGCCTGGCATTCCCCACATTCACAAGATGTCTTGTCAGAGGTGAAGGAAGAGTTTGATAATCAGATAAATCTGTGCCGGGACCGAGGATTGAACCCCGGCCGCCAGCACAGAAGTCTGACACCTTACCCCTAGACCACCAGGTCACCTATTAAATAAATAAATAAATAAATGTATGCCATGTACTTGTCCCTTTATTCATAATTTGAACCCCCCACCCCCTTGGAAAGGTTCAGTATGTATAGTACTCAACCAGAAGGTTGGTTGGATCCTAAACAGTTCCACCGTCAGCTGTAAAACTTAGCAAAGAAGGAGCGTACTAGGGAAATGAGGAGTGAGGTAGTTTCCCGTGGTTTTCCTTAATGAGCTGGAAGGTACTATTGCTATTGCTCATCAGTCTCCTAAGCCCACCGAAATGCATACACCAACCGACCCTAAAAGTGACACCTTCACTCCATTAAATCACAGAGAAATGAATATTATTAATAGCATCGTTCATACCTCTACCACTGCCATATTTGTCAAGGCCATAAGTGAGACTGAGACAGATAAACTTGTTCTAGCTCGTGCCAGAATACTTAGTTCATAGCCTAATTCAATCTAACCTAACCTAACGTAGCTATCAGGCGATTTAACAGACACTGGCTATAGAAACACGATTCAGAAATAAACAAAACACACAAGGTATACTTCATTCACGGTAGGAATTATCTCTCTGAAAGGTCTTTTTTCCTACCAATATCCTACTATACAATAGATTTCTGGTAGGAAAAAAGGCCTTTCAGAAAACAATTCCTACGCCGAACAAACTTTAGGATTAACAGGTGTTTCCACAACTCTCCCAAACGTCCTAGTACTAACCTGATCCAAACGACCCGTGTTTTTCAGCAAGGCTAATCCCAGATCGCGCCAAAAGTCTTAACATTCCATTTTTCGGCTGCTTCGATAATAGAACCCCGGTCCCCGAGATAAATCTCGCTGGCGAGTGAGCCTTGCTCTTCTTTGACGCACACCTATGGCGACATGGCCTACAATAGTCAAACACACACTGACTGAAACACGAGAGACCAGGAAGCGACTTCGTAGCTAATGAAACACAGCTAAGAGCGACAATGTACGCACGAATACGTTACGTTCATCCGGCGTTTCCTTCCCAGAGGTCAAGGCAAAGTGACTGACATATACATTCTGATGTACTTCAAGCTTAGGAGGGCGGGGCAAAAACAACGTGGACATGCAATTTACATAATTTATGTTCGTGTCCTGAAGACATTAGATGTGTAAGCTAGGCCCCGATTACTAACACTTTTGGGGGCCCTGTGCCAAGTAGAACTTGGGGCCCTTAGAAGCTAGTTCGCCAATGAATGATTATAAATCTTACACACACACACACACACACACACACACACACACACACACACACACACACACACACACACACATATATATCATTTATAGATAATTTTATTTAGAGACAAACTTTTTTTTAAAAAGGTTTAGAAATAATGGTGAGTACCGTGTGTTTTGTTGTTGTTATTATATTATTATTATTATTATTATTATTAGCACCGCGTCTTACTAACCGTTCGGGCTATACACACTTACGCTAATGTGTAATGGTAGGGTGATTGTGAGATGAAATGGAGGACCTACAGTTTAACGTGGGATCCGAACCATGGTGGAGTCCTGGCATTCCACACATTCTTCACAAGTTGTGATTAATACACGTCTTGTCAGAGGTGAGTCTTATTATCGTGACGGGCAGTTCGAATATCTTGAGGGAGTATTTTTAAGAAGCGGGTTACAGTATCCTGAGAAGTGCCATGGTGGGAGGGGGTGGGAAGAGTTGAGCGGGTGTGGGGGTGGATAGTAAGAGGTAGGATGAACCAGATAAGTAGATAAACAGAAATGTTGGAACAAACAGAAGAAAGGACTATATGAAAGGGAGAAGAATCGCCTGCTGATTACAATCTGGTCACGTCGTGAGGCGAGAAATTGATTACGTTCCTAGTCACGTGGTTTTGTTCTCCCCTTCCCTGTGAGAAGAACGTGCGCGGATTTACACAGAAGAAAAAGCCCTGGTCTGTGAAAACACTCAAAACTGGAAATGGGGTTGGAGGTGTTTAGGTAGGGAAGGTTCGAATTCACGCAGCCCTAGAAGGAAGCTTATCTGAAATAGGTTGAGAAAACAAAAAATATGTTAGCTACTGCATTGAGACGCTTTAAAAAATTCCTGATTGATAGAAAATGGTTCAAATCTCACATGTTCTAAGATTAAAAACGTTGCCTACTACAGCAAATCAAGATATCATTTCTCATGTTAGTAAATTTACGTTTTATTCGGCGAGTTTTCAAGATTACACATTTAAAAAAAACACCACAAATTCTTCAATAATTTGAAAAATAATCATACACTGTCAAAACATTATTTTTATCTTGGAGTAGTTTTGAAGACGTATATTTTATAGCTCATCTACAACCTGATGCTATTTGGTTTATTTAGGACTAGACCCTTCCCCTCCCCTCCCCCCAACATTATTATTTTCAACACACATATTGACGAATCATCATAGACTCTACCATAAAATATGAGTGACAATCGACATTTTTATGAGGAATAAATTAAATTTTCAAAATAAAATATAGCCTATGTTACTCGCTGATAATGTAGCTTTATATTGGCGAAAGAATTTTTAAAATAGGTTCAATAGTTTTTGAGTTTATCCATTACAAACAAAAAAAAAACAAACAAATCTTTCCTCTTTATAATATTAGTGTAAAAAATGGCCAGTAGAAATCTTCCTGCCAGGATATAGATTGAAAAAATCCGTGAAAGCAAATGTCTATCTAGAATTGGAAACAAGAAAAAAGTAATTTTAAAATGTAAGCCATTGTTGTCTAGGAGAAAATAGTATAGTGCTTGTGTATACTCATCAGAGGAAGCGAAAGTGTTGTCAGCAGATAAACAAGATACCTCAAAAAGTGAACTGCTCAGTTTTTTACTTCTATGTCTATTTTGTACATTGGTGCCTAAAAGTGTGATAGCGCTTAAAGTACTTAGGTGCGTCAAGTAAAATGCAGCCCGCTTCGCAAAATATCTTCGAAATAACCAAGTAGAAATCGTCGTTAACGAATTAACAAATCTATAGCCACGCGAACTAAACGTTCAAGTTTGTCTGGTCTGGTTTTACAGCTAGATTCCCGTCTGGTTGTACCAGTGGTAGTTTTTTTCCCACTTCTAAATGGTTTACCACTTTCCCTCCATGAAAATGCGGGCATCATCTTTAACTCAATAGAGTGAATATGCGTTTATCCCAGACGTGATTACATTACCTTGAACCCTGCCTTGGAGGTTCTGATTGCGTGACTTGACCTACCTCAAGGAGACGGCTGATACTCGGGTCAAAGAAGAAGGAAGTCAAGGAGAAGTCACGCAACGAGGTGTGGCCCCCGTCCTTGATAGATCCCTGGAGGGGGGCTCCTCCCCTCCTAAGCCCCCTTGTACCCCCTGCCGAGCTCACACGCCACAACCAAACACGAATAATTTATCCACCGATTCAATTGTTCGCCTCATCACGCCCCAGTGGCTAAGTGGCTGGTAGTGGTTGACCACAACTCTAGAGGGGACAACGGTTCGATTCCAGATGGTAATTTATAGTAGATTTATTATTTGTGTACGGGTTCACCCCATGGGTAAATCCAGGGGCTGTTGTCGTGAAGCTGGTGCGGGGGTATCGGTTTTCAAACTCCAATTTAAAATCCGATATTTTAATTAATAATAACAAAAGTTCTAGTTCATAAAAATAATTTTGATTAATACACACGTGGGATGGTTGTGTCGTCAGCCGTACTCCCCTTGGTCAAGTTGGTTTATGTCGTATGCTTGGATAATTAGTGTTTAGAAAATGTGCGTTGAATACACAAACTAAAAAATATCCTTGTCGCAACGTTGTATAAAGCTTGCAACAATTTTTTTGGGGGGTACTTTTTCATATAGAGAAAGTATTGAAAGCGTTAAATTAAAATTTTCTACCCTGATCTTATGTTGTATCATAACATTCTTTGTACCCCTAAAAATCAGGAAAATAGGTTTTACAATTATATCTGTCCCTATGCCTGTCTGTCTATCTGGCCACCTTCACAGCCAAACCAGTTCAATAGATGATATTCAAAATCCATATTGAGATGAATGTGGGAAATGCCAGGCCTCCACCGTGGTTCGGATTCCACGTTAAACTGTAGGTCCTCCATTTCATCTCACAATCACCCTACCATTACACATTAGCGTAAGTGCGTATAACCCGAACGGGCAGTAAGGCGCGGGGCTAATAATAATAACATATTGAGATGCTATATATTCATAACCCGCCTCGGTGGCCTAGTTAGCTAACGCGCTAGCCGTGTTGAACTCGACTGCTGAAGATGGGGAGATAGAGGTTCGAATCTCGGTCCGGTGAACTGGGGGTGGTTTTTCCCAAATGGTTTTCCACTCTCCCTCCACGCAAATTCGGGTTCACTTCCTCTAATTAGACCTTACCAATTCCTAATCCATTAGCGTAATTAGTTCTTAAAGCGTATAACCCGATCGGGTAGTAAGACGCGGTGCTAAATAAAAATATATAATCATACCTCGAGGTGAAATCGTTATCTTATTCTAGATCTAAAATTAAGGATAGTTTACTAATGACTGATTTATAAAAATACTTTATTTTTTCAAAACTTGCTTTTGCTTTTTTCAAAAATAGGTATCATCTTATTTACTTCTGTTAGAAAGTTTATTTCGTACTGGCACTAAAACGTTGATAGTAAATAAAAATAATTTTGTATTATAATCTGACAAGTATCACGAATGTAATTTTTGGGATTGCACCTGTATTCGCTTTGAAAGGTTAGGGGGATAACGTTATATCCTGTTTATATCATAGGACTAAAAACCCTGTCCAAGCCGTTAAAAAATAACGCTTCATTGGTTTTTGAGAGTATTTAAAGAATTCGCGTTCAAAATCAGTTCAGGAACTTCAAACGGGGATCTACCAGGAAGGTTTGGGGTGTATGTTTGAGGCGATGATAAGTTTTTTTGCACCGCGTCTTTACTTTCCGTTCGGGCTGTCCGCATTTAATTACACAATCGAGTTATATCTGAGGATGGTTAAAGCTTAGAAAAAATGTACCCACATTAGCGTGGAGAGAGAGAGAGAGAGAGAGAGAGAGAGAGAGAAAGAGAAAGAGTAGGAAACCACAAAACCAAAATTAGTATACCTACTTTCATGTAATCATAAGCCACATCATGTATCTGTAATTGTAACTGACCAAACATCGATCGACTACTTCTTCACATTTGTTTAATATGTTCTTGAAGGTTCTTCAATGCATTGAACCGACTTTACAAACACATAGCCTTGGGGTTGAAAAACGGTTGATTGTGATGACATTTTCGGTAACTCATTACATTTATTAAAAAAATGGCACTTTCCAAAGTAGTTTAGTGTAGAAGAGTGTCAACTCAAGATTAGGGTATGTGAGGCTTCTTGTCTCGAAGAAAAATTATCACGTTATGGATCGTGTTGCGCCCCGAGTGGGGGCGTTGTTCTACTCTATCAACCTTTGTGAGTCGTAATTTTGAGCTGAAGGTGATAAAATAAATAAATATAGAAGTAAGTAACCCGCGTCAGTGGTCGTATGGTCTAAGGCGCTACTCTCGTAATAGATTTAACTGCCAAAGATGGATAGATTGGGGTTCAATATCGGTCAGATGCAATGAGGGTGGTTTTCCGTTCTATTTCCTTCCGGTCTACTTCCTCTAGATTAAAACCTTCCTACACATTAGTGCACCACAATTTAAAACATTACCTTCTCAGTTAGCTACAAAACATGTATATATATATATATATACATTTTTACTATCATTTAAAAAAAAGAATATATCTTGTGTTTTCTAGTATTAAAAAGTGCATTTTAGTACATGTAATAACACTTTTAAATTATTTACATTAAAATTACGAAGCCAAGTCACATAGCTCATCACTAAATAGAAATTGGTGCGATGGACGAGACTTCTAAACATGTTAAAATAATTGTCAATGCGCGATACTGAAAAGTTTTAAACTGGGTATCTCGCAAAACAATTTCTACAAATTGAAAGTGGCTACCATACTTACTGAGTTTGGTGACCCCTGACATATCTTATATTCAGAAACAGACCAAGCGTTAAAAGGAGAAGAGGTGTGTACGTATACTAGACCAGGGGTATAATTAAATAAAGGTTGTTAACAATGTAATATTATCAGTAGCCATACCTTAATTCCGAGTTGTTTTTATCGCCGTGTTTTACTATCTGTCCAGAATATATGATAAATTACTCTAATGAGGTAGGGATGAAGAAGGAAGCATTTTAGAGGTTATCTACCCGCCTTTGAATGGAAGGAGAGTGGGAAACCATTTAGGGAAAATAATATTCATTAGACTCAACAAAGATTCGAACCCTGATCTCCCCATCTTCAGCAGGACAGTCCAATACAAGAGTGACACCTTAGGCCGTTCGACCACTGAAGTGGGTGGGGTGATTCCATGTTTTGGTTGCACAACAAACCAAAACAAACATATTTCTAGAAATGGCTTCTGTATTTGTGATTTGTAGTTTTTATATAAATAAATATGATAATATCCTTATGATTTTCTTTCAGCTGTTCTTAGCTAACAATAATATGTCAAGTAAAACCAAGCTAAGATAGATATCTTTTGAAGTCATACTGGTACATAATAGAACTGGTGATGGTAATTTTTCTTCTAGCACCATGTATTACTGCCCATTCGGTGTGATAATTATTATTATTATTTAGCACCGCGTCTTACTACCCATTCGGGTTATACGCTTTAAGTTCTAATTACTCTAATGCATTAGTAATTGGGGAGGTTTAATTAAAGGAAATGAACCCGCATTTGCGTGGAGGGAGAGTGGAAAACCATTTAGGAAAAACCACCCCCAGTTCACCCGACCGAGATTCGAACCTCGATATCCCCGTCCTCAGTGGTCGAGCTCAACACGACAAGCGCGTTAGCCAACTACGCCACCGAGGCGGGTGGTGTGATAATGATTTTGACATTGGTGAAGAAGGTATGGGTATATATTGGGCAATCCATTAGGAGTCTGTAATAATAGTACAAAATGTTAAGATCCCCTGTTTTAGAAAAAAAAATGCGGCCAACATTGATAATATTTTACAATTTTTAGTGTTATTTTATAGTTATTTATAATATTTATCAAAAGTGAAAGCTTCAAATAATATAACCTTACGTATGAATACGTAGAAGTAGATCTAGTAGCTTTTCTGTCAGATAAAGGAAATACTTTTTTTTAAATTAGACTGTCATTACGTTTTAATAGAATCGCACTATTGTGCTATAATTTTAACTGTTGTCGGTTACCATGGAAACAAAGAGCGCGTGGCCCCAACTTGAAAACCATGATGGTAGCTCGAGACGTGGCTGATAGCCCTCTCCGAGGCGCAGGGGACGACCGGGACTCGAACCCGGACCGGTTCCTCGAGACACCATGTCGCCGCTGTAAGGTGCTCGTGGTGAGGCCGATAGACGCTGCCCTCGTCCGCCAGTCAACTGTCACCAACACCACCGTGTGCAGTGCTTGCAGGTGAGACAACAGCGTTGGCAGAGCGGGGTCCGAAGGGGGAGGGGGGTATGACTCGCTCCACACTTGATCGCCGATGACGTGGTAGTCAGGAGCGGTATTTGTTTGTGATTTATTTATAAACCTCCCTTAAGCCACCTTCTTCAACCTTAGGGCGTCTTAGAATGAGCCGTTATAAAACTTGTGTTGAATGTATTATAAAGTAAAACAACTCTAAATTCGCCCTCCTGACTCTTTGACTGACAAAAAATATGATAAAAACTGTTTACGGTAGTTGAGAATATTTCTAGCAATTGAAAAGTGATTAATTTAAACCGTTTAATATTCACTAATCTAGAAAATATGTTTTGTCAAGTTAGCACATGATGTAAATTTACCTCATTTGTCAAAATGATCAAACACAAATATTTTTGCAAGGCAGGTGTGGGCTTTTTAAGTAACATTTTAGCTCTGAGAAAGGCCGAAGTTACTGCGAGAAAACTATATTTGCCATGATTCTCTCGAATAAATGTTAGTGAAGTAACTTAAAATTCACTCATCTCATATGTGATGGCCTGTAGTTTTTGTTAGTCATTTATAAGTAGATTGTATGATTACAAATATTTTGTTTTTCAACGTTGCTCCTACTGCCCCCATTGGTGGTCGAATGGTCTAGCAATACATTTGACGGGAGGCGATAGGGAGATTGGGGTTCGAATCTCAGTTGGGTGTGGTTTTCCCTAAATTATTTTCCACTCTCTCTTCACGTAGATCGGGGTATTATTCATCTCTACCCCATCAGCGTAATATCCCAGCCAGGTAACAATACAGGAGACGTCAAGTTCCTCCACTGAGCCTCAGGTAGCCTAGTTCCTCCACCACACCTCATGAAATAGATTTTAAGTAGCCCTAGTTTCTCCGCGACACCTCAAAGAAGGTATTATAAGTAGCCCGAGTGCACTATCCAAGTTCCTCCACTACAACTCAAGGAAGGGGTTGTTAGTAGTCCCCGTTCCTCCACGACACCTCAAGGAAGGGATTGTAAGTAGTCTGAGTGCACTATCCAAGTTCCTCCACTACAACTCAAGGAAGGGATTGTAAGTAGTCTAAGTGCATTAGTCAAGTTCCTCCACGGTGCCTCAAGAAAGGGATTATAAGTAATTTGAGTGCACTAGTCAAATTTCTCCACGGCACCACAAGAAAGGGTTTATAAATGGTCCCAGTTCCTCCGCGACATCTCAAGGAAGGGATTGTAAATAGCCCCAGTTCCTCCACGATACCTCAAGAAAGGGATTATAAGTAGTTCCAGTTCCTCCAGCCAGCTCAAGGAAGGGATTACGAAACATACTTGGTTCATGATAGGAAGACAAATTTAGAAAATACAAGCATATTTTCATAGCTTACGCAGAAATTATCATACGCTATTTATTTATAATCTATTTTATACAGTTACATACTAACGTAATTTGACTCTTTATTAATGCTCTCTTCACTTATCTTTTAGAAGGCTTTAATTTGCTTTGGGGCAGGATAGGTTAGGTTATGATAGTACATAGGCGGAGTTCCACAAAAGTGCTCGCCTAAGGACCCGATGATCGTGGGTTCAAATCCTGGTGGGGTCGACGGGTTTTTCTTGATTGATAAATAAAAAATCCGTAGCACAACTTCCTAGGGATGGGAAGTAAAGCCATCGGTCCCATTCGATTGTGGCATGTAAAAGAACCCTGGAAGGTAAGTTATATGAAATTACTCTTCCCGGTGAAATTGGTAGACCCTTTCACTCTCACTCCTAGAAATTTGTGTGTGCTGGTATAATCAATCGGTTCAGAAAGTCCACGTTAATACCTCAAATAAATAAACAAATAGTAAAAACATAAAAGGTGAGGAGCTCAGCTATAGATTAAACCAGGTCTTGTGACAGAACTCCACCCCGTCCAATAAGACACGGTGCACAAAATAAAAAAATATTTGCTAATGTTCGCCAGCATCTATCACCCTGGAGAGCAAACTCAAGGCGCCCGATTATTCACACAGGAACAGGTGGCTCTGGAAGACGGGGGCGCTGATGTTCGCACCACTAGGCGTCACCCTCTTGACCGCGGCGGCCGTGCCCATAGTGGTGCTGGGCGTCCCGGTGTTCGTCGGCATCGAGTTGCTGGAGCGCTACAAGCGGGTGGGGCGCATCAAGAGGTGTCTCACCGTCGGGGGCGGCGTGGTGGCGTCAGCCCTGCTCTCCCCCCTGCTGGCCGGTCTCGTGGTATTCGTTGGAGCACCCGCGCTCCTAGTATGCGCCTACATGTTCCAGCCATTCTGACTCCCCAGAAGAAACGCTGGTTGCGTCCTAGACCGACCGCGGTGTAGGCGACTAAGATGAAGAGGGGATACTGTGGCCGCTACAAAGGACCTGACCTATGGACGATATAACGTCCTATAAGCCAACGAGACCGCAAACTGACCTGATATAAAAGGTACAACTAGAAAAGAAAGCTTCCGAAATTCGGAAACTAAATGACAATTTCCTAAAATCGACAGTAGCCTTGCGAATGCAAATTGTAGTCACGCATGTCACAAGACTATGAATATAAGCCCAATTAAATTCTACAGAAAACAATAAAAAAATATATTTCCCCTTTAGATAATAAGGTCTCAAGTATAATGTTACTTATGTGATGTGTAGTTTAATAAACTTTGCAACTTTCACACTGATGATAATTTATTTTTCAACTTAGAAGAACATGAACAATCTACCTATAATGGTTTACTGAAGGATAACTCCGGGCCATGCTCAAGATAAGTGAAACCTACATCTGTGAGTTCACGGACTAAGGCGTCAATCTCAGATGGTCTGGTTTTCTGGCGACTGGGAGGTTGGAGTTCAAATTCTGATTGGGTGTATTGAGGGATTTTTTTATTTAGAAAATACCTACAAGCAATATATCTATCTGAAATTCTACATTTCTCCTTCCTAACCCTTTTAGTGTAAATATGTGGGTAGTTCAGGCATGTAGTAGTACGCGGATAACGTAAAAAAAATAAGTTCACTGTCATAAGCCTATCCTACCTTCACGATAATGCGGGTATATTTCCTCTCATATACCCTCATCTTCCTCTAAGCCACTTCTTTGGGGTGGCTTATAACCATAGTGTTAAAGAAACCACTAAAGGGAAAAAAAGAGAAAAGGCCTTTTGCTAATTAAATATTTGTCAATGATTCTTTTCCCTAAGAGAGTGAAAAATAAGTTACCCCGAAAATAAGTAGGTTCCCTTTTACTAAGGGCCAGTTTCACAGTCAGACTTACCACGCCTCAAGTGTGTTGCTATACCAAATATAAAACGACACCTATCTAAACTCAAATGGAATGGGCCAGTTCCGCTTATGAAACGGGCCTAATCCATTCCGGTCTAGGTGGGTGTCAGCCTGTATTTAGTATAGCGTTGCACTTGGGGCGTGATAAATCTGACTCTGAAACTAACCTTAAGTGATAAATTTACAATATTGGGTCTAGTAGTTATGTCTGTCCTAGAGCTAAGAGTTAAATTACGTTAAGTTGCTAAGTACACTAAGCATTGAAGGACACATAAAATAGCTAATCTTTAAGGGGAAAACTCGCCTCGGTGGCGTAGTTGGTTAACGCGTTAGTCGTGTTGAGCTGCTTGACTGCTGAGGGCAGGGAGATCGAGGTTCGAATCTCGGTCGGGTGAACTGGGGGTGGTTTTTCCTAAATGGTTTTCCACTCTCCCTCCATTCAAATGCAGGTTCACTTCCTCTAATTCAACCTTCCCAATTCCTAATCCACTAGAGTAATTAGTACTTAAAGCGTACAACCCGAACGGGTAGTAAGACGCGGTGCTAAATATTATTATTATTTTAAGGGGAAAAAAATAACAAGAAAGACTGGGCATCCTTGAAAGATTGCAGAAAAGTATTTATCCACCCCTGGGCACAGAGGCATACCAACCGAACCAAGGGTAGTTGGAGGATGTGAGGGGAACGAGGGGACGAATTAGGGAAGGGAGAGGTTTCAAGTTAGTTATGGTGGCCGCCTGAACCCCAATGGGCGCAATATCAAGTGGCGGTGATTTGCTCGGCCATAAAAATGGATTATCGATATCGTTTACCGCGTGTTTTTATTGCCCTACTTTCTACTTGCGCCCGATCCAGAAGAGACCATTGTTCACCGGCTGCATGTAGTTTCCCAAATAGTTCGGGGCGAAAGGGGGGGGGG
>CABEEJ010000844.1:22978-43160 GCA_901482245.1 Timema douglasi | reverse complement strand
GGGGGGGGGGGGGTGCCTATCGGTGTGAAACTGTTTGTACACACCACCAGCACGTGGGATTCTAGGGCCATAAGCACAGATATTGTACCTTGGGTTTGAATTTGCACTTGTAGCAGTAACAACATTAATAGGAGTTGAAATGAAAAATAAACAAAATGGCCTTTAAAAACACCTGCCCTTTGTGGAAGTTTAACTAGCTCCGCTTACATGCACAAAGTTCTGAAGTTACAGATATGGGCGAAGGGAGAGGCGGAAAGGAATGGCTATAGGAGAATGGTACATACATTTCTGTTATTGTTAAGTTATATTTAACCGTATTCAAACAACCCCATATTTACATTCGCTTGACCCCTCGGAGAGAGAAATTATTGTGGTCGTAAAAAAAAGAAGTTGAATTCAATATTTTGATAAATGTCAACGTTTCATGACCCCCTGAAACTGAAAAAGAGGTTTTCACAGTACCGTCTGTCTGTCTGTCACTCGGCCTAGAATTGAAACCATTTTACCGATCGGGATAAAACTGGGAAAATTTTTACATAAGATTACCCTATTATTTAAAAAAAATTAAATATCTACCCTAGAATTATGGCTAGTTTACTGAAGTTAAAAAAAAAAAAAAATCGATTTAATCGAGATCCGCTTGAACGATTTTGATTAAGATATTTATCTTGTCACTGTTTAATATTACAAACCAAATGGAAATTTTTCATTTCTCCATGAAAGTTACTTTGAGGATACTTTACGAAAGCAGTGATTTCAAATTTTGATCATATCTGCGCAGCTATTTGTGATACGAAATAGCTTATTATTGTAAAGATGTATTAATATTATTAAATATAAGTATCTTTTATTTGAAATATATTTTAGTATAATCAATAGTTTTTGAGCTATAAGCATATATTATATCTATTTTTTTATTCAACTGTGAAAATGAAATTGATTATGCCCTTTGGTGGGCAGAGATTTTCCTCTTTTCTTGGTATCTTGTAAGTGTATTCTCTTTGGTTTATGCTCTTCTAGTTCGTCTCGACCCCTCAGAAAGAGAAGCATTGTGATTGTATTCGTTTCTGTAACAGTGTTTATTATTCAATTTATTCTCTTTGGTGGAGTATCTATGCAACAATGAATATTTTATGTTTCTTAAATCTTACGAGATTTTAGTAAGTGTGTCTATTTTATGATAAAAAAGAGAGAAAGTTCTGTGCGCTGCATCGTACAATTTAAAAAAAAAAATCTCGTCTTACTACCTACTTGGATTAACAGTATATTAACACTAAAGGGGCAGGTGTGAATAAGGTAGAATTTAGAGGTAGTGTACCCACATGTGCGTGGAGGAAAGGTATAAAACCGTTTGGGAAAAAAAAACTAAGGATACCCTTACCTCACCGTAACTGATAAACAAACTAAAAGAGACTGACACCTTAGTCCATGCGCCCACCGATGCAGATTCCAACATATCCAATATTAAAGTTCTGTTAAAATTAAAAGAGCAACAACACAAAAGCAAAGTCTAAATTGGGGAAAACTAAAAATTATTTGACAAGCCAGTGGTCTGAATTAAGGGGAAAGAACTAAGAAGGTTATCGTGAAACATCGAGAAGAAAGAATCTCTCATGTCCAGAGTTGACCATGTGTATATTTTAAAGTGTATCCTACCGGGGTTTGACCACTAGTCAGTCCTGGTCTTCTACTGACAATGACAGATATGTAACCGTCTCCTGAGGTCGGGCCTAAATGTAGGTGCTGTTACTTCATCCCGATTAGATGATGATGATTATGTGGTGTGAGTTAAGTTTTAAACATAGCTCAAGTATAATTAACGAGACAATGGTAACTAGGAAGGAGGAATTATCCCCCTTCAAGAAAAACATCTATGGTACTGTTGAGAATCGAACACTGGACCTTTAGATTAGTAGTCAAGAATACTGACCTCTAGAGAAAGAGATCAGAAGGCTGATACTAATCAAGTAAGTATAGTTGTTGCTTTATGAGAATAACCTTATTTAACGGTTCAAAAAGGTTACTATAGTAGTATTTTGATTTTTATAAAATACACATTTTATTTTTTTCCGTCAGCCATGATCACATTTTACTATATTAATGTTATTTTATAGGTATCTATCATAAGTGGCCGTTACAAACCACATAACTTTACGTATCAACACGTGAAATAAGATCTAGTAGCTCATCTAACGGTATATATAGCTCATTTGTGTTCATACGTCAAGACACGTCTTCTGTATGACTGCCACTTTCGACAAATTATGCCAATTTTGCAGCTGCCAGTTTAATTTTGTCAATTTTTAGTTAGTTTACTATTATTTTCTACTAGCAAATATACTCGACGTTGCCCGGGGTAATCCATTGCGTGGCTACCCTAGACAACATTTTTCTTTGCTTCAAACGGATATACCCCCACCCCCCGCTTCACCGGTCTGGGTTTCAGTGTACTATTAGTACAAAATTTCGATCCCAATATGTTGTGTATAAACGCTCGTATCATTTTGCCGCCACAAAAAACTGACTTGGTGGTTCAAATTGCTCCCAGTAGCTGACAATCTTATATGTCTGTCTGTCTGTCTGTACCTCCAACTTGAGCCTAAACTATTTTACCGATCGGGCTAAGACTTGGTATCTAGGGCTTTCATAGGGTTGCCCCGAGGGGTTTTTGGAATTGGATATCTAACCCTAGAATTAAGGGTAGTTTACTGATTGGAAAAAAAAAAGTCAATTTTCTCAAAATCGGCTTTAACAATTTTGATTAAATTTCATTTCTAAACATTTCTAAATATTCTTAACAAAATGGCTACCCTCAATATTTCGGCAAAATGACTTTGAGGGATTCGGTCTGATACGTAATTTAAAAAAAAATCTCCTAAACTATTTGAGATATGAAATTACAAATTATTACAAATATGTAGGTCTATTTATAATACAAATATTTTATTCGAAGCATATATTTATAAAAACAATAACTTTCAAGCTATACGCAAATATATATTTTAACATTTCAAAAACAAAAGGTAAAGTATTGCGACCTAAAAAAAAAAAGCCTGAAATGTTGATTGATGTCGACGTCTAATGACCATCCTAACCCTAAAAAGTGGTCTTTGCTATGCCGTATATGTGTTTAAACTTAAAATTAAGACTAGTTTAATAAGGGGTGAAAAGAGAGAAAAAATTGATTTTCTCAAAATTGTTTCTAATGATTTTGATTTTTCGTATCTAGGCGTTGATTAGGATTATAAATAAACTCGCCATTTTCATTTTACCATGAAAATATATTTTTATAAAACTAACAGTTTCTGAGATGTTTGCAAATATATTAATACAATTTTGTGAGCTTTAGTTGTAAAGAGATACTACTTAAGTTTTAACGCAATCATTCTCTAATGCCATAGAGTAATTAAATATAAGTAAGTCTCTATAAGTTTATATTATTTTTCTTAAGCCACTTAGGAGAAATGTTTGTACAATAATGATCTATCTCCATTTTAGACGCAATAATCTATATTTACATTTTTTATTGGCCAACAATTATAAATGAGGAATTTAATAGCAATGCAATGGCATTAAGATTTGCAACACCTAATATAATATCGAAAATTTTAAACGGAAGTTGAAATTTTAATACGAAGTGTTGCCCTTGTGGACCCAATATTGAGCTCTTTTATCGGTCCAAACGTACAAATGAGGACATTAATTCTTTAAAAATAAAATTATAAAATTTTAAACAAGGACTCAAAGAATGTTTTACATAAATATAGTGCAATTTATGCTTGGGTTTGCTAGTGTATATTATTTCATTTCATATGATATATTACGAGCTCTGAGTAAATATCTCAATTTATAAACAAAATAGCGAGAAAAGTACCATTTATTTATTTATGAAAACATACAATACCTAGTTTATTATAAATTTGGCCAGTTTTATTGATATTTATAAATATGTGTTTACCATAATAATAATATATTAATATACACATACAAACTGAGGGCACTTTACCTAAATCAACAAGCACATAAAGATAGATACTTGAAAACTAGTGCAGTAAATCAAAAATAAAAACGATAATGTATATGAAACCTCTCACCCCCTTTCCCATTAGTCGAATTTTTCCCGCATCTATCCGTACCAAACCGCTTGGAATCTAAATTGTAGCGCATTGGTTTAAACGGTTTAATGGTTTAAAGTGGCGCCCATTTGGGTCATGCTAATTAAATGGATTCTGCGGGTTCTCCCTCCCCCCCACCGACTATTACTGGCACATTGTGTAGGGAAGCTAACCGCCGCCATCATAAACTGAGCGCTCACACCTTGGCCAGTACCAAAATTAATTCCATTTTTAAAAACCCCGCCATTTAAGGTGGGGATGTAGAGAACGCTAGTTAAGGGCAGTGGGTTTTTTTTACAGTTTTTACGTTTTTTTAAGATACAGAGGTCCTGGGTTTGATCCCCAGCGCTTAAAAAAATTATCGGTGAAACAGTTTGTCTGGAATGGAGTCAAACTCAGCCTTGTGGGAACAAATGAGCAGCTACTAGAATGAAAACTGAGATTAATGGCCAGAGGGCTCGTTGTGCTGACATCATGACACCTCCAATCCACAAATGTTAGCACTATAATCACTAACGGCTGGTTGGTATAACTCGCTTGCAGGATCACACCATGGAATTTTTTTTCTAAATTTCCCTCAAAGTGTGATATAAACAGTTCTTGAATATCTGTAGAGGGTGTCCTGGAATTTAATTAAAACTTTCTCTCCTCATTTAAAAAGTGTTTCATCTAACACCGCTAAGCTCATGACAGATATTCAACAACTATTGATACACCCATTTTAAGAAAATTAAAACTCTTATATTTCCAATAAAGCAATATTTTGTCTTTTTTTGCCAAAAAAATGTTTTACTATAAAAACTTCAAAAACACTGCCCTTAGCTAGCGTTTCTTACTTCCCCACCTTAAGTTAATTCCAAATGAACATCACTAAGATATGTTGAGTCTATTACTCTTGGCGGGTAATTTAGAATAGGTGGGGGGAAAGGGATTATCTTGGAAAATATACCAAGTAGCAATGTCTCAGTCAATTCCAGCAACACAGACCAGGTAAGGAAGCCGGTGTCCACTTTAACTGGGTGTGTTATTATTTGGGATTATCAAACCCACTACATAGGTCTGGCATATTATGTTCTGCTAGTCGATGTTGTCTCTACAATCGGTACAGTACATATTAATCACACCGTTCTCTAACGGGGTAGGCAAGAAAATGTACATATAGCTAAAAAAAAACAAAAAACACATCAGTCCTTAATCCATCCTCACTAACTTTCTCCACACTTCCCCTTACACACTCCCATCGCTTCAACAACATCCATACACCGAGTCATACATGCTCTTTCAGTCTTAAAACTCTTATGTTTCTCTTTTTCACACATTCATCTAAAGCATTTAGCCACGTCTTACATGGCCTACCCCTTCCTTTTGGTCCACACACTCTACCTTCATATATCTGCTTCGTCATTAGATCCACACTCACCCTCTCCACATGCCCAAGCCAACGTAGCACGCTTCTTTCACGTTAACCTATTGAATTACCTTTCAAACCGCACTCTCTCAGCACCCATTATTATTATTATTATTATTATTATTATTATTATTATTATTATTAGCACCGCGTCTTACTACCCGTTCGGGTTATACGCACTTACGCTAATGTGTAATGGTAGGGTGATTGTGAGATGAAATGGAGGACCAACAGTTTAACGTGGAATCCAAACCACGGTGGAGGCCTGGCATTCCACACATTCACAAGATGTCTTGTCAGAGGTGAAGGAAGGGTTTGGTAATCAGATAAATCTTTGCCGCGACCAAGGATTGAACCCCGGCCGCCAGAACAGAAGTCTGACACCTTACCCCTAGACCTCCAGGTCACCCTCAGCACCCATTCATTACTGACTCTGTCCATATGAGTTCTTACATATACATTTCTTAGATATCTCATTCGAAAAGTACAGTAAAAACAAGTCCTTTCATGACATATACATTTCAAATCCAGGCTAAATTTGCAATTATCAATTCGGACTCATTAATAAAAATTAACAAGTAGAACTAAGTTATAAAAACCCGATTAATTTTAAAAAGTGACATTTTGTATTATAAAATGAGATAAGAATCAAATTATCGGGATATAATAAGAACATTATTTATAAATGATTAAAAATGATGTAATTTTACCACTTTTAAACTACTTGTACCTATTAATTAAAAATAATATTTCTTTGAATGTATAAATATTTAACTATAGGCTTTTTAACTCGTGAACTGTAATGATGTTAAAACAGTGAATCACTATTTATAGCTTATAATCATACGATTGTTAAAATTGTGCAACATATTTTTTTGCTGTCGAAAGACCCTAATGGCGCCTTGTGAAGGACTGCACAGCTAAATTTTCACCGGAAGAAACTTTTATAAAACACAAAAGAACATATTTTTTCCGGTCAACAGTGATCACATACTATTATATTTTTAGTTATCCATCAAAAGTGACAGATGTAGATCACACGATTTGACGTTTGCGTACGTCAAAGAAAATATAGTTAAAAAAATAATTAGATTAGGGATCTTCCTATGGAAGTTGGATTGTACAGCTACGGCCATAAAGGATGTGACGCATTTAGCAGTTAAGTCAGCACACGGTGGGAAACTGGCAAATACAAATTAATTGAGGAAACTCACAACGGTGGACAAAGGTGTCATTATAGTCTGGTCTGCTTTAAGGATTACGTGGGAGTTCAGAGTTCGAATTCCAATGAGTTATATGGAAAAATCCCTAAATTGATTTTTACCGCCCCTCCACGCAAATACGGGCACATTTCCTTCAATTCTTACCTTTTAATCCCTAGCCCATCATTATAAATGTACGGACCACACCGGATGTACAGTAAAAGACGTGATCGTACACTCCATATCGTGAGTCTGCAAGTGAGCTATACCGACCGAGCGGCCGCCGCCGTTAGCAGTGATAGTGCTAACATTTGCGGATAGAGGGTGTCATGTGGTCAGAACAACCAACCCTATGGACGTTAACCTCAGTTTTATAGGCCGAAGCTAATTCTTATTCAATCAAGTAGCTCATTTGTCCTCACGATGCTGAGTTTGACCCCGTTACAGACCTACTGCTTCACACAAATAAAAAAATCTGTAAGTATCGGAGATCGAACCCAGGATCTCTGGATATATATCCGGGAACTCTACAACTAGACCACAGAAGTGGTCAACGTGAACATAAACACAAAGTTAATTCAAAATAATTTAGAATATCAGTTCAAATATTAATATATTTAATGATATTGTATTTGCACTGGTGATCACACAGTCTAAGGCGTCATGAATGTAAGAGACTGACTTACCTCCCATCATTAGGGCACCCTGCTCTACAGTAACAGAATGTTATATCCACATAGTTCCAATCTGTAAGGTCCGTAGCACTACGTAAAAGTTTATTTAGCACCGCGTCTTACTACCCGTTCGGGTTATACGCTTAAGTACTAATTATACTAATGGATTGGGAATCAGGAAGGGTGAATTTATATGAAGTGAACCCTCATTTTCGTGGAGGGAGAGTGGAAAACCATTTATGAAAACCCGCCCAGTTCACCCGACCGAGATTCGAACCTCAATCTCCCCGTACTCGGCAGTCTGGCTCAACTCGAAACTAGCGCGTTAGCCAACTACGTCACTGAGGCGGGTAAACTCCGTAAAAGTTGAATCAATTAAAACTTTCTTAAAAACTTTTGTTACAGATGGCTACGGAGAGACAATCTCAAGTAAACAAATAAATGAACATCGATCGATATGCGAATTGAAATGAAACCATCAGTGATGATAAAAGAAACGGACACAATTTTATAAACACACTGTATTTTGATAGCTACCTTAAAAAAGTAATTCCTATAAAACTTCAATGGACAGGGCTATCGTTATTTTAACCATAAACAGTAATAAAAAAAAAATGTGTGACCAAAGCGTTTTGTTAAAACAAACTGTAAAAATACCAACTTTTACACGAGTCCCCTTTCATCTCAACTTAAATTGAGCTAGTTACGTAACTCATGTTTTGATGTGACCTAGTGATTAGTAAAAAGCAAAAATTAAATACTTTATATAGCAGTCGATTATCAAAGATCATATTATGAGCCAACGTTTATTGTTTCAAGTTGATTACTTAGAAACTCGCCATAACTAATGCCTGATCTCACCTTGACCTATCTGTCAATTATCTTAAAAAGACTTTCATTCTTTATCGGGGCCACGCCTCTCCCGCACTCTTCTCTCTCTCTCTCTCCTTTCTAATCACGAAGATGAAAAGAAAAATAAACATGTTAACTCTTTGTATAAATCTAGCAACAAACCATTAGTTACGTAAGTTTGAGATTATTCTTTAAAAATCCTTCAAATATATAATATTAAAAGATTTTAATGATGGAAGAAAAGATCCGTTAGAGATTTATAGAGAAAGCATAGTGCCAGGGAAACCAACGTTTTCTTTCTTACGTCTTCCTACAAACCTTCTCAATGTGGAATCTATTTATTTGTAACACCCCTTTATCCCTCTTCCTGTACTCTCCCCTCCACCTCTTCTCCCTCTACCCTACTGTTTCTCTTCATCACTCTGTCTCTATAACCACTTATTCTCTCGCTTCCTCCTTAGAAACTTACTTCGTCATACCACGTCCCTCGTCGATTCTATACGTTTTATTTTGCCGTGGAGCCAAGACATTCAATAACAGGTAGTTAAGGTGGGCTTTACAACATCGTCGCAAGCGTTTAGCACTTTAAGGGGGGTATTTTTTTACTCACATCATGAAAAAGTCGCCACCTGCCGAAGCGTCGAGATATGATGCAGACGTCTAAATCTCGAGTTAGTTAAGAAGTCGTTTTGTTATTTCAAAATATGGTTTACGACAAAGAGGAGGTGAAAGGTATCGGAATGTATTTATATAGTTAAAAACCTTAAATTATAAGCCCTATAATTAAAACAAATCATGAAAATGTGAAGTTAGTTTATTTTAAAAGACGTTTCACTTTAAATGTCTTAGTTCTGAGATCAAAGCAAATGGTTAATAGCCTTCCTCGAACAAATAAAGCCATCATAACATTTTAAGATAACTGAAGACAGTTTTAGTGGTCTTGAAGTTTAAGAACTGCTGTTCCCATAAGCAATTCCGTAAATATTAGAATTATTTCCCTCCAAGTTGGCGGCATGCTTTGAGAGAAAAAAAAAAGAAAAAGGAAGAAATTTCACACCGCAACACAAACATTTCTCAAGCGAAGGATCATAGAAAAGGGAAAGTATGATAAATGGACGGGATTTATTTCCTCCCCTCCCCAAACACCTTTCACCGAGAATAACGAACGATTCATATTGAGAAGAATTAACGTAAACACAGACCGTTTCACGATGCGTGGTGAAGCAAAACATAATTTAGCATTTCAGTCAGGAAACCAACTTCACATATTTTAGAAAATAGATAAGTAGCGAAAACCTGAGTAAAGTAATTGAATAAACCATTATTATTTTGACACGTGTGGCAAGACAAAATACCGTTTGGTTACCAAGTATATACAATAAAAAAAAAGAAGGAAAGATTGGAAACCAAAATTCAGTGGCTAGCTTGCACAGAAATCCCATAATATATCTAAGTTGTTATTTATGTAACTTTTTACCCAGTAATTGGTGATTTCAGAGGCAATTTAGGTGTGTATGACGTAGATATAAAAATATTCCGGTTATTTTTCAGTCGTACAATTTTATGCAGTGGTGGCTTGCGTCCTACAAATGCCCAGTATATAACAAGTCGCACCAGCTTGACGGAAGCGCAATCGCAAGACGGGATGTGTCTTGTTTTCTGATTAAACAAAGACTGTCTTCAATAAAATGTTTGTGAACGTGATTTAAACAAATATAGCTCCATCATCAAAGTCATATTAAATTATTACTCTTATTAATGAATTTACATTTTAATACCTCTTACTATATATTTTTTCACGAACTTTTATGCTTGACCAAAAAACTATTTTGTTGTTGTTTTTTACAGTAGTGCACTTATATTTGTTTCTGATTGGCTGAACGCAAGACAACGCAACTACATAAACGCAAGAGGTGGGCAGTGTTCATCTCGTCCTGACCATTATTCCGACATGCGACTGCGCTTACGTGTGCTATTGTGGGACAGACAGTATTACGAGTACGATTCTGACAAAAGGGTGTGAATGAATGGTTGTAGACTGGGCATGAGTGGTAAAGGCACTGGGTTGGGAGAAGAGCTGCTGAGAGACTATAACTTATAAACAAGAATAAAGCCAAATTTAACGTCTCAAATATCTGGTAGACCTTTCTAATAACTGTTAGTTAGTCTTGTCTTAAAATTTACGCTAAAAAAATCAAATAATAATTAATGATCCTTATTTCAATTGTTACAATATGTTTTGGATTTAACTTTTATTAAAATTATTTCCGATCTTAAGGTGAGAAGAGGTAGGTGGGAGTGGGTCCCCCTCTTTCCCTTCCCTAAGTGCGCCACTGTTTGAGTATCATCTATATTCTATACCATCAACCATTGAGGAAAAGAAACGAGTTCTATATTTTTTTTAGTAGACAACTGAGAATTCTATTTGAGACCAAACTTTTTTTTCTAAACAAACTTTTTCGTGAAGGTATAAATTACAGAAACTACGATTACTAGAAATGTAACTTGTCATATTGATCATTATTATACCATATCTAATTTAGATTTTAGTGGTCTTTGATTTAAAAAGTTAAATATTTCGTCTCGCATCTCAGGTACTCTTCAGAATCCATCACATTTTAATGGATGGACGTGTCTTTTAATTTATTGAGCTACTAATGTGTAATGCATCATAAGCTATGTCTTATTTCTTAAGTTCTCTATAGTTTGTAAAGGCTTAGCGGTTTAAAATACGTTTTCTGTTCAATATTTTGGCATTTTACCCACGAGAATCTACTTGGCGTTTTGCCCACCCCAAATGACAAGAATAAAAAAAAAACTCGTAAGAGACATCATCTGACTTTTTTTTAATGTTTCGCGCCAACTTACCAAACAGCCGCGACCTTGAACAATGCTTAAGCCGCGAATTTAAAATAAAACACAAACTGGTACACACACGTTTTAAACCGAGAGCAGGCGAACTACGGTAGTACTTCACAAAGTCCTGCGGAGGAAAAATGAAACGACTCGTGAGCAGTGGTCCGTGGTTAGAGAGTGAGGGAGTAGAAGGGGGGTAGGGGGAAGCATCCGTCCCCCCCCAACCCCACCCCCAATCCTAGATTTCCCCCCACTACACCACACCAAGCAGACGACGGGAACAAGACAAAACCCAAGCCACGCGCCCCCTCTACCATCCCACACCACGTTGCCACATTTCACATACTAGGCAAGAAGGGTCAACAGTTTGACTTTCACCGGGAGCACAATTTACGATTATCAAACATCTCTTTCAAACGTTATGCTTCATCTAACTTTAGTGGGAGTCTTTTAAAATTACTAAACTACTTTTTTTGGGGGCCTTAACATGAGTTATACACTTTAGTTTTAAAAATAAAGCAGAGATATCCGAGAATTTGATGTAAACTATATTAGCAATTCAAACCAGTAACTTTCGTTACTGAAACTTTACTGTAAATATCTTATTAACAGATAATTATTAGCGACTATTATCTATTTAGTAAGCCTGTTGGGGTATTTAACATGCACTTTCTAAACACATATATTAGCGTAAGACTTAAAACCAAAGCAACTTACAACACTTCACAATTAGTTATAGAGACTGGCTATTCACTAATTGAAGGACGGATCTGAACAACCAGAATCAAACCCAAGTCCGCTAAACTTATTGTCAGTTACTATATTCACGGACACGGATGTACTGTATAATAAATATTAATAAAAATCAGAAGGATGTAGACAAATAAATACAAAAGAATTCGCCCGGAAAGAAAATTTAAATCTTAATTCTGGAAGAAAATACAAATAATGCACCCAACCGGAGATCGAACTCAAACTTCCAGATTAGATTCAACCACAATGATACATACTTAACTTGCCCGGATATAAGTTATTATACATGTTTAGTTACCTTATATAATATTTACAGAAGTTTAGATAATTTCTACCTCGAATAGTGATGATAGTAATAATATCTTACCAACACAAATAAAATGTTATAATTTTGAGTCTAAAGAGAAAAATACATCATCATGCAGCAAATTATTGGGAAGTTTCTCACTTCAAATTGAGTTAATTTGTTACGTAATCAAACAAAATTACGTAATTAAGACCCACATGGGTGTACATTGTAAAAGAGGCCTGAACGTCAAGCTCGTATATTTTCATTCATCAATAACGGGTGGGTTGAGGTTTGAATCCGGGCCAGCTGTATTGAGTGTGGATACTCCCAAATGGTTTCCCATCCCCTCTACTTCTACATAAATACGGGTACAATTTCTTAAATTATACCTATTCATCCTAATAGTGTAATTAAATACATGTCATGCAAAAAAATAATTAAGAACTGTACTACAATCTTTATATTTTTAAATTACCCCTCATTACGAAATAAAATGAGAACCTATGTTAAAATATAATTAGAGACAAAATATATTTAAATATGTTTATTAGAATTCCGTGACCCTCAATTAAATCTACAGAACAATGTTCGTTCCCCCATCAAACATGAAAACCAACCATGTTTACAGGTTAAATGATTAAACGCCGTGAGGTATTCAGAACGCAACCAACAATACAGAACAGTGAGAATACTTGCCTGTATTTAGGAGCATCCTCGAACTCATATGTGACCTTGAAGATTTGATACAATCTGCTGCCAATCATTGGTGAATTGTTACTGTATTAGAGTGAGATATAGATCCGTATTTTTGTAGATTTTTAAAAATAGCAGCTGAACACGGTAATCGAAGCCAGGACCCTTGGCTTAGAGTACCAAGGTTTCACCACTGTGCTACCCAGGAATCGTTCAGTACTCAGGGTCATTCTTCCTTAATAGTTTAAAGTAATTCGACCATCAAAATGTAATTGCACAATTTTAACAAGTGTATGATTATAAGCTACAAATAGTGATTCAACGATTTCTAATCATTACAGTTCACGAGTTATTTTATTTTAGCACCACGTCTTACTACCCGTTCGGGTTATACGCCTATGTACTAGTTACACTAATTGGTCAGGGATTAGTACGGCTTAATTGAAAGGAAATGCACCCACATTAGCGTGAAGGGAGAGTGAAAGACAATTTAGGGAAAAAAACCTCAGTGCATCCAACCGGTATTGAAATCCTATCTCCCCATCTTCGGCAGTCTAGTCTAACAAGAAAGTAGTGCGTTAGACAACGCGGCCACCGAAGCGGATCAGTTCACGAGTTATAAGGGGTCAAACTTGCTATTTTATACCTTTTTTTTTACCATTATTAAGGGAAAGTAATGAATGGGGCTGAACTTTAGTATAACTATGCGTTCATATGAGAAGTACACAATAAAATATTAGTAATATTATTAGTACTGGTCTTAATAATAATAGTGTTATTAATATAAAATTTTCGTCGATGGATTTTTAATATTATTAATATTAATACACACTATTTATATTAATAGTGTACGTATTAATAATATTAATATTTCACTGAAATATTTATATTATTTATGCTAATTTTATTATTTATACCAATATTATTAAGAGGTATTATAAATATTTCATTGTGTACACCTCACAAAAATGTATAGTTATACTAAATTTCAGCCCCACATAATAATTACTTTACCTTAACAACGGTACGCAAACAGCATAAAATAGCAAGTTTGTGACCCCTTATAACTCGTTAACTGTAATGAGTTGAAATCATTGAATCATTATATAGCTTATAATAAATATACACTTATTAAAACTGCGCAACAGAATTTTGATTGGTCAAATTAGCTTAAGGCAGAGGGAGAGAGAGTATGGGTCGTTTTTATGTTGCCGTTTGTACAAAACATTGTACATGAGAGCGAATAAAATGTAGAAAAGCTTGGAAGACCGAGCCATGGGACGAATCTTTGATTGCTCGGTGGTAAAGTATTGGCACGCTAAGTGCAGTGTCCCGGCTTCGATTCTCGTGTCTAAGTGTCATTAATAAAAAAATAGTATTACATATAATGCGGCTGTATATTATGTAAGAGAAAACATTCCGATCTACCAAACTTCACTAGTCATATACAATTAAATGTACAGTACAAGCATATTATTACAGCAATACAATATGCAGCAGTCATTGTTGACATATCTATTGTATAATTTATATACAAATGAGTTGGTCTCTGTATGTTCCATTTTCACTCAAAAACAACTGTACTGATTTCACTGAAATCTCACATGTACGTCCGGTTTACACATAGGATATAATTATATTTTCTTTTAAAATCCAATAATTGTATATTTTTCAAATATTTTGTCTTAAAACAACCGACCCATGTTGTATTCTTCTTGTGAATGTAGTATTAACTTTCTTTTACGTCTTATTTGACCGCCAAATTGACTGCACTCTAAAGAATAATTTTATTTTGTGTTGTTTATTTGGTTCTTCATATTAGTAGGTGCATTGTGATTATTTAACATAATAAAACTTACACTTAAGTGGCGTTCAAAATATTTATTTGATTCTATATTACATTTACATATTAAATAGATGAACTTCCCCATTAAAAGGCAGCTTATGATATTAAAGAATATGCTGGTTGCCATGTTTTATTTAAATTTTAAATTGCTTCCACAAATAATTAATAATTTTTGCAGCCCTATAACAGTGGGTATGTGTACAAAAGCGTCAGTCTCGTAACTCCATGTTTGCCCGTAATTAGAAATTTGGGTTCCAAATACCGGCCACGTGTGATAACGATGTATTTTCTCTAGATGATTTTCCCCCTCTCCCCTTATATAAATGCGGGTACAATTCATTTAAATTATATTTTCCTGATACTTACTTTATTTGCAGTGTTAAATGTGTAAAACCTGGATGGGTGGTAAGACGTGGTGTTTTTTCCATCAAGAGTGTTTGAAAAGTACCCGCCGGTATTTAGATCGCCCCTATGGCTTTGTTTTAATGCTGTTTTTTTTTGTTATAGTAGGCTCGGTCATCAATTTTTAATAAGCTCTTAAGTAAAGTTTGTTGTTTGAAACGAGATGGAAAAAAAGGAGAGTATTATTCATTTTTAATGTGCGAGCTTCCCATAATATCCTCCATTTAATATTATAAATATTTAAGAGATAAAAAAATAACTACAAACTTCGTAAGGCAGTAAAGTGTTCTAATAGAGTACTTTTACTTTATACCCCATACACATGGGAAAAACTTTCGTAAATAATGATGCAACTATCACGAAAGAACCAGCGAAGAAGCTATTACGAAAACTACGACGCGTAATCATACGGTCATTAGATTCTTCCTTGTATTGGGAATAGTTAAGGTTATCTATAAAAATATAGTTATCTTCTTCAGAAAATAATTGGTATATCTATCCAATAAATATTAAATGCATATTTTGAAACATTTTTTTTTAAATCTACAAATCTATATATAAATTAAAACTCTAAGGTTTGTGTGTAGATTCAATTTTTTGTGAAGTTTTTATTTTTTATGTGTATTATAAACCATGATAAAACCAAAAAAATGTTTTATAGAATTTTTGTTTGTTTCCAGTAAATTCAAAAAACATTAATTGAATGTAGACGTAACTTTCTCTTCTGTTTTACTCCTTATTTTCCCCGCAGAAGAGTATCTAAGCTATGTACCATTACGCCAGCTTATCAGCGGGCGAAGCAGTGTAAAAAAAACCGGGCGTAGGTAGTAAACATATGTCACGGCTGCTTGGCGCTAGTGCAAAGGATGGCACGTGATTCTAGCAGAAAGAGGAAGGAGAGCGAGTTCGCGTTTCTTCGGGTATCTAAGCGCATAAAGATCTGCTTTCAATTAGGTTTAATTTTGAATGAGTTAGCACTGCGAATAATATTCTTGCTAATTGTTTGGTACTGAGGCTACAGCACAATTTTGTTTGGTGTGATAGGGCGTTCACAATAACGTGCTTCTCTCAAATTACTAGACTATATTTTTATTTCTTAGATAGTAAATGTTAACTACAGTAACCCTATGGCTTCTTTGGTGCTGACTGACAGCTCACAGCTGACTTCTGACAATCAATATTTAGGTATATACCTAAATTTTGACTCTTAGAAGTGACAGCTGTTAAACACATGTTTTTGCATATCATATGGTTCGGCATAGGAATACATAATTTGGTCTGGTAACTTTTCAAAGCCGTCAGCTGTGAGCTGTCAGTCAGCACCAAAGAAGTCATGGGGCTACTGTATATCTTTTGGTGTTCATTTTAACAATGTCTCCACGTAAGAAAAGCCACTCTTAGCATGCTTACGTCTTAAATTTAGGTATTTTTCAGTTATTTTATGGTTTCACGAGTAGATCATGTTTATTTAGTTTTTTTTAGATAGCTAGGGGAAAAAAAAATCTCCTACTAATGCAAATGAGTCAAAGGAAAAACCTAATATAGGCTTACATCAAATACATTTAATTAAAATCATTTCCATAAATTTATATTTTGTCTTGATTCTGTTTTAAATACAGGGGGTTCAATGTTTAGTTAGCTAGTGGAAGACTATGTACTTGTATATCTTCTGCGCATGCGTCTGTACTAAAATAAAATTGAAAACCGCGACCTACGCTAATATCAAATTACACACAAGTTTCTTTGAAAGCTGATGGTTTTGACAATGGTCGTCATTATAGTTGGTATTTCCCAATGTACTGTAATAGTTCACTTGTACTGAGTCCATTACTGAGCTGTACGGTACACGAATGTTCGTGAAATCAGGAATAGCTCATTCTAAATATAATTTCAGGCAATCTGTAAACACTAACCAATGCAGTCTGTTTGCTTGTGCCATTACACGCAGATGTAGGACTTGAGCAAGGAATACATTTCTCCTTAATTCTACTTGCTTACTTCATAGCAGGGGTCAGCAAATTGTCGATTTTGCGGCAATTTTCCGTCGATCGCGTATGGAAACTACATCGCCATCAAGGTGAGAGTGTAGGAGAAAAGAGAAAAGGTGAGTTTTTTTTGCAGTTTTAATATCAAAACATTTTTTTTTTGCTAAAATAAATAAAATATTGCTTCAGTCGAAACAGAGAATTTAATTTTCACATGGTAACTTAAACAGTTGTTGAATATCTGTCTTGACTATCGCGGCGTTAGATGATAATTTTTTAAACGAAGAGAAAAAGTAGTCATTAAATTTCAGGACACCCTTGAGAGATATTCAAAAACTGTTGATATCACTATCTTAAGACAATTAAACTATGTTTCTACAGGATGATTATATGATTTATTTTGTTAAAATAAAGTTATGCTATAAAAACTGCGCACACACTGGCCCTTTCTCAAGTCCCCTACTCTCCCACCATAATAGTAAATTTTTTAATCTTATAAAACCGTAAATACAAATTAATATCAAGTACTTTCAAATAATATTTGAGTGTCATCAAAATAAACTTTATTGGTCGTAATCGTCAATATTATAAGAAAAATATATAATTTAATATTAAGATATACATTTTATTTTAGTTATATTTTCTATAATGGTGGGTATGTAGCTATTTAAGAAAAAAAAAAATCAAGGAATACAAATAAGATGCAACTTATGGGAAAAAAAGAAGAAGCAAAATTAGAAAAAAGGTACAACGAGTGATCGCGGGACCCTTGATAAGTTTGTAAGTCAATCGTAGGCCAAAAAGGTTGCCGACCCATTGAATATAACATTAGGAACTCAAAAACTCATTGACTTAATTAAAAAAGTACGCTAACTATCCCTATCTTGAGCTAGTTCTTTCCAGTCCACCCCATTGCATACTATCTCTTTCAAGTCAATTCTAATGCCATCCTGCCATCTGCGTCTAGATCTTCCCAATGATCTCTTCCCATTGGGTTTGTCAGTAAATACTCTGAACAAGGTTCTAGATTCTTCAAATAGCACTGCATGTCCTGCTCACAGTAATCTGTAAGATTTTACTATCCTAACAATGTTTTGTATTGAATACAGAGTATGTAGCTTATCATTGTGTAAAATCCTTCACTCATCTTCTTCTTTTCATGGATTTAATATTTTAGTAAGTACTTTGTTTTCGTCATGTAAGAGACCATGTTTCACACCCATAGAAAACAACCGATAAAACTATTTTTTTTAGCACCGTGTCTTACTACCTGTTTAGGTTGTACCCAAATGTAGTATAGTAATCAACTTAAGGGATGATAAATGAGGAAGTTTGAATTTTGAGGAGGTGTGCCTACATTTGCGACGAGGGAAATTGGACAACTATTTTCGAAAATAACACCCTCAGTACACCCGACCGGGATTTAAACCACAATCTCCCTGTCATCGACAGTCTAGTATAGCACGAGAGTGACACCTTAGACCATGCGGTCAAAGAAACAGATGGTAAGACTATCGTTTCGTATATTTTGGCAGCAGGCGAGATGTTAACAACTTACTGACCGAGTAGCAGAAAACATTTCCTGAGTATTATCTTACTAATTTCCACTCTAATATAGTTATTGCTAGTCTAAGTTGTTCCTAAATATTTGAACCCTACCAAATTATATTTTGTTCATAGTAATCTATAAATTATCGTCCTCCATTTGTTTTATCTGTGTGATCATGTACTTAGTCATTTGTCCATCGTTCACCTATTAACATATTTCCCTGCTGGCCTCTGATAAAATAAATGGCATAAAAAAATGTTGACAGTTGTGTCCCCCCCTCCATACGCGAGAGAAAGAAAGGCAACGTTGTAGCATTGACGTCACACACCACGTGACACGGGGGAAAACAGCACGATGGTACTGGCCAACCAGTCCGGAGCCCAGACCCCGGCAACAGTCGAAAAAATTATATATAGTCGGATTGACATAAGAAAAGAACACAGAACATAAATGCAGATCAGCCAACATTAACAAAAGGTCACTATAATTAGCTTTTAAGCATTAAATTGACACCATTTGAAAAAAAATAATAAAAAATGGCAACTTCAGAACACATGACATAGCGCTTGGATACATTCTTAGCAATAATTTATTTTTTATTTTGATGACCATTCGACTATACTCTCCATTAGTTCCTTGTCCCTTTAGGTAATGCTTGGCTTTGATTTACAAACAAACTTCAGTAGCTTTGAGAAGAAAAACGAACTAATCCACCCAAGAGCCACGAGGTACTGTGTACATCAGTTTAGTAAAAAAAAAGTCGGATCATCTGCTTACTTTCACACTTCCCCTATTAATTTGTGCAGCCTTGAAACCCTACATCAAAGAGATTTTTAACTTTACATAATTTAGAGAATTATTAAATAAACTTTCGTTTGACTCGTCATGATGAAACCATTCTAAATACATAGTTTTAAGGAAAACTTTATTCTCAGATGATGTACCCCAAAGTATACACGCTGTTTCAATAAAATTCAGCCCTATTAATAATTGATATAATTATTTGGAAAATACTCCCAGCCACAGTCCATGCTTCAAGTCAAATGTTCAAGATTTTAATCCGGCAAACCGGCATGCAAACAAATGAGCTTATCACAAATTATTTTGGTCCCATTTAACATAAGAAAGGTACAGGAGAAAAGGAGGAAATCCATTTTAACTCAAATTCAGGTGGTGCAGCCATCTGTTAGAAAATCATGGGACATTTACAATGCACTTTAGATTATGGTTAAAAGAGGTCTCTAAATATATTTTTTTAAGTATTTGCTGGGGTCCTTATGGACTTTCCCTCTTTCCTCCCTCCCTTCCCTGTACCCTTCATTTGTAATATAAATTATCAAAATTATTTTTTTAAACTTTCTATACATTTCCTTCTTAAGGCAATTCTCTATGCACGCTATGAATTTAATTTTAACTTTAGCTTTATTTTTTATCTACTACCTGTCTGGGCTAACAACTCATTACAATAATGAGAATAGAGGTGAGAGGAAATGTACCAGCACTTGCGTGGAGAAAGAGTGAGATACCATTTATGTACACACACAAAAAAAAAAAAAAA
>CABEEJ010000844.1:8747-20299 GCA_901482245.1 Timema douglasi | reverse complement strand
TATATATATATATATATATATATATATATATATATATATATATATATATGCATTTTCTCATGTGTACACTACGTCTTACTACCCATTCTGGCTATCCATACATTTACTCTTAACCGGATAAACCCCCTAATCCTTTTAGCTTATTAAGCTAAAAGTTTTGAAATTAAATCTCAAGTTAGAAACATAGATTTTAGTCCAATGAGTTTGTATTTAGGAAACAATACTTGTAATTTTTTTTTTTTTTAGCAAATTATGAAATGTATAACATATTAATAAATTTACCCCTCAAATTAAGGAATTTGACGAATTTTCGAATCATGGTAGCCTATAGATTAACCCAACTTTCTCTTTTCATCTTCAATTTTTTTAAAATTAATATCTTTTACACTTATACACTAATTTGGACACCACATTTTTCTTATCTTCAAAATAAACCTCAAAATTCAAAATTCGAAATTTCGAAATTTTTGATGAATAATATACCATCCAACATAATAGCAACCAATGTTTTACGTTACTTTTTGAGTAACAAGCATAATTAAATAGTGTTTAAGAGTAAAGTTTCACTATGACATCTGCCAAAATAGCCTGGCATGAAGCAAAAAAAAGAAAAAGAAATAGAGACCAGAAAAAATTTCACGAGTATGCCTGTGTGAGGTAATTTTGATCAGAATCCTATAGTTAATTCAAATGTTATAAAGGAAACATCCATAATTGTCAGTATCTATTGAATATATTGTACTATTATTATTATTATTATTAGCACCGCTTCTTACTAACCGTTTGGGTTATACACACTTACACTAATGTGTAATGGTAAGGTGATTGTGAAATTAAATTGAGGACCTACAGTTTAACGTGGAATCCGAACCATGGTGGAGGCCTGGCATTCCCCATATTCACAAGTTGTGGTTAATACACGTCTTGTCAGAGGTGAAAGAAGGATTTGGTAATCAGATAAATCTGTGCCGGGAACGAGAATTGAACCCTGGGCCCCAGCACAGAAGCCAGACACATTACCCCTAGACCACCAGGTCACCTTATATTATTATACTTGACAGTGGCGGCTCGTCCTAAAGGGCACAAGGGAACGTGCCCTCCCACCTAAACACCAAGTTATTCATACAAACAATTATAAGCTATAATAATAATATTTAAGCTATATAAACAAGGGGAATATTTGAATTAAATAAACGTTTTTTCTAGTTTTTCTTAAAATAATTATGACATTTAAAATTCCTGAGCGAAAACCTTCAAACGAAGCAACTAGCTTCCCGATCGGGGCAAAGTAGTGAATGTTCCCCAAGTCATGGTGGTCAAGAGGAAGGAGAGGGAAGGGACGGGATGCTCAGAACAGTCTGCGCAACTCTCAAGTGGGGCAATATTTGAGTGTTCCCCTGCGAGTAGAAGCTTGGAGATAGAGGTGTCTTGTCTTGAGTAGGAGATCCACGTCACTGAAGGGCAAGGGCTCGCTGGGAGAGTGGTATTACACGGTCACATTTCTTTGTTAAAGAAATGTTATGAAACTTTAACAAATCGTCCAATATCTTTTATCAAAGGAAATAATTGTTCAAAGATTTACGCTATAGAACATACTCTAGGCTTTTATCAAAGAAAATGGCAACTGAAAGATTAACCTGGGTGCGAGAGACAGTTAATAATAGAAATGAATTTAGGGCGCAAATATCCTAGGGGCACTTTTCAACAAAATGTATTTTTAGTGTTTAAAAATGTAATAGTTCAAATTAAATATTTAATAATTATTTATAAATAAAAAATAGCACCTAAATATAAAATTCAATATTAAGAATTAAAAAAATAGGCTAATAACATAATCACTTTAATGATTTAGAAAAACTTGGTGTCGCTTAGTCAATGGATAGCTTTGTAATTTGTTTAAATGCTTAAAAATTACTAAGAGAAAAGAGAGGGAAGATTGGACAATATTTTTGTACAAATTGATTAAGCGGGTGTGTGGGTGATGGACGTAAATGTTTATAGCTCATTTTAGAAATAACACAATACTGTAATTGTAGAAACTTTGAAAGACATGTGATGTGTGATAACACATCTTTTATCAAAGACGGCATCAAATATTTTATCATAAATTATATTTGATCAAAGAAATGTGTTATGTCTTTGATCGAAGAAAAATAGGATAGTGTAATACTGGCCGTAGAAAGGACACATTTTTTCTCTAGCTGCTCGCATCCCCATCCACTGTAAAGTAGCGGAATACTTGTCAGTCCGTTCAAGGTCAAGCTTCACATTTTCAGTCCATCACTGAAGAACAGTTAACCAAAGTGCTATGTCACTAGTCAATCGCGCGCGAATGTCTATAACTGTTGACTAATTTATTCTAGTTCTTCGTTCAACGGTTCAAGTGTTTAAAAAATGAATTCCGAAATTAATTCTGTGCAGTACATTATTCATAATAACATTAGTTTTGATGAAAAGCTTTTAATTAAGAATAAAGGCAGGCCGATGCCAATTTTAAATATAGACTGTTCTTCCTCGAATAAATCACGTACCTATCATAGACATTTTAATAAAAACATTTATGATAAATATAAGTGGATGTGCGGGTGTGAAGTGACTAACAAATTATTTTGTTTCTTTTGTTTGCTTTCAAAGGAAGAATCTTCTACATGGATTAAAGGTGGTTTTTCTGATTTAAAACATTTATCAGAAAGAGCTAAGAAGCATGAGCTATCATTAAATCATTTAAATGCAGCAGTGGACTACAATGTGTTGGGAAAAATAGATATTCGGGAGCAATTAAGTAGTGCGTATGTTCAACAAAAACAAAATCACAATGAAAACGTTGACAACAACAGATACATTCTACGTCGCTTAATAATGTGTATTAAATTCTGTGGGGCTTTTGAATTAGCTTTACGTGGTCATGATGAGAGGGTTACTTCTGATAATCGTGGTATTTACTTAGGTTTAATTGATTTTGCAGCCGAGCTAGATTCTGCTCTTGCATTGCATTTGAAAGAATCAAATGTATTTAAAGGTACCTCCAAAACCATCCAAAATGAACTTTTGGATTCAATGTTTCAAGTTTATCAAACTGAAGTAAAGACCCAGATAAATTCAGCAAATTTTATTGCAGTCGAAGCTGATGAAACTACTGATTTTTCCAATCAACAACAAATGGTAATTATAATTAGATACGTTTTTGATGGGCAAATTTGTGAACGATTTTGGTCTTTTATTAAACCATCTGGATATACAGCACAAATTTTATCCAAAGTCATACTAGAAGAACTTCAAACTAAATTAAATATTCCATCACACAAATTAATTGCACAAAGTTATGATGGTGCAGCCGTTATGAGTGGAAAAAATAATGGTGTTCAATCATTAATAAAACAAATATATCCAAATGGCTATTTTGTACATTGCTATGCACATCAATTTAACCTAATTATGGAACGAGGAGCGCAATGTAACAAAAAAGTGAAGATCTTTTTCGCTAATTTACAAGCGTTCTCTTCATTTTTTTCCCGTTCACCTAAAAGAACAGCGTTCCTTGACGAAATTGTTAAGAAAAGGTTACCACGAGCGGTTCCAACTCGCTGGAATTTTAAAAGCAGAACAGTCAATACTTTATTTGACTACAAAGACTCATTTAAGGAATGCTTAGAAAAAATCATAGACTCTGATGAGGTAGATTCGAAAACCCTAAATGAAGCAAATGGCCTACTGAACCACTTAAATAGTTCAGAATTCATGTATTGGCTGAAACAATTTCATTTAATTATGCCACACGTGGACATTTTTTTTAATCAAACTCAAATGCGTGGCATTGATAGCTTATATTTGGAGAAAGCTATAGAACAATTTGAGATACAAATTAAAAAAATTAGAAATGGTACCGACGAGGTTGAAGAACCCAAAGAAAAAAGAAAGAAAACTTCATCCAACGATGGAGATAGTAGAAATACTGCTGCAAAAGAAGTTTGTGACACTATTCTAACCCAAATTAAGGATAGATTTGATTTTAAAAGTCACCTAAGTGCAGCAAAATTATTCAATTCATTTTTTTTTAAAAACTATCAACAATCTTTTCCTCAAAATGTGTTTAACGAAACTGTTGCATCCTATTCCATGTTAAACGCTATAAAATTAAAGAGTGAATTGAATGTAATTTACAGTCGTGATGATATGTGCGAAGTTGAGGGTGTGCTATCTTTATTAGTGTTTATTTCACAAAATAACCTGCGTGAGATTTTATCTGAAAGTTTCAAACTATTGGACATTATTTGTACTACACCAATGTCAACAAGTGAATGTGAAAGGTGTTTTTCTACCTTAAAACGGATTAAGACTTTCTTGAGGAGTACAATGACGGAAGACAGACTAAATGCTTTAGCAGTTCTATCAGTCGAAAAGAAATTTATTAATTCAATTTCTGATTTCGACAACAAAGTTATTGAGGTATTCTCAAATATAAAAGAAAGGAGGATGGACTTCCATTACAAAATATAATAAATAAGAGGTGAGTTTATATTTTTATTAATTATTATTAGTTTTCAATTTTGTGCCCTCCCATGAAAAAAAGTCACGAGCCGCCACTGATACTTGAGAGGTTTTATTTTTATCATCGTATCTTACTTACTATTCAGGTTAAACGCGTAGTATGATTATAATTACTCTTAATGGGGTAAGTAGGAGGGAGGAAGCATTTTAGAGGTAATCTACCAACATTTGCGTGGAAGGAGAGTGGGAAACCATTTAGATAAAACCAAACTCAGTAGACCTGTCCGAGATTGGAATCCCGATCTTCCCATAATCATAATCATCATCATCAGGCCAATCTAACACAAGAGTGACGCCTTAGACCATTCGGCCACTGAAGTGGGTGAGCTGGTTGTTTGTTGTTCACATGCTTAGGATAGTGATCAAAGCCGGCTCAAAAGTTTCATGAGCCTTAGTTGAGACTTTAAAGTTTACACCCCAGATGTATTTTAAATAATATAAATAAATTGCACCCCCTGTGGGAATCAAAATAATAATAATAATAATGCATTAAAATACTGGACAAAAAACTAATAAAAACATATATAATAAATAGAAAATATTAGCTTCTTCCATCTCCCCCATCTTCACCAATGTATGCAAAAATACTATCCCTTTTTCACTAACTTTTCTTTTAATATTATCCTAAACTTTTAGTTAAATATCAAAGTGATTGGCTGACAAAGTTACCCCAAACGTCATCTAATCAAATAAAGGATTATGATGATAATCAATTTAAAAAAAAAACCTTAATATTATATAAAATATTTAAATGTTATTTCTTTGTTTAGAAATAATCATAAGCTTATTTAATTTAATTTTTTTTTTCTGTCGGAACGCACTCTTAGGACATTTTCGGCCTATGCGACAGCCTAGGTTCACCTAATGAGCCTAATAAGGATTATTATAACTTGCTTGAAAGTGGAAGAGTTTATACGAATTTCCCTGAGTCATTTTTCCTTCAGCCAGCAATTTTATCTGAATACAAACTACAACTTCGTCTGTAAATATACCAATATGGCACCTATTTAACTGTACTGTTGTTATTTTGGCACCTCACCCTCACAATACTACACGTACGGAATAACAGAATTTAATTGCAATGATAGGGTTAGGAATGAGGAAGTTAGAATTGAAAGAAAATGAAGCCACATATACATAGAGAGTATGTGCAAACATTTAGGAACATAAACATACTCAGTACAATCAGTCGGGATTTGTTCCCCCACCTCCCTATCATCGGCGAATCAGATCAAACGAGGTTGACATCTTAGCCCACAAGCCCATTAATGTTAGTGTTAAACGTAGTAATAATACTCTTCAGTCACCTTGAGTATATTTGGAGGAGTATATTTCACTCTGAAAGCCATCTTGTGTTTTGTTCTAGGACATTGATTATCTGAACCACCTCAAATAAGACGTATCTCCCTTCTCTTCCCTGAGTCAAACCACGTGATCGCCAATCTCCATTCTTATCAAATTTATAACTATATTTATTCATTTTTTTTTAAAGTTTTTAAATTTTTTATTATTACTATGGAACATTAAATAGGTTTTTAGGGTTTATATGTATTATATATATACATATTAAACACAAAATTTTAATGTTACTATTCATTCGTAACATTATAACACATATATATCACCAGGAGGATTGCTAGCCTGACAGATTCAAAATATTGCAACTAAACCCTGATTAATGCGAATAAAATGAGGTCCTAGTTGTGCATCCCAACACACACACAAATTATGTAAATTAAATAAGCGCATGATTATTTCTAGACAAATAAATAACATTTAAATATTCTAAATATTATTAAGATTTAAAAAAAAATTGATTATCAACATAATCCTTTAATTGGTTAGATGACATTTGGGTCAACTTTGTCAGCGAATCACTTTAAAATGTTACGTATTATTCGTAATGTAATGCTAAGTTTTAATGATTTTAGTGTTTATATATTAAATGAACAAATAAAGAGCCACTGGCAATCAAGATTGTACTGTATCATTATTATTATTACTATTATTATTATAACACATTGTCTTACTACCCGTTCGGGTTGTACGCACCTACGCTGATGTGTAATGGTAGGATGATTGGGAGATGAAATGAAAGACCTACAGTTTAACGTGGGATCCGAACCACGGCGGAGGCCCGGGATTCCACACATTCATAAGTTGTGATTAATACGCGTCTTGTCAGAGGTGAAGGAAGGGTTTGGCAATCAGATAAATCTGTGACGGGACCGAGGATTGAACCCCTAACCTTCAGCATAGAAGTCCTACACCTTATCCCTAGAACACTAGATCAACTCTCAAAAATGTAGGCCAGGAGTTGGAAAGCATTGCTTAGTGCTTGCCTGGGTGACAAAGAGGAAAAGGAAAATTTGTCGAGAAAGTTTGTTTGCGCGCTCGTATATTAGGCTCCTTCTATAGACGATCTAAGAAATACATATATATATATATATAACAACACGTCTTACCACCCATTCGTGCTATGCGCTTAGAAAATATTATAAGAGAGTAAACACAGCATAATCATGTAGTTTGATTTATTGAACCGGTAAAGCGAGTTCTCAGTTTTAACTACACCAATTTGAATTTGTTTGTCTGTGGTAGATTATGTATCACAATGAACTTTGAACGAATTAGCCAATTTAGTACAAAGTTGTCACGATTATTCTTTGTGCCTTAATATAGCTCAAATTTGTTATTGAAGAGAATCGAACTAAAGGATGGGGATAAATACGGCTGAAAATTAGTATGTAGGTGCAAACTACTGTAATAACAAAAAAAAAAAAGAATATGGGTATTTTTGGGGGTTAGGTTGGGGGGGTGAGATAGTTAACTGCCCCCCCCCTCCCCCACAAACAGAGTTTGCCTTGTTTATAAGTATTGATAGTATACATATCAAAAGTGAGAGATGCAGATCACATAACCTGACGTATGACTACATGAAAGTAGATCTAGATCCTAGGAGCTTTTCAAGCTGCTAGATAAGGTTATTCCTATGAAAATTAGACCGCACCTACTTCCACATGTACGAAAGTGACATGCGCCGTTGAAGCAGTGACGTAATTTGTTTCTTTATTAGTTGGCCAAGGCCGGCAACTTCCGTCGTCCATTTTAAGAAGAGCGTTAGTTTAGTGCTGCAATAATTGCTGGGACCGGACAGAAAACCTGTTGTAGGCCATTAACTACAAATAAGAACCGATAATATTAACGATATAAACATAGTACTGGGGCTTGTTATACTATAAATTGTGAGATCATATATTGTACGTGAAAATATAAACACTTACCCATGACATGGTTTAAGGCGTCAGGCTCGCAATAGAATAGATTAATAAAATAAAAATGTCATGTATGGGCTACATCCATCTGTAGTCCAGTTTGCGGAAAGACTATCCAGTACATGGCTGGGGGTGGAGGTGGAGTGGGTTCAAAGTACCCCCCCACACACACCCAAAAGGCAACTCCCTAGCCCGAGTGGTCCAGGAGATACGTCTGGAGGCGGGGAATGGTGGCAGTGTTTTAGGTTAAGCGGTATAAGTAATTTTATTTAGCCTATATGTTAACTGAACGTATTATAATCATGCGAAATTTCAGCTTAATATGTGTGGTGGTTTTTCAACTATGGAGGTTTTTCTGGGGGGCGGCTAGGGGAGTGGTGATGGGGTCTCGAAGTCTAGCGTCTGTGATTAAACACCCCCCTCCCCCCTCCTATTCACCAAGGACGAGTCCTAGTCCCAGTGGTTCAGGAAATACGTCTGGGTGCAAAAGGAGGTGGGGGGAAGGGTTGGTGTTTTAGATTTAAGTGGTATAAGTTGTTTGAATTAGTCCATATGTTAACCGAACGTCTAAGTTACGCCCATGGGAAATTTCAGCTCAATCGGTGTAGTGGTTTTTGAGTGAAAGTGTAATGTAGATTTGTAGCACATGACACAATGACAGAGTAATCACTTCATAGTATAGTAGCAGATGTGTATAACTTAAACGGGTAGTAAAACGCGGTGCTGGAAAAAAAAAAATTAGTCTTGATGTTGAATGGAGACTACTAGAAAGAAAAAAACGTTAAATTAAGTATTACCTTATGTTTTAGCTAAAATATCTTTCTTAATTTTTTCTCTGTAGAATAATGTTTGTTAAATTAATAATAATTATTATGAAAGTATTTTGATAGGTAAGCATTTAATGCATTTAGATAAGTGTAAACTTACAAATATTTAAGGGTATTATTAATGGGTGTAAGCTCTAACTATTATATTTTACTTTTAGTTAATAAAGTATTCCAACAAGCTATTGACTAGCTTCAGTGGCCGCATTCCTGATCTAACGCGCTACTCTTACAGTGGACTTTATTTCGATGACGGGGAGGTCGAGATTCAAATCTCGGTCGGATGTATTAAGGTTTTTGCCAAAATGGTTTTTCACTCTCCCTCCACGCAAATGCGGCTACACTCACTCTAAATGTAACCTTCATAATCCCTAATGCCATTAGCGTAATTAGTACATAAGCGTATAACCCGAACGGGTGCTAAAAAAAAGCTACTACCTGACGTTGGCCCATTATAGGCTAGAGGAAGGACTCCTCGATTACTAATTTCCGGCAGGTCATAATGCAGAAAAAGGGGGAGAGTGATATTTTCCGATGGAGACATTTCATTTACTCAAAATCTTCAAGGAAACAAGTCAAACTTTAACATAACACTGATTGGGTAATATTTTTGTTTAGTGTCTTATTTCTCTTATGTGCTCGACATTTCATTAACCGTCTGGTAAAGTTACCATATTTGCTAAAGAAAAAAATTGACATTTAAAAAAAAAAATCTTTTCAAATGTACAGGAATATCATGATTTTTTAGGCTTAAGGGCTTAGAGGAATATATAAGTCCAATAAACATGAACTATGTATAAATAACCGTTAAAATAAACACATCGCTTTGACTATCAAGCCCTTAAATATTGTATTTAAAATTTAAATTAATTACACAGTATTTATATTATATTTGGAAGAAGGTAATAGGAAAGGTGGTTGGAAACATATAAAAGGAAGAAGCACAATGTTATAAACGGAAGGAAAGCAATATGGCTTTTACTATTAAAAGAAGAACTCAGTTCACACTTTATATTGCTGCCATTTCACAAAACAGGTAGTAACTGCCTCTTAAAGAAAATCTATTGTTATCACCCAATCCCCCGACCTAGGTTTCATTCTATCGGAACCGGTTTGATGTCACTGTTATCAATACAGAAAGAAGATGAGGCACTTTTTTAATTAACAAAATTTAAGATAAATATATTCTGAGATAATACGAAGTGATGCTGAAACAATTAGAAGATTAGTATAATGTCCCTCATATGAGCTCCATCGGACGTCAGACAAACCTCAGCACGTTGTTGTCCATCACTTTCCTCAGCATAGATAGTCTAAATTGTTTCCGCCCCACCCTATATCTAATCACGTCACTATTTTTACTTTATTGTGACCCCTCAAAGAGAGGAAGTATTGTGATAATCAAAAAATTGATTTCGAGATTTTGATGGATGTCGAACCCGAAGTGGTTTTCGCGATGCCGTTGGTCTTCTGTGTCTGTATCTCAGCGTAGGACCGAAACCATTTTACTGATCGAGTTTAAACCTGGTATTTAGAGTTTTTATAAGGTTACCCAGAGTGATTTTTGAAACTGTCCATCTGGCCCAAGAATTAAGGGGACAAGTATATTTGATCAAAATTGGCTATTAAGATTTTTATTAAAACTCGTATCCAGTCACTGTATAACATAAAAAAATAAACTTTTAATCCTTTCTGGAAAATGATTTAGAGGGTACCTTACACCATATTTCCACAACTATTAGAGATACTTAGTCACTTATTTTTATTACTATTATTTAAAATATAACTCTTGAACTGAAATATATTTTTATAAAAACCATTCCCCTGTTCTCACAATATTTTTCTGTAACGGTGTATAATATTTCATGTATGCTCTTTGGTGGAATGTGATGCTCTTTATGACACTGTTTCTGCAACAATGTATATTATTTTGTTTCAAATATCTTACGTTTTTTTTTTAGTCAATGTCTTCCCTTTTAGGTAAAGGCCAGAGAAAGTTTGTGCGTTTCACCGTACCACATACCATATATTTTAATTCTTGGTAACATCACTGATTAAAAACCCGAACAGTTTTTTTCTTTTTTAAAAAACAAAAAACCTCCCTTTACGTCTCAAAGAGAGAGAGAGAGGGAATGTGCGGAGAGGTAAGTCCATCCGGGCTGTACGCAATTTAATCATTATGTGATAATTGGGTAGGGTTGAGTAGGGTAAAATTGAAAGTAAAAGTACTCACATTGGCATGGGGATAAATGGAGAACGTGTATGATAAACCATTTAGATAAAACGATTTCCAATCTACCTGGCAAATATTTAGTCCTCAACCTTCCTGCACCATAGTGAACCAGATCATACGAGCCTGACATTTATTCCGCACGCTCACCGATACGGGTTTTAAGAAAATTTTAGCTCAAATTTATGAAAACTGATTTTTTTAAGGAAAATTATAAACATATAGTTCCCATAATTAAATACACAAAAAAAAAGTTTCCCATAAATATTTAACGAGCTTTCATGTGAGTTCGCTTTCTCTAGGTTTGTTCTAGTGGGGCTCAATTTAGTGATTAAATTGAATTGAAATAATTCAGGAATGCCCCCCCCCCCTACGTGTTAGATTAATTATCAATTAAATTTAACCCTTCCTTTTGGCCAAACTTGTTACATCTTTACATGCTTAGTGAAGCCGCGAAACAGAATCAAAATATTAACATCGTGATAAGAAGTAGCGTGAAGCTAAACGTTTTTAACACCCTCGATATGTAATTTGAAAATTATTGTTGGGTAAGAGAGCATTTTGTAGATTACAGCACAATAGAGTCCTTTTCAAATGTGAGGTCATTATAAACAGACAGGCTTGCTTCCATCCCCCGTTCGATCAATAGTTGAGTAACACACAAATCACCCCCCC
>CABEEJ010000843.1:187541-208800 GCA_901482245.1 Timema douglasi | reverse complement strand
CATAACATCGACACCGGTGAGAACGGGTGGGCTGACACATTGTCGCCCACAGCATTGGATGGGTCCACGAGAGGTGTGGGCACACTGTTATCATTGATAGTCTAGTATAAATCTGTAGTGTCACCTTAAACCATGCGGTCATTGTCTTAGGAATATTGTTTCACCATTTTGTTCATCTCCTCTACTTTTATGAATGAAAATTCTTAGGTTCAACTATTTTTTACACTATTTTTTCATGTTATTATAATATTTAAAAGAAATAATTGGATAACTTTCCATCCATATTACATACATGTAACTAGACTAATGAGGTAGAAATTAAGAAAGGATCATTTAAAAAAAATATACCCGTGGAGACGTAGGGTGAGGATGGAAACTATTATACATAATAGCTCTTAAGTATCGAACCAAAATACACCTTTTATTGAAAAATCATACTACACAATCTTTGTTACTATTCCACGTGACCAATGGTGCGATTATTATCACTAACCACTACAACATTTGCACTAAAGAGCTATCAAAAAATTGTTGAAAGTAAAATGTTATATAAATAGATATGTGTATTGGTAATAACCTACTCATACACATTATACAGACTGTTTTTCATCACGTATAACAACTAGCTTGTGTAGGTAATACTGCCAGAATAATACTTAGCATCAACCACATTTAAAAAAAACCATAAGTAACATTTTTTTAACTGAAAAACCAATCAACTGAAGCCAATTTTAGTGTTGTTTTGGGAAAGAACGTATAAAACCGCTGTTAATACGTTTTCTGGTTCGAGCGTAATCCTAGATCCCATCTCCTGGTTATCCAGCCTTGAGATAAGCTCTTAAGATTATTCACTCTAGTCTTTATTAACTTAAGATAATTTTAGACATATTTTCGAAATCCTTCAAACAATTATATAACAAAGACAGCTACTTTTTTGTTCACCAAATCCCCCTATCCCTTAGATATATCAGTGATAATAAATAAGGTACTTTTGATAAACGATTATTTGGATACTCTGATAAAACGTCAAGCTCCTCTTATCTGTTTTGCTGGAGACGGGAGGATGGGGCTTAAATCCTCACAAGGTGTAGTAAAGTTTGTTTTCCTTTTATTGTTTCCCATTCTCTTCCCACGTATTTGCAAATATATGTCTTCTAAATTCTACTACTCCTTTTGTTAAAATACGAATAACCTGAATTGGTAGTAGGAAATGGTACAGCCATTTTTTCTAAAGAATAAAGTGGTTTATGTATACGTCTATGAGCAGCAAACGCTTGCGCGACGCGGGGCAGCGATAAACAGTGGCGGTAACCTGTGGATTGCAAAGGGGGGCCGGCCGAAGAGACCAGTTACCGTTAGCCTGGTCTTAAACTGCTCTACGCGTCGAGTCTACGACTGCGTCAACATAGCGAAAAGAAAGTGGGACCGCAGAGGAACATTAGTAATAATTTAAGCTCAGGGTAGTTTCCCTTCAACCCTCCAAGTAAACTTTTTTTTTTAACATCACTTCAGGGAATGTAACTTTAAGATGAAAAATAAGATAGAAGGAAGAAAAAAAAAAGTTTTGCCTTGTTTTAGCTTGTGTGTGTGTGTTGTACTTTAATCTAGGGGAAAGATAAGGAGATGGGAGAATATTGCACAGTTGAACTAAAAGCTATTATTCTAAGCCGAGTAAAATGGATTGTAGGTTTATAAGATATTACCAGCTTTTACAAATTTATTTATAATAATTTCAAAGTTTATTTGGATGAAACTTACATTTTTTGTATACGAAGTGCGTCAGGTAGGCCTATTGCATAGATTTCTTAGAAACCATTAAGAGGATGCAATTTATATACACAAGGATTTCCCGGATCAAACATTCGAAATTTTGTAAGCAGTAGGGAATCAAAAAACTAACTCAAAATGTTCTTTGGAGATTAACTCGTTTTCACTCCCTTTTCGAGTACAGAGCAAAAACTTAACAAAAACAAATTTTTAAGTATAAAAAGTGAAATAACATTTAATATATCATTTTTATCAAAAGAACACTTTCGTATAAAAGTTGTGCAACATTAGGTTTTTATAAAGTTTTTTAAAGCACCTAATTCTACTACCCGTTCAGGTTATACGTATTTGTACTAATTATACTAGTGGTCTATGTCTTGGGATGGTTTTATTGAGAGGAAATGCACCTAAATTTGCATGGAAGGAGAGTCGAAAACCATTTAGTTAAAACCACCCTCAGTGCATTCGACATAGATCAAATCCTAATATCCCCAACTTCAACATTCCAGTCTAACACAAGACCACACGGACACGGAAGTGGGTTTCATAAAGTAGATCCTTGGCTTAGTTTAGAAGGAATCTGGTATGAAACACCCAATGAGATATTTGAATCGAAAAACCACGATATTATTTGCCTAACAGCATGAAGGAAATTGTGCCTCAGAATTTTATTGATCAAGGAAAAATCCGTCAAAATCGGTTGGTTTTGAATACACGCCCATACTGTTTAAAAGCGAGCACTTTACCCCAGGAACACCGTGGTCGACAATGTATGTGTTTATTAAGCAGGAAAAGAGAGTATTTTTGACTTTTCTTCTTATGTAAATTTCACATGCAACACTACATGTGCTACAATATATTGTTGACATACCAATCTTGTACTCATCCTTTCATAAAATTTTATTTTTCTATAGTTCCGTCTATGGACCACAGTTTGAAAACCACTACTGGAGTGGGACTTCTCCCAACGAATACATAGATCTAGCTCCAATATCGTTTAATCAGGTTTGCCGCTGAAGGAAAGGTTGAAGTTTTGATCATGATTTGGTGTACTTAGCTAGGTTAACATGTTTTCCTAAATATTTTCCCACTCTCACTCCACTAATATTGTTATACCATTCCTATAAATTTTACCTACCACAATTTAGGGTAGCTAAATGTGTATAGGCTACCCTAGGCAGATAGAAAGTATTGGAGTAGATAGTAGTCAATGAAGTCTAGTAGACATAACATTGCTGACAGGATATTTCAAAGAACACCAGAATCACCTTAACTGATTAATTAACGTTCCAAGATCTGCGATACATTTTAGAAGAATTGATTGATAGGTTCAAGTTGTTTGACCTTTTAAAACCATTAGAGTTTTTAAAATGCTATTTCTGCCATGAGCTATCTTTATCTATTATAACAATTAGATTTAGTTGTTACCCATTCCTTGTGCCAAAGTTAAACCCAAATGTACCTTTAATTTAAGACAAGGTATGCATGCACCTGGACAACCAGGATAGCTAAATATGAACAGAGACTTCAGAAAAATAAATAGGAAAATTCATCTCCAAAATATATGAAATACTTGTGGACTTGAGAACTATAACTTCAACCTTAAAATAGTAGTTTTTGCTCATAAGAAAATAACCAACTGAAGAACTAAGCATTCTCATTCACACATATGCATTTACTCGCATATCTTACCATAGTAATTGACACATGTCTTATTTACCCTTTAATCTCTGAAAAATTGAGTTGTGTAGCGACTGCTCACAATAGTTCCGTTTATAAAAAATGAAATATCATGTTTTATTTAAATATATTTCTATGGCATTACATTTTTGAATTTATTCTAGAATCGCTGTTTCAACGTTATAAACTATACTCAATCTTAAATTATATTTTCCCCTGAATATTTGAAAACTTATCAAGTAACTTTAAATTATAGAAGACATTTTTTAACATATCTTAACACAAATGCAATTTTACATAGAGACAAATCGATAATATCATTCCCCTGTGAACAAATATTTGACCCAAAATACTTAGTGGTATTCAATCGGATGGATACAGCGTGTAAACTTTATTTAAATACACTTATATATTTCAATTTTTGAAACAATTAATAAAACCTAATGCATTAAATAACCAAATGATTGTTCATGAGAATCAAAATAGTAACAGAATCAGGCGTCACACTCAAAATAGACTAGACTTCCAAAGATGAGGAGATTGGGGTTCAATCCCGGTTGGGTGTATTGAGAATGGTTTCTCCTAAATGGATATCCACCATGCCTCCACGCTAATTCGATTACACTTCCTCTAGATTCAACCTCCCTAATCACTAACACATTAGAGTAATCAGTACAAATTCGTATAGCCCAAAAGGGTATTTTGACTCTATGCTAATAAAAAGAATAACATAATTATATTTATTTTCTTATGATATTAATTAGTCTTCTGCTTTATAATTGTGGCAATGGTGATCTTTTAATAAAAGCGAATGTAGCATCCTTGTAAAACAAACTATTTACAAGAAATAAATCCGCTGAATCTGAGATAAACCCCTGGCTCAAAATCAAAAAACTCTTTATCATAGATATCAAGTTTCGACAAAATCCATTAAACTATATCGGATTTGTTACCCTGGACAGACAGCAAACATACAGACATAGGGACAAACAAAATAATAAAATACACTTTTTTGAGTTCGGACACACTTAAAATGTAATCTGAGGATCGAACATTTTCACCATTACAGTACATTATTTTTATTTGAGTATATTAAAAAATTATTCAAACACCAAATATAACACAGAGGAAAGAAAAATAGCTTAAATAAATATTCAAAATACTGCTAAGTATCATATTTACTATATTATTATTAATAGCACCGCATCTTACTACCCGTTCGGGTTATACGCTCTTACGCTAATGTGTAATGGTAGGGTGATTGTTAGATGAAATGGAGGACCTACAGTTTAACGTGGAATCCAAACCACGGTGGAGGCCTGGCATTCCTCACATTCACAAGATGTCTTGTCAGAGGTGAAGGAAGGGTTTGGTAATCAAATAAATCTGTGCCGGGACCGAGGATTGAACCCCGGCCGCCAGCTCAGAAATCTGACACCTTACCCCTAGACCGCCAGGTCACCCCATATTTACTATACTTGGTACAAAATACAATGATATAAAATGTATTTAAAAGCACGTGGTAACTTTACTAGGTTTCAGAGTAATGCCAGTTTGATATCAAATTAATTAAAACAAAGTAGACATTTAAACAACAAAAACAAATAAACCAGGAGACTATAAAGTTGTTTCCCTCCAACCACGAGTCACTTTCCATTTGAACTATAAGCATATATATTATTTACAACGACGGTGTTGAAGCTTAGTGATATAACATTTAGGTGAAACCACTTTTAGTACCCACAGGGATTTGAACATAGATATCTCTGTCACTATACTCAGTTCGCTTGACATTTAGACAATATGCACATCAGCTAGGATATGACGGAAGTTGTCACAGGGATGGGTTGTTAATTCTTGACCCGTCTGTACTTTCTCTCGTATTTTTATTCAAGTTATATTTTTACACTACCGGATTTCTAGGGCCTGTCGTTGCTTCAAATACCTTATAATTTAACCAAACACTAGGACAGGCAATGCATCCAATTCCCGACCGTAAGAGTAAACTTATATTTCCATCAACGGTAAATTTTCGGTCATGCCGGATATTGAACACGTGACCGTTATCTCTGTAGGCAGACAGGCTACCAACTGAGCTAAAGTGTTGGACTTTCTTTCTCATTAAGATTATTTAAACTTGAGCACACATATTCTATTACGACATAATTAATGGCTAGTAAGGTAGAAGAGACCGTTTAACAGAACAATCCCATCAAATTTCAAAGACCCACGAGCAGCCACCTCTCAATTATAATTACGATCATGTACCAGACCTGATTTTTTTTTAAATAAGCGGTGTATATCCCAATCACGATAATTTTGACCTTTCAAGAAAATATAAAATCATACTAAAATCATTTAAGATTTATTCACTTTAAATATGTATTACATCATTTTGTAAAATGTTTTAACATTACTTTAACTGTAAATTTTCCAACAAAAACAAATTTGTGAGAATTACGAATATGGAACGACTTTTGGGTACCGTAGCTTTTGAATTGTCGTAAAAGGCAGAATTTGTCGTGAGCTAACTATATACAGTCCAAATTTAATGGGAAGGGCCTTCTTAGAGCATATACTTTTTTACGTTCAACAATGACAGCATTTTAATATATTATTAGTGTTTTTATAGGTATTTATAATATTTATAAAAGCTTACAGCTTAAGATCATTTGAGATGATGTATGAACAGGTGAAAGTATGATTATGATTATTAGCACCGCGTCTTACTACCCGTTTGGGTTATACGCTCTTACGCTAATGTGTAATGGTAGGGTGATTGTGAGATGAAATGGTACAAGATGTCTTGTTAGAGGTGAAGGAAGGGTTTGGTAATCAGATAAATCTGTGCCGTGACCGAGGATTGAACCCCGGCCGCCAGCGTAGAAGTCTGACACCTTACCCCTAGACTGCCAGGTCACCCAGGTGAAAGTAGATCTAGAATATTTTCTAGTTGTTGGATAGGCCCTTCCTATGAAAATTGGGCTGTAAACAAGCAACACACTTCGCTACAGTCTTACGCTGTGGCCAAAACATACACTAAGCCCATACATCCTCTTGAAAACAAGTTGCGCGAGACATTCCTAAATCCATCACTTAATTTCAAACTGTCAGGTCGGACGGCTCGACCCGAAAGCAATCACCCGTGACCGCTTTAGTGGTTGACATCGTTGCCCCCATAGAGAATGACGATATGGCAACGTTGGGTTGAGATGGGCCTCCGAGCACGAGTTCGCCATTTTGGCGAGGACTAAGAGACATTGTACGAGTCAATGGCAAGGGGGCGAGAGGGACGAGGATTTGCGATAACGTAATTTTGAACCCTGGACACATGAAAGGATTAACGGGCATTGTAAAAAAAATAGGCGTGGGTGTGTGTGTAGGAGAGGGGGATAGAGGAAGTATGTGGGAGGTGATTATGATACCATGGGGGCATGAACGTTAGCGTCCTTGGGGGGATAGTTTGTAGCGTAATGGCCCCTCCGCAACGGCACAATAAATGGGAAGTACACTTAATAGAGCATTACTGATGTTTTACGATGAACTAACACTACCAATAAAATGGGGTTCATCATCATTTCACCTTAACCTACAGGGCCATCTAATAAAGAAATCGATTGTGGACCTCCCATATAGGCCAATTAAATTGAACCACTTAATCAGGTTTGGTTAATCAATGCAATTTGTTATTTAAAAAGAAAAAGAAAGAAACGGGAAAGCACCAAATTTACTGTCAAACTATATTATAAGACCATCCAGTTGGTTCAAATATGTGTCCTCGATTTGGTTTTTTATACAATATACGATAGAGAAACAAAGTTTAATACACAGAAAGTTGTATATTGTACTATTTCGGAAGCTTTCTGGGTTTTTAAGGATAGACACAGTAATTATTATTTAATGAATTAATATTTGAAGTAAGGGTGATCATTATAATAAATAAATTGGAGTGCAAATGAAATTAAATAAATGTTAAGGCCCAACTGCATAAACTTTCTCATAATGTGTATATTTTAAATACTCAAATTTTAAAAAAAGCAGTCATTAGTAAACTACACCTAAACCAATTTCCCTCTTCCCCCCAAAAAAACAAGTATATACTGTAGCATTATTTGTGATATCAAACGCTCCTTAGATTCTAAAGAAAGATTTTAGATAATCTAAAACTCAAAGATGACCCCTAGACACGGGATTTGAGCCCGGGATCTTTGGTTTACTACGCCAATGCTCTTCCCACTGAGCTATACAGAAGTCGTCTTGTGTTCACGGACAATCTTCACTCATATTCTAAGATGGAGTCATTGATGTACGTGTGGAAAATAGTCAGCTTCAATTGCGTGATCGAATGATCAAGAGCTATCAAACAACGCAGCCATATTAGACTAGGTAGGGCTATACCGTGCCAATAGTACAACAAATTGTACAATTACATACCACAAGATGAGTTTAGTAACCACTCTTTATTGTAGCTGATGATTTTCTGCACGTCCATCAATGACTCTGCCTTAAAATATGATTGAGGAATGACCCTGGACTCGGGACGACTCCTGGATAATTCAGTAGTTAGAGCAGTGGTCCCCAAACTTACCAAGCATAGGGCCACATTAGATGGCCCGGATTGAACACAATACAATCAATACATACACATTATATTTATATATGTATGTGTAAATATATATATATATATATACAATTTCGAACTTTTATAGGTGACCTGGTGGTCTAGGGTTAAGGTGTCGGACTTCTGTGCTGGGGGTCCGGGGTACAATTCTCGGTCCCGGCACAGATTTATCTGATTACCAAACCCTTCCTTAATATTAATATTAAGCACTGCGTCTTACTACCCGTTCGGGTTATACGCTTTAAGTACTAATTACTCTAATGGATTAGGAATTGGAAAGTTTGAAATAGAGGAAGTGAACCCGCATTTGCGTGGAGGGAGAGTGGAAAACCATTTAGGAAAAACCACCCCCAGTTCACCCGACCGAGATTCGAACCTCAATCTCCCCGTCCTCAGCAGTCGAGCTCAACACGACAAGTGCGTTAGCCAACTACGCCACCGAGGCGGGTGCGATGCTAGTAATAATACAATTTCGATCTGGATCTCAGTTCGATATATGCATATCTTATAACCATAGTTAAATATGGCTAAAGTGTAGGTTGTGCAGCCAAAATAATTACCACCTCCCTCCTCAAATCGGAATCGTACCACGGACCATACCCTCCTCTCAAAAAACACTTTATGGATCGTGGCTAGCGTGATTTTATATATTGCATTAAGGAGCGCCATCATTTTGATATTCATCATTGATTTTTTTTAAATGTCTTTCAGAGCATCCGCGAGCAGTAGTTTGGGGACCCCTGGGTTAAAGAGTTGGCATAAAACTTCACGGTATGAGCTCAATTCCCGTGTACATTTGCTATAACCGTAATCTACACCTATAATAGTGACCCTATTTAATTTATCTTTAAAACTCGTTACTACCATTTATTAAATATTTGTAATATATAAAAATCACTCATCAGTAAACTACCCTTTATTTGTTATTTATTTATTAAACTCTGAAAAATTTCGCGAAGTTTGAATCTTTAAAATCTAAACGTCAATTTGAACCAAATTCTTCTATTCGTTACCAGGGACAGACTTGAGGGACCTGGGACATACAAAAAAGTAAAATACACCTTCATTGGGGGGCTCGGACACACATAAAAATAAAGGTTAATTATAATCTCGAAGGAAAGGTATTCTCGATCAATACTTTCTCTTTTTTTGAGAAAGTTAGTACAACTTTGATATTTTCTTACATTTCTCAATACCATCCGGCTATTTACATTAATAAAGTGGAGATGAGGCCAGTTGAGGTTTTAATATAGACATCCGCATTAGCATGAAGGGAATGGGTAAAATAATTTAGGAAAAATATCCTTGAGTACACCCAGTTGGGATTCGAATTCCAACCTCCTCGTCACCGTCCAACCAGACTAGATGAGTTTTTTGAGACTGAGCCTACGTACCCATCGATGTAGGCTGCAATATAAGACTGTTACACCAGTGCACCCGGCTGAGATTTGTCCCACTTACTACTTTCCACTATCACTTTCAAACTCGATATCACTCGGGGTCCTCTTTAAGAGTATGTCTAAATTTAATTATGTTTAAAACATCAGTGTATTGTATAGTGCGTTCCAGACCTACCATCGTACCGTGTTCATACATTAGCGTGCTATAAATAGACTGATGTATTTATTCAAAGCAATCAAGAATGATCGGTTGAATTGGTCGAGTGAGTTGAATGAGGTTGTGGGCCTCGAGATTGAATAGAAGCAAAGGTTGCGTGTCTGACATAACATAAATAAGAATGTATCATAAATTAAAATAGTGCTCACTCTGCTGTCTTCACTTATCCATATATTAACATGTTTGATCAGATTTATGTTTTGATCATGATTGGTGAATTTGTTTACGTTTAAAAAGGATACATTAATTATGAGTAAAATTTGAATGATTAGAGAGACGTGGTTAAAAAAAAGTGGACTATAGTTTAATAACACATTCATAACTAAGATTTGTTTGGCTATTGTTGCGTATTGATATCTATAAAACTGTTGCCAAGATATAGGCCCTTTACTTTTGGCCTAAATTAAAACATAGTGTAGCTTAAAATCCGAGTATATAGTTTCCAAAACTTGGATAAGAAAAGTTTCTTCTTTATAATGACTACTGAATTTGGAATATCTGATATTGCTGAAAACACAAAAGATCTCCCTGTTACCGAGAACCAAGAAGTGCACCCTCATAATCTTGAATCTTTGAGTGAAGACATTTTAAGTATCTATCCACCATCAGAGAAAATAAGGATTTTAAAAAACTTATTTGTTTTAAACATAGCAGTAATGTTTTGGAGAACCGATATGGGTATATCCATTCTACAAAGCAGTTTTCATGAAGAAAGAGGTCTCGGAAACCTAGGTCTTGCTACTTATTTTGCATTAAATTTATTATCTACCCTATTTTTATCAAACATTTTCATAAAGCATCTAGGCTTCAAGGGGACAATAGCTTTGTGTCTCACCAGCACTCTTCCAATGGCTTTTGGTCAACTGTTTCCTAGATTTTACACTCTGATACCAGGACAAATGTTGAAAGGTTTGTGCTCTGGACCACTATTATCTGCCGTAAATGTTTACTTGTGTTTAGTTACCAAGCCATATTCCATACTAAGCAAATGTCCTAAAAATATTTTAAAAAGAAGAATATTCGCTTTTCATCAGATATTCCATCAAATAGGAAATTTCTTGGGTAATCTTCTATCTTATGTCATACTTTCTCTGGTTGACAATAAACATTCTCCTAATAAGACTGTCAATCACCTTCACTCATGTGGCGCTAAACATTGTCCAGGAGAGCCCATGCCTTTGGAACATCCTTCAATAAAAGCCATGTATTCTTACGTTGGACTTATTGTAATTTCAAATGTTGTAGCAACTACTTTAGTGTTAATATTTCTTGATTCTCTTTCGCGATACCCTCAGTTCACCGTGAAAATGCCCTTCTCGGGGCTGGGTGCTTGGCGAATTATATCTGTCACCCTTGAAGGGATGAGAGACACCAAGCAGCAAATGCTTTCACTTATGTCTGTGTGTATTGGTGTCATTAACGCTTTCAATATAGGCATATTTTCATCTGCTTACGTATCATGTGGATGGGGATTTGAAAATGTCGGATTGGTTTACATGGTATTTAGTCTCTCTTCATTGTTGTTCGTGTTTATTAGCAATTATCTTTTGAGATACGTAAACAGATCAGTCATAATTTATGTCTCAATGTTTGTAAATCTTGTTGTATTATTTGGTTTACTCTTATGGTCCCCAAGGGCCAGATTCAAGGTAGAGTTTTTCGTGTTTGCAACTTTACTGTCGTCTTGTGGGAGTACTTTCATGTCCACACAACTGGCAGTTTTTGGAGTAATGTTCAAGACAAAGCGAGAAGCAGCATTCAGTAATTACAAACTGTTCTATAATTTAGGAAATATACTTGGATTTGCCTACAGCCACTATTTATGTACGGGTACCAAAATTTATTTGGCAATGTTTTTTAATATCGTAGGTTTATCTTCTTATATGACTGCCGAGCTCTTGTTTTAACAAAAGCCAGTTCTTTCAACGCCATTGGAAAGAAGCAGTTCATTATCTGTTGAAGCATATGGTTCATAAATTTGTTTAGAGTGGTTTATAATATAAAGCTTGCGGTATCAATAAAAAAAGCTTGTAATCTTTTTATACAGATTCCATGTTGAATATTATTTTATTGGTTTGTAAGCTGATTAATATGCATGGTTTTATAATAATGTGACTAAGAAATTTAGCATATCACTCGAACAGGCAGTAAGACGCGGTGCTAAGTATTATTATTTATGAAATTTATTTAAATACACTAAACTTTAAATAATATGTCTACAATTTGTGTTTAGGAAATAAAAACTTCCCATTTCTTAGCTTATTATATCATCTATTTATTTTGAAATAAAATTATGGCTTGTACTTTGTCGTAATGAATTAGATTATCTAGGTGATTGATCTAGAATTTTATATTTTGAAATAAATTGAAAATCTTGTAAAAATTTAAAATTATCCATAGTAGTGAAAACATTTAAAAAATCACAATTGGACACAAGAATCTAAACTTGGACCCCCTTGTCTAAGTGTTATTTTTCAACTAATTTTATTTTATTGAAACCAACTCCGATGGATCTGTACCAACGCCAATTAGAACCAATACGTATTAAGGGGGTTAAAATTAAAATAACTAAGAAAATAAATTATTTCTCAAAAATACACAATTCTACTGTACTATCGACATTAACTGTTTATTAAAAAGTGGTTTATATTTTAAAATAATTTCTATCAATTTAGACCGACCAATTTTTCTGAGATTAAGATGGTATTTTCCGTTTACCTTTTAGATTCATTGTGGTGTAACTTATAGGAAGATGCTACTAGTATCTATAGTTTAATCGGTCAAGACGTAATTTTAGGGTAATATTTATGTACAGTACATTGAAATATAGTTTGCTAAACATGGGATTCCACATTAATATTTTGATTTTTTCCCTAACGCTTAACCCATGAGAGTTGCTAGCAGGGAATAGAGAGGGGGCACGTACCCCATAATGATCTCGTCAAATTCCAAACTCTTAATGCGGTAAAATGAGTATGAAATTGTTTTAAATATAAAAATTTAAGATATCCTTTTGAAGCAATTCATAATTGATCAAGCTAACTTTTTATGTGGCTTGTGTTATAATTTCTATTATAATATTATTCTCTCTTATAAATATGGAGGGGGGGATTCTTGAAAAACTCTGAAATGTGGTAGTGGAGAAGAATCGAGAAGATCAGGTGGACAGATAGGTTGACCAATAAACAAGTCCTAAGAAGAGTGGGTGAGAAGAGAACAATTTTGTATGTGATTCTCCGGTGCAAAGCAAACTGTATTGGACACATCCTTAGGAGTAACTGTCTTCTGAATGACGCCATAGAAGGAAAGGTTGAGAGAAAGAGGAGCTTAGGAAGAGGGAGGATTCAAATATTTGATGAACTGAAGGAAAGAAGAACATTCTAGGTGTTGTCGGAAGAAGCAGAGGATAGGGTGCTTTGTTGGTCTAAGTTCACTGACAAAGGGATGGATCTGTCACCAAACAGAACACCTAGTAATAAAATAATAATGGTAGTCATATTATTCATGTGATTAATTTTCTATGAAATATTTTCTATGTTCAAATTTAAAGGGAAAATTGACTAGTTGATAATTATAACCTAGTGATCCCTGCGTTAAAACTCCATTGATTAGTTTAATTTACTTAAACTTTAGGTAGTGCAATATCAATACACTAGCACAGTTGTAAATAAATTAATTTTAAATTTGCCAACATTAATTTTTTTGTTCAGTTTCATATTAAATGCCACAAAAACACAATAAAGGATTATAGAGTTAGTGTAATAATGATTTTTGTACCATGAATAAAACAAAATAATTTTAAATGTGAGAGATTCGTAAGATATAATTCTAATCCCCCGAGACTTCAGGAATGCTGCACCAACATAAAGTCAGCCCTGGAGGATTTAACCTTTAAAATAAATTGTGTCAAGGACTAATCTTTCCCTTAAAAAATTAGTTTAATTTTGTGGATGGGATTAATATTTATAACTGCAACTTATTTTAACCTTTATTATATTTTTTCTATGCCAGGGCATTAATAAATTACATAATGGATTGATATCGTTTCGAAGACAAGCAGATTCTTCTTGTTCTGGGGTTTGAAACAAAGAGATTGATTACTTAAATAACACATTGAGAACGCTAATTTACTAAGTTTGAAGATGTTCCTTAAAAATATGTTATATTACAAGTGCTCCTACAATGTTTATTACAATAATATCTACCTATCGTGTTAAGCAAGCACCAGTTTAGTTACCATCCCGTTTCATTGTCAATATACCTGGCATCTTTGACAAAGAGAACTCTGTGCGTGGGGATGAAATGGGGGTTCATAAATATCCCCTCACTCGCTTCGTTTCAAAATATTTGTACTAGGTCACACAAAGATGGCGACAACTTTGTGTTTCTTCAATAATGTCACACAAAACTTTTAGTAATACTTAAAATATGATTTTAATATAAAGAAACTTATAGGAAATTCAAACATATTTTGTAGAATTAAACAGTGATAAATTTTATTTCATAATTAATATGTCTAGATATTAATAATACATATCAAAAATGATAGTTGTAGGCATAATTACTTGACGTATGAATATGTGAAAGTATATTTGGTAAATTTTTTGAATATCAGATCACAATCGAATTGTGCTATTGTGTTTTAACAAATATAATACAGAAATATTGGACGTCACTAGGAAACCTAGCGATGCTATAAATCCATTATAGGTATAAATTATATTAGACGTCATCAATTAGGTCCTTTGCAACTACCAGTATCCTCTGTGAGTCTCATCAATCCTGCCATACTAAGATGATCCTTTGACTCGACTACTAGGGATGTCAAATATTCACACTTGTTCCAAACCAAACTGAGCGTTAAATAAACTATTAACAATTAGTAACATATGTGTTTATCTAGTAGTAGCACCTTGAGCTGACACTTCTGTATGACATATAATTTTAATGTTAAAAATAATATTATAATGTGTGTATATATGATTCACGCTAATGTTTGTTGAGTTCCAATAAATAAAGCGTCTCCTTTATTATTATTATTGTTATTATTATTAGCACTGCGTCTTACTACCAGTTCGGGCTATACGCACTTACGCTAATGTGTAATGGTAGGGTGATTTTGAGATGAAATGGAGGACCTACAGTTTAACTTGGAATCCGAACCACGGTAGAGGCCTGACATTCCCCACATTCACAAGATGTATTGGCAGAGGTGAAGGAAGGGTTTGGTAATCAGATAAATCTGTGCCAAGACCGAGGATTGAACCCCGGCCGCCAGCATAGAAGTCTGACACCTTACCCCTAGACCGCCAGGTCATCGACGTCTCCTTTTAATGATATGATTAAATATTGGATTCAAACTAACATCCTCGGACTATAAGAGTGTGTGACATATAGTACAGCAATAGTCCATAGCTACAAGTCATACCCATTCTCGAAACGTTTCAGTATTGTTGGGTTGGTGTCCTGTGGCAATTTGCAACAAACTTTGGCCTGTGACAAACTGCGTAAAACAACGCACTCTGCCAACATGCACTCAGCGTCAAACCACGCAATATGGCAAGCAACGCACTCTGCCAACATGCACTCAGCGTCAAACTACGCAATATGGCAAGCAACGCACTCTGCCAACATGCACTCAGCGTCCAACTACGCAATATGGCAAGCAACGCACTCTGCCAACATGCACTCAGCGTTAAACTACACAATATGGCAAGCAACGCACAATGTCAAACTTCTCACAGTGGCCAGTTGCGCTAGGTGGACTTCACACTTGTATAACAATTGCTAGATGATAGCGTCTGGAAGATTCCAGATGGAAACTGCGTGTTGCGAGTAGGAGCAGTCACCACTTACCCGCCTGTCATATGCCAGTTGCGGGCTTGCCTGCCTCAGGGTAAGCATGCGCAGTAGCGGGTACGAATGTATTGCACCTAGAAACATCTAGAAGGTTTTTGGTCTTGTCTAGCATGATATGCTGACCTTTGCGATACATGTGTATTGCAGTAATATAGGTTACCTTTATCTAGCATCCATATAGCATGCAAGATGCCCAATTTACTTTCGCACCATGTAAATTCCAGACAAATGTGTGACGTCACTTAAACTGCACACTATGTCAAACTTCACTCTACGGAAAACACCGCCCCGCGTCAAATAGCGTGTGGCTCATTGCTCCAAGTATAATAAAGAAAAATGCATATAGGCCTAACATTGAAATGCCTATTTTACTTATGACTCAACTATAGATCAATCACCACCCCTCAATTACTTAGTGCATGCTGGATGTCAAGGGTGAACAGCTAGTGGTATCCATCCACAATAATCCTAAAGAAAAAATAATTTTGTTGTATCTGTTAGTGGGCACTATCGCCTCTACTTATGGCCAGCAGCCCTTACCATAATTCATCGGATATCAGCTGGAAATATATTTTTCAAAATGAATAACTATCCATAATTAAGAGGCCTGTCTAAACTTTACCTTAACATTTAGTACCTACTTCAGTGGTGGACAAGAAACACAAAAATGAGACACAAACAATAATAAAAATCTCTACTAAATATATGTTCCAGTTGTCTTTGTTCTTGAGCTACGAGTATATTCATGTTTGTACTCAAATGTGGAGATGTCTAACATTATGGGAGGTGCTATAGATGACCACCTTCGTCCTGAATGCAAGACTGCAGTCATTGTGCAATAGAATGCCATAAGTTTTCAAAAATATCAGGTGTTTGGAATAAGTAGAAATAACCCATAGAAAATGTCTAGTTAACAGGTAAAGGGATATCGAGTATGGTAAACAAACAATGCAGGGAAACCAATTGGCTGTAATTTGGAAACAAGGTCAAATGAGGCACGTGTTTGTACGAATATTTTATGGTTTTTGTGTTTCCTGTCCTCCGATAAAGTTGGCCTCACATGTAACGATACAACTAGTATGGTGTAAATTAACCAATGAATAATTTAAATTATCAATCCAATGTGTAAGCATACTACGCCTAATACTGCCAAAGTAGGTGAGATACTTATATATAATATAACAATATAGGGGGAAATCTTAATTTGAACTATTATTATTATTATTATTATTAGCACCGCGTCTTACTACCCGTTCGGGTTATACGCACTAACACTAATGTGTAGTGGTAGGGTGATTGTGAGATGAAATGGAGGACCTACAGTTGAACGTGGAATCCGAACCACGGTGGAGGCCTGGCATTCCCCACATCCACGAGATGTCTTGTCAGAGGTGAAGGAAGGGTTTTGTAATCAGATAAATCTTTGCCGGGACCAAGGATTGAACCCCGGCCGCCAGCATAGAAGTCTGACACCTTACCCCTAGACCACTAGGTCACCTTGAACTAGTAACTGTATAATTAAATGTTTCAAACAGATATATTATCTCTATTTTCGAGAGGGTGAATTTTCTTTATAGATTACTTCTTAATCTCTACCACATAGATTTAGCCAGTAAATTACTTATTTGTTAAATAAAATGAATAATGTAACATTCACATCTAATAATAATCTAAAATTATACATTGATCAATTGTGTTTTAACTGTAGGAAATAACGAATATTTTTGTGAAAAAAAAACAATTTTTTTTTTATCTAAAATTAGAAGAAGAGCGAGGTATGAGAGTGAAAACGTATTAAAAGATCGAATTTTAGATAAGCCTTTTGTTACCTCACAGACCGTTTAATTTAACTTGTTCAAGCCTAGGTTATCGGATGACTGCGAATCGGCTGATTTTTCATGGGGCTGTATATAATGGTGAGAGCATACACTCCATATACCGTTAGGAATCCCAAGTGTACGGTACGTAAAACAATGACCCTATTGTTTACAGGTTTTACATTACGTAGCAATATATTTTACTGGGCTTGGTATAACATTTTTACAGTCTTAACTGCAACAGCGATAAGGTAAAATGTGACACCAATTATTTAGGTGAGCCTTTTTTCAAAATTAAATTCCTCCTCTTGAAAGTTTAGAAAAAAAAACTGTCTATTAACGTTGTAAATATATTATGCTGCTAGGTAAAGTTCAGGTAAGCGTGTGATCGTTAAACGTTAATATTTTAGACATCAATTATAATAATAAAACTAATAAAAACTTATGTGTTTGTCAAGTTGATCTCAACTAGAGTTAAATTTAACTTAACAACAAATAATTTTTGAAAAATATCAAATGAATTAGTTTAAAATAATTTTTAAGGTTTAAAAGATGAAATTAGTCAATAATAATTTAAGCTAATCTCTACACTTACTTTATTCCAACTTTAAAAAAATATGTAATACTATTATTAATAAAGATTTATTAAACTACTCTGATATTCATTTGGCCCCCATTGATTAAGTCTAAAATATTTTTATTTAAGAGTTTAATAGTTTCAAACAAAAACTGTGTACTATATAATTTGTATTATTTACTCTTGTTATAAACCTAAAATATTTTTTCCCTGCTCATTTCCAGAGTAAGATTTGGTCAAGTTAGAATAAACTAATGATGATATTATCTCATTTAAATTCTAACCTCTTTATTCTTACTTCACTATCTTGGTTATGTGGATAACTCTGACTGGTAAAAGGACGTGGTGGAGATACAAAAAAGAAATGGCTGAAGATGCTTTTACAACTTTTAGACTAGTTTTAATAGGCGCGTGTGTGTGAGTCTGTGAGTGTGTGTGAGTGTGAGTGTGAGTGTGTGTGTGTGTGTGTGTGAGTGTGTGTGTGTGTGTGTGAGTGTGTGTGTGTGAGCGTGTACTCTATCCATTACTGTTTCCAGCCTATTATCTGGGTCAGTTTTTTTATTCAAGTCATAAATTTGTAACTACCGGCTTGCTAGTCCTATCGTGGATGAATTTGTCCTGTAATCTAACTTAAGATTAAGACAGGCACAACCTTACGTCCCCAGCCGTTAATTTTTCACTGTGAGAAGGCAAATCCACATTTCACCAATGAAAAATCTTTCGACCATAATGGGGATCAAACCCGGGACCCTTAGCTCCGTAAACAGACAAGCTAACGTCTGAGCAAGGGTTTAAGACTGTATATATACTCTGTGTGTATATATGAATGCATATTAAATAAAAAGTTTCATATAAACATATATCCTATTTTCAATATATTCTAAGATACAGACAGCTGTTTGAAACCGGTGCGTAAAGCTCCGATGTTCACACAACTCTCCAGAAGATGGAAACATTTGATTGGAATTTTATCTGTGGGCAAATGCTAGTTACCGATTAATTCAATTAATGATGTTAGGCAATGAAGTTACTTCCACGCGTGATAGTATCAACAATACTCACAACTCGCATCTGTGGTCCAACGAAAATCTTCGTGCCGATGAAGAAATAGAAAATGTCAACGTCATTTTTCTTTGGACGAGTTGTGTGGTATGATCGACAATGAAGTGTTTGGGTATGTTGTGTTACAAACTCTTTCTACACAGTTCAATTACCTAGAATTACTGCGAAAAAAAGAACTTTAACCACTATTAGAGGAGGTTATCCATACTACAAGAATTGGTCTCATCTTTCTGTGTGGCGGAACTCCTACACTTAACCTTCCCTGAACAATGGATTGGCCGTAGTGGTCCCATTTATTGGCCAACAAGGCCTACATGTTTCACTCCCTTAGATTATTGTTTGTGGAGATGAATAAAAAGTAAAGGATACAAAGAAAATCTAAATATAAGACACAAGTTGCTCGCTCGTGCTGTTGATAATGCGGCCCTGGTAAAAGAACGCCAAGAAGACCCCAGAAGAACAATACTGTTTCCATGAGAGTTTCAAAGTGCATTGAGATTGGCAGTGGGATTTAAGGACATGTATTGTGAACTGTACATTATTTGTCAATATTTGTGTTTTATATTACCATTTAAACTGTTGATAGAAAATAGTTAACCTTTTATCATTATTAAATTCTTCTAATAATGGCTTTTTACGGGCCGGTTTCAAATAGCTATATCCCCACATCCATTGAGAATTTGACACATATTAATATGGAATATCTTATTAAGAATAGTCAATACCACAAACATCAAAATTATTTGATATTCCTCCTGAAAAAGCATGTATATAAGAAAAGTCGACCTCAGTGGTCTTGGGTTAAAGTTATCACCTCAGGACCCGATGGTCGTGGGTTCAAACTCAGCTGGACTTGACGAATTTCTCTTTAGCGATAAAAATCCATAGCACAACTTCCTTTGGATGAGAGGTAAAGCCATCGGTCCCACAACGATTGTGGCACGTAAGATAGCACTGAAGGTATGTAAAAATAGCTCTCCTGGCAAAATTGGGAGACCTTTTCACACTCGCTCATAGCAATTCTTTTGTGCCGATGTATTCAGTCGGTTCAAAGAATTTAAGTTAAAGCCTCAAATAAAATATTTATCAACAGAAATAAAGGGGTGTAAAGAGAATGATACATTTAGATGATTATATATTTATTGATATATATTTTATAGATGATGAACAAGTATTTATTTCTAAAGTACACTTTCTTGAAGAGTACACAAGATAGGTTCGTCTTTCTATAAAACATCTGCATTTATTTACCTATTAAGGATTCAATAGTAAATCTTCAATAAACCATTAATTATATTGGACATAAGTTAAATTAATTGGACTGCATAGAGTCAGTTCAATATAGGGATAGGGTGTAATGAGGTGAACTGTATAAAACTAGTTCAAGATAGGGATAGGGTGTAATGAGGTGAACTGTATAAAACTAGTTCAAGATAGGGATAGGATGTAATGAGTTGAACTGCATATAACTAGTTCAAGATAAGGATAGGGCGTAATAAGGTGAAGTGGTTAGAACCTAGTTCAATATAAGGATAGGCTATAATGAGGGGGACTGGATAGAACTGTAACAATACAATGCTTTGTATTGCATAATTACTCCCCACCTATCCTAATATCACTAATATAATTGCCAAGATACATACTACCCACCCCCAGAAATAGCCTCCAAAAAAAAAACCTATAATAGTATTCTTCTCTATTATAGCCCTATCTAGCTTCAACCATTACTCAAAGCCAGCATTCAGAAAAATCCATTATAAACAGTGAAGTTAAATAACTGTTCTAAACGTACCTTCGTCCAGATTCCCTGGCTACGTCGCTGGCGAGTCAAACGCACTAATAAACAAGAGTTGGGCAACAACATCTCGAAGAACGGCTCAACGGTCTACTCCACCCGATCATTGGAAATCAACTAGCCAATGTTTACTTGACCCCCCTCTGCCAAATCAACTGTCCCTGGTTTGCCGTCTGGCGGAGGGATATGAAAATGCCACGCCGAACTTTCATGCTTGCACATTGGTAGAGAAATAGAATACTGCAGAGCAACAACGACGCGTCCAATCAGCGACTGGGAAAACCTACCAAGTTGTGTCAGAATGACGTAATGGACTATTTGGGCGTAACTGAGTTGGAAGTGAAAACCCCTCCCCTTTGTATCCGTGTTTCTAGGCTCATTATAAAGAGGATTGTAAATTGTATACGAATGTTCACTTTTAGCCATCACTGCTCGTCGGTCAGGTGTAGGGAGCAGGATGCATG
>CABEEJ010000843.1:158909-181960 GCA_901482245.1 Timema douglasi | reverse complement strand
ATTTTGTATAGTAAATATCTCCGTAATTTAACTCATTAGCCTTGCGGGCCTGTAGAGTCCATTGTTTATTTTATTTTATATTACTATCATATACAAATAGCCTCTCTAAACTGTACATTGTATGAATAACTCATTTTCCATTTTATGTATCCTATTCAAATTTTTTGTTAACATCAATAAAACTACACCATGTTATTTTTTGAAACATTTCGTCATAATTTAGTTTTCTGCCTTTGTTATCCTTCTTGGCGTCCTAAATATTTTTGAGTACAAGTCAAGGACATTATACGTAAACAGGCTGTTTACTTGTATCTTGCATTTTCTCACCGCCCTCTGCAAATCCTGCTACCTTGTTATTTTAGTTTGGTTTTCTTATTGTGCGCCAGCCTTAGTCTTCTAGGAAGAGTAAGGGCGACGTCACACCAGGCCTCCACCGTGGTTCGGATTTCACGTTAAACTGTAGGTCCTCCATTTCATCTCACAATCACCCTACCATTACACATTAGCGTAAGTGCGTATAACCCAAACGGGTAGTAAGACGCGGTGCTAATAGTAATAATATATTTATAACGCCTGTTATGGTTTGATACCCCTCTCTATACCACAGCTGCAAACTAAGATCTCTCCAAAAGGATCACTAATATCAGCGTCGTTCTACTAGAGGCCAATAAACCAAATTTGGCCCACGATCACTTAAAATGTAACCCTCACATTATCCCGAGGAAAATTAAAGAGATACCCTTGGTGGCAGGTCTGAAATAACTAGTTAGTCAAATAAAATTATTTGTTTTAAAAGGTAATGATTGAATTTTATCATGCATTTATTCAATCAGTAAATGACCGGCACCTTATCTCGTTCAGTAGAGTGTCTGCCTCCTGAGTTAATGGTTTCAGGTTCGATTCCAGGCATGGCCGAATATTTATCATTGATGAAAATATGGTTTTACTCTTCCACATTGATAAACTAACGGGAGAGGAGTGGATTTTGTTCCTGTCCTAGTCCTAAGTTATTTATTACAAGTCATATGAAGCTACCACATGCCTAGAAGGCCTGTAATGGAAATATGTTGCTTCAATAAAAAACTGATCCGGGCCAAAGTTATCGAAGTAAAATTTTATTAATAATGATGATGTATAAATATATATTTAATAATGATGAGTTATTTTGTGATCGTGTGTGTGCGTAAATATTTCATAATACACTTTTGGTAGATTAATGATTAATTTTACGCTAATAAATTGTTAAAGATTCTACCAAACAAAAATACAATCTATATATAAGTAGTGAAAATCATTATTTATTTTAGTTTTGTTTATAGACACATATTAAGTTGATGGGATTACTAAATATATATTCGGCTCATGATGAAAATTGATAATAACATTAGTCCAATGGGGCATGGGGATATAAACGTTGGACCACCCTATCTTAGATAACGGGACCACCGATACCTTTCCTAGGGCTATTAGCTCAATGTAAAGATAAATAGGAAATATACACGCATATACAAACTTAATCAAATTTGAAGTAAATATTATACTTCCGCTAAGCTATATTTCAAACAGTACTCTTCCATCTTATCTGTAAATAACTTTTAAAAAAGAGTAAAATACTATTATAATATGTTTATATGTAGGGTAGAGTGGGCGAATATGGTGCCCCTAAGGGAAATTCGTTATAATTAATATAATATATTACAGTTATATATAAAGTTTCTGGTAGTTATTGTCACATTTATTATCTATACAATACCAGTTTATCACAACATCTGTATTACTAGGTTGTAAGTTAATTAGTAAAGACAAATGCATTGACTTGCGTAATTTTACCCTATCCCGAGGGTAAAATGGTGCATAAGGTACGGTAAAATGACCCGGTGTTTTAAACTTAGTTATTTTAATATTAAAGCATCAGTTGCTTTTCTAAAATGTTCTATAGTATCATATAACCTAACTATGATTTTATATATAAAATTAAAGAGAAGAAACCACACAAAGTGTTTCGAATAAACACAGAAAACCATCAATTAACAAAAAGGTTATTTTGATTAACGATTTTATCAAATAACTAATTTACCCATACTTCAATAAATCTATTTAATACAAGAATACAGAAAAAAGAATAGAGTTTTTTTTTCAAACACGTATCACATGTGTATCTGGGTATTCCTAACCAATACATTCTGAATGACTCCACAAAGACCAAAATACACACCGATACCGTACTTCCCCATCCTTTCCAAATTCACCACAAATCATACAAACACCCTCATTAAAATCATCTTCCCAATCATTCATTTCATCATCACCACACCAACTGTTTGAATTTTCTTCTGATTCATATTTAGAATTAAAATTAAAATCAATACATCTTTTGCATGCTTTTCACTTAGGTCTAGCAGTTTTTTGTTTTGTTATTCTTGTTTGTTTGATCAGTTTAGTTTGTAAATTTTTGGTGCGTACCTTTAGTTTATCTTATCTTTCTTTTAATTTCTGTGTGTATGGTGTTGCGGTTAAAAATGGTGACTGCTGTTTTTGTATATTTAATATACTGGCATTGGTTGGTTTATTAGATAACTTTGGAAGAGGGTATATTTTTAATTTTAATTAATTTTAATTTTTAATAGTATGATTTATAGAAACCTGTTTGTATGTAGACGTGTCAGGTCATTCAATAAAACCGAGTGGCTTGTCTTAAAACCTGACCAGCTAATTCTAACCCTTGTTCTTCTAAAAATGTTAGTCACATTCCTAAAATTAGTTCCAATAGTGGTATTATTTAATTTCATATTCCTTCTTAGTGTTGCTCCAGGAATCCCATATTTTAAACCACTCTTTCTGATAGATGTTCCATTCTGTACAGATTTAATTGCGTTATTAAAATTTTCTGCAGGCCAATAAGCTCGGTTTGTGAGTCGTTTGTAAGATTTTGGCATCTGCAACACACGGCGTCAGTTTATGTACTTAAATATTTTGAAAACTGTGTATGTTTGGTTTCAGCTAGCGATGTCTATTTTCTTCACAGTTACATTAATATACATTATTTTTATATATATGAAATTGTACAAAATTGTTATATAAACTCCATACAATTAAAATATGTAGTCAATTTTAACATATAAGTTATTGCACTGTAAAATGACGCACTATTGGGGTAATATGACTCACACAGTCATTGTGCGTCAAATTACACCAGAACATATAGTTTGAGATTAATTATCCTACCTCTATGAATTACTTTATTAATAAAAATAAATATAATTGCATTTTGTTTTTAAAACTGTAGCTTTTAAAAATACTCATATTATTCAGAGTATGAAGCTAAATAAAAATTCTTACCTCTTAAAATGTCAAGTAGGACTTTAACATGAAATTACCACAAATATTTTTATCAACAAGTTGTTCTTGACTGATGACTTCATCTTGCTGCTATGGGAAAGATATCCTCCACTATGCACATTCCAATAGCTTCTTGAGCGTCTGGCCACCCATATGCGTCATTTTACACTGCTGCGTCATATTACCCAACTCTCCCCTATTAATAATATTTAGCACCGCGTCTTACTACCCGTTCAGGCTATACGCTTTAAGTACTAATTACGCTTACTGATTAGGAATTGGGAAGGTTGAATTAGAGGAAGTGAACCCGCATTTGCGTGGAGGGAGAGTGGAAAGCCATTTAGGAACACCCCCCCAGTTCACCCGACCGAGATTCGAACCTTGATCTCCCCGTCCTCAGCAGTCAAGCTCACTCAACACGACAATTGCGTTAGCCAACTACGCCACCGAGACGGGTCTCTCCCCTATTAGCTTACCTTACAAGTCATATTGTAACATAAATTAAAGCTTAAACATATTTTGAAAAAACATGTTAAAACTTTTAAGTCAAATATTCTACTAAATTTTAAATAAATTTATTAAAACACACCTGTGTAGGTGTTTTCACAATAAATATAGCATTCAAAAATTGTACCAGTTTTAGTAGGCCTAACTAAGTTTTGCAATTAAATAACAACGTTTATTTCTTTTAAGCTCAAATCTTCAAAAAGGTCTAATATTTTACCTTGTGAAAAAATCCACGAGCTATGCATAAAATACAATGTTCGAGCTCACTACTATTGTCTATTGTTAGACCCTAAACCCTCCATTAGCATACATAACCCGTCAATATGTTGAACGATGTGGTGTAGATCACTTACACACGGCCCGGCACGGACAACTTGAACAAACATGGTCCAACAGCTAGGACGGTTGTGTTACACTTTGATAATCCACACGTACGTAACTACAAACAGTCGTTAAGATATGAGATCGGGCACATATCTATTGGCTGTTTTGGTATAGTCGGAGCCGCTTCGGTGCTCCAATGACATAAGGCAGCGAGCGTGCTATATTCGTTTGATCAATAGGGTCATATTGATAATAATTAAAAACATTGAGAGGGGCGCGTTTTAAAAACAGCGACACTGTCAATATCTTAAATAAAGAAAGAAATTCTAAAATGTTCATTATTAAAAAAGGAAAATTAAAATTATATTAAATTTTACCTCCCACTCCTTTTTTTTTCAGAAATAAGAAACCTTTAATTAGCAGCAAAAGTTATTCGTTTGAGGCTTTAAATCTTAAGTAAAGGTCAATTTCCTGAAAAAAATATATTGGCATATGGCATTCGTTACCAGGAATAAAGTGACATCCAGTTCAGTTGCCTGTATGTAGACTATTCGTCGCTCTGGTGGCAGAGGGCGTTGCCCAGGGTATTTCTACAGTGGAATGATGTGATGATGGTGAATATGGAGGTTGTCTACACGTCTTACCCACAATTATATTATGTGATGATGGTGAATATGGAGGTTGTCTACACGTATTACCTACAATTATATTATGTGATGATAGTGAATATACCCGTGGAAGTTGTCTAGACGTACCCATGATGAGATGATGTGATGATAGTAAATATGGAGGTATGGGCCAGTGGGAATCTTAAACCTAGCTTAAGCATAATTTACCAACCCCTGGTGACTATTGGGTGTCTATTGGGATAACTCACCTTTAAAAAACCTATGCACCAACCGTGAATTGAACACGGAACCCCAAGGTTTTTAGCCAGTTGCACTGACACAACACCACGGGCTCAGATTCTTTCACGACTATGTTGACAGTTGAGTGCCCGCTAGACGTTATCTCTCGGGGTATTGGTTCCTGTTTTATCAGTGAAAACAACTGGGCACGCACTTAAAAGCTACCAAATATTGCACTTAGTGATTTTAAGAATTAATATTATTTTTGGAATCCATCTATAGTTATTTGAGAGTACCATCACTAATTTCTAAATCTATCAAAATAATTATCTATTTTCAAATATCAAATGTATTTTTAGTCAATGTTTATAGAAAAAAGAATTATCGGACCACACTATAAGTGGTTTAATAAAAAGGTGCGTGGGCTGCACAAAATAATTGATCGGGCCTCCGACTTGATAAACTTGGTCTAAGGCGTCACTCCCACAAGAGACAAACCTGCCAAAGTTGGGGATATTGTGGGTAGAATCGTGGTAAAGTATATTGTGTATGTTTTTTACTATTTTGTTTTACTCCTCTCTCCCCACGCAAGTTCATGTACAGTCCCTTTTAATTGAACCCTTTTAATCCCTAACAAATTAGTGTAACTATTGCATATGTGTTTCACCTAAATGGTTAGTAAGAATTAATACAAAATTAATCATCTAGATTCCTACAAATACTAAGGCTAGCCCACAATTGTTAGTACTCATTTTAGTATTATAATCGTGAAGATTTTCAATCTACACATAAAATTGAAACAATCCACGTACCCCCAGAACTCATTCAAATGGGTTTTAAAATTATATATATCTGTACCTGAGGATACAGTTGAAGCGATTAGACTGATTTACCTCAAACATGATGTTTGGATTACGTATATGTGGTAGTACCTCCTTATCTAATCAGAATTTAATTATAGTCCTAAGATAAATGGTAGATTACAGACTATTTATGAGAAACGAAATAATTTGAAACTGGCCATAAGCATTGATCAAAATTAGTATTTGTTGTATAATTTTTATATCACTTTATATTTACTTTGTAATGGTTTATTCAAGGATAGTTTAGCACAAACCTATTTTGTAAAATGTTGTTCCAAAATATATTATTCTATATTAGAAAGTATAAGATTTACATACTATTGTGTAGAAACACTTTTACCTTATCGTAAATGTAAAGTGTTGTTCTCTAAATGTTTTGTTGATTTCTTTCAACGCAAATTATTGGGCTACATTTCATACCAACTTTACCTCTCTAATTTCTATCAAAATAGTGTACATTTATGGATAGTCTCTTTAAGTAGTAAGACACGATGCACAAAAATAAAAAGACTCATATTAGAAATTATTCGATTAATTGATACCCTGGTTACATCAGTTCTTTATTTCTAACATAGAATTTTTATTTTATTTTTTTTCATTGGCTAAACAAGTGTAAGAAATACCTTTTTAAATGCATACATAAAGAAAAACCAATATATTTGACTTTTAAATCTATTTATTTTTCTTAAAGTAAATCTCGTACCTTTTATTCATTAATGACCCTCCGGATGAGCTTTTTGAAACCAAATATGAGAAAAGGATTATAATCATATGTTTTTGGATTAATTTTATTTACTGCGTAGAACATATAATTTGTAGCCATTAAAAAATACAAACGGAACCAGAAAAATTTGGGAGTAAATCCAACAAATAAATAGTTTTATACTTTTGTATACTCTACATATGACTACCCCTTGTTGTATAGCATTAAAAGGGTAGCTATAAATAAACTAGAGCCTATACGTGTATCCACATTTGCGTGAAGCTATATAGCATAGAACTACTCGCCTCGCCCCCCATTAAATACGACCGGAATTCCAACACCAACATCCCGTAATCGCCAAACCAAATACTACGACCTTGAAATCTATTGAGCGTAACCCCAATTGTAATCTTATTTATATCAATCTAGGTGTGATATTCCCATCCTCTTACCAGGCTAGTGAAATAATATCTTAAAATGAATCCTAAAATATGTTCTTAAAATAATATAAATTGAGACTAACCATAGTGGATAATTTCAGCACACACATATATATTATATTTTATATATTTATATAAACATATTAATATAAAATTTCAAAACAAGTTGAAGTGCACATTCATCCCACCAATGTAAATAGTTTTCCCCTTAAATCAAGTCATAATTTGCATCTTTACCTTCCTTCCAGCTACACAAAAATAATTGTTACAGCTTATCTCACTTTAATTTAATGTATTTTAGTTCTAAACGTCTCAGATTCAGCTAGCCTCAATTTATTCTATTTCAAGAACCAATTTATAAATATATTTTAAAATAGTTCACTATTGGAAAATTTATATTTGTATTAACATATCACTCTTTTGAGTATGGGTTAAAAGAAAAGTTTTCCTGGGTATAGAAATTGAAAATTATCGTCAGTTTTACATAAACAGGATCTAAAATCCCCCCAGTGCTTGTTTTATAATATAATGCATATGTCAGGAGAGCATTGAGCTGATCCTGTCGGTCACTATTCACATTATTTTAATGGGTGTTATGAATCTGTCAGGATCAGGAAGATAAATACAGCCAGTATTGTTTAGAATTGACTTGGGTAGCTAAAATATAAGTTAAAATGATGAAAAGAATGAAATTATCTTGAACCTAAAATAAATAATCCCGTGTTAATGGTTTTAATCACTCAACTATATCAACAGTTTCTATACCTAAAATGTATATACTTTAATAACACATAGGTCCCACTATGGATTAATATGAGAAGGTTCATATTTTGATTGGAAAGAATGTTAATTATGATCCATTAATATATATATATATATATACATGTTATGACTCTTGATAATAATAAAGACAAATGTACTGAATAATGAATAAACACATGGGAAAATTTGTAGTTAATATTGAATGTGTCCCATATATATGTATTATGAATGATGTCGCAGGTTCTGAAAATAGAAATTTGGGAGGTATTTATCTATATTGTACATTGATGGTGAGAATCTGTAACATCCCAAAAATAATCGAGTGTTATGATAATAATAGGTAAGATATAGAAGTATGAGGAAGTTCTTACCTCTTATTCCACCCTCTTTTCCTAATTTATCTGGATACCTGAGTATTAAAGGTTATGGTTGAGCATCATGGGTGACTATGCGCATGGTTAGAAGTTTTAGATAGTCTCAATTATGGCAGTGATTATAGTGTAGGAGTAGGCTATGTTATGGGTTAAGGTATCTGTGGTCGACGGAATGTTGAAAAAATCTGTACTGACCCACTCTCACTATTTAGTTACGATATCTAAGGAAATAATAATATCAAAAAGTAAAACCTTTGCAGGTTAAAGAAATATTTGAATTATTTATTCAATGTAACAACCAGTGATTAAACAAAATGTTGCATGGCCTTACAGGTCTAATTGAAGTGTATTGGAAAACATATAAATCATGGCTTATTTATTACTTGAGTAGTACGTTTCAAACTCTCAAGGTATATAATTATATTATATGAACCTGTCTAGAAAAGACCAGTGAAACTTTTCTAAATGGTATACAAGCTTCTAATTCACCACAGTGAATTATGATCAAACAAAATTAAGATCAAAAGTTTAAATTAATAAATATTTCAAATATTGCAAAGAGCTTAATGAACCTCTTTTAAATGGTTTAAAACGCATAAGATTCACACCTGTGAATACAGACAAAACAGTTTTAAATTTAGGAAATTAATTTAAATTTAAATATCACACCAGATATTTAGTTAAAGTTTTAACTCCTAAAAATTTCACAAGATCACAAAGAGCTTAATGAGCCTCTTTTAAATGGTTCACAACGCGTCAGATTCACACCTGCGAATACAGATTAAATAGTTTTTAAATTTAGGGAAAAAATTTAATTTTAAACATTGAACCAGATATTTACTTAAAGCACAAAAATTTGACTTCCCGACTAAACTCAAACCTTCGCGGGACCGTTACCCTCGTCACTTAAAAAAAATTAAACAAGATTTCCCCATTTAAATATTTAATATTAAAATAGAAAAATAAAGTAACGTTAGAAAACTTGTAGTTTTTGTCTAACTTAATCTATGAATATTAAAGTCAAAATCATATTAATCAACAAAAATAATTTACTTTAGTATTGACTTCAAAACAAAGAAGTCTACAAAATAACCAATAAAAAAACATTATCAATTTAAAGAATTTAAATTATTACTGATATCCACAAAAGCAAAAATTTAATATTTAACCTAAATTTTGAAAAACATAAAAAGAACTAGAAAATGTTGCTACCTATTTTAAACAAAAAAAAAATACAAAGATACTAGCGCGCATGCGGCAAGAGGAAAGATTAAGTGCTCCATAACCGAATTTACGTTTTAAAATAAAAGATTCTAGCAATACATTACCGATGCTTACACAGACAAATTTCCATAACAGACTAAACCAAAGTATTTAAGAAAATCAAACCCATCGCAGTAATATCTAATTTATTGATTCAAACAAAGATATTACTATAATCCATCCTGGATAGATAATGTCCTAGTCCTGAAGAGGACTTCTCGTGGAATTGGCGGATGTAATAGTCAACCAGATTGTCTGTGTTCCCTCGCTATATAGGTCTAGTTGCAGGGTGGGAAGGTGGAGGTTTTGCTTTGTTATTACGTCACTCGCTAACATCAGGTTGGAAGGCTAAGTTGTTTTCGTCAAGTAGGCCGGGTTCTTGTTGTTTTGATCATCAGCCGCTGCATTCGACTAGTTCCCAAAACACAAGACAAGCAGTTGTATAGCTACGCTTGTTTGATCACGTACGCCACACAGGTATCCATAAATATGAGTGCTCTTCTAATAGTACAGCATTGGCCAATCAGAGCATTGCTGGCTCACTCCATTGGAACAGCAGGGTGCTGCATAAGTTGTCGCGTGTTTTGGACTTCTCTCCATTCTAGCATTCGTGGGGAACAGTTTGGACTTGCAAAATCCTATACTCCGGCAGATATACGCGTGATTAGAACACCTATATTTGACATAGTAATATTGTGATGTTTAATAATGCTGGATGCCTATGAGTACAAGATTATTTGGGGTGGTATTTAAAAAAGCTAGTTGGTCTTATTAGAATTTATATTTCTGGATGTCTATGAATATTAGCTTGTTTATGGGCGGGTATTAACATTTTCATATTAGCAATACACGCTAATGTTACAGTTCAGTGGTAAGGTGGGTCTAATTATGAAATGAATCTCTACACTCACCATCCAAAGTAAACTGAACGACATATGTCTACATGTCCTTGACCATGGTCTCACATAATGACTCTGTTCCACATCTTAGCTACACGTGACTATTGGGAGAATTGTACGTTGGTCCGATTCACGTCCCTTTAAACCACACGTTATCCTAAAGTAGCTCAACCTATCACAGAGAGGATCATGCCATAAACAAAAGAGACTTGAGCTAAAAACACATCCGCTCCCACAGATACAGTTAAATTTTTATAGGAAGAGTCTTATATGACAACTATAAAAGTTACAAGATCATCTTTCACGTATTCCTACATCAAAAAATGTGATCTGCATTTGTGATTCTATAATTATGTATTACCAAAACCTGTTAAGCAACAATAATGGTGAAGTAAAATGTTATCATTTCTGGTCACAATTTTTTTTTTATTTTTTCTAAAAAGTCATTTCCATAAAAATCGGAATGTAGGTAGTTTAACTCAGATTAAAATGGCATCCACGTAGCTAAGGCCTTCAATTACTCTAGTTACAGACCCATTATGCCACTCTCAGTCCTCCGGCCTATAATGACCATAACCAGACGGTCAAATTCAAGATTATATTACAAACACAATTTGAAGGCATTTACATTTAGAATGTAACAGGAAATTTAGAATATACCAAATGGACACATGATGTTAAAATGAGGTTTATCTATAGGTGATTAAGAGTGTTAGGAAGTAAGATAAATGCATTGAGAAAGGCGAGTATCTTAGAAAGACAATCTGGACAGCGAGAGATACTGAAGACAGAATAGTGAGAAAATGCTAGTAAGATATTGATGGTTATGAGTGTCGGNTGGGGGGGGGGGGGGGGGAGGCACGTAAAAGAATGGAATGGTGAGTGTGTCGAGGATATGGTTGTGTGTCTGGAAGGTTCCCCTTGTGCCATATATGTATATTGTGGTTATGGGTGTTCACGGGGGACGGGGGAGGACGTCGTGAAGCGTAAGCAAATGATGCCGTGGCGGGAGAGATGGCAAGAGAGGGTTGGGGGAGGGTTAGTTTCCTTTGTACCTTGCTTAGTCATAGAAGGGGGTTAGAGGAGGCTGTAATTAGAACATGGCTGGACGAACGGATAGTCGAAGGTGGGATGTGTGTGTGTGTGTGTGTGGGCTAGGGGACCGAGAACAGGGGTAAGGGGGTAAATATGCATGGAAGGGGGTCACAGAGAATGATAGTGCCATGGGAACCGATAAAATATGAGCAAGGCCATCACAGCTGCTGTACCAGGAATGAATATCGATGTGTTATATATATATATATATATATATACGTTCCCACACACACACCCATACATACATACATACATTCACGCACACAATTTCAAAAGATATTCGTGTTTAAGTAGAAACTAACATAAATCCTGAGAGTTAATACATGCACATTATTCTGGTCTGTAAGTTTTTACTATGGGTATCATATAAATTAGTATATACAACACATAAACATAATTATGTGTGCTGGTTGTGAAAATGTTCGGTTGGGTGTGTAGGCTGCGCATAATACGTGAAAGATTTGAGGTCCGGATAAAGTTCATGTTTGTAGAACTAAAACCAGTATGGTTTTTCTTTTATATAATTTGGCGTTGTTATTAGTAAAATCGCTTTTGGTATATAATACATTAGTAAAATTTATGTTTTTTTCCAATTAAAATAGGTGTAAGTAAAATAAGTAATCCCTTAGGCTAGCATTCTATATAAAATTATATTTTATTATTCCTATTAGTAACAGTGAGATTTAGTTTTATTTATATATGTAATATATACTTATATATAAATCTAAATCTCACTGTTGTTAATATATTATATATTATATATATATACATATATATACAATAGTAATATTAATATGCTATATATACAATTAAATCTCACTGTAACTAATAGTAATATTAAAATTTAATAATATTTGAAATGCAAGTCCAAAGGAATATTTATTCTACTCACATATTTTTTAATCAGTTAAAAACATGTTTTGCTAGTGTTTATATAAATATTTAGCTCTATACATATATAAATATATATATGTAAATATTTAACTTTGCACAACAGTGTATATATAATTGAGAGATAATTTTAATTAATTACGTACATATTACATACACGTTACATTAATACATACATGTTAAAAATAGACAAAACCTAGAATAATCCCTATAGACTAATATTTTAGTAGAGACACAACAGAAAATATGATGAAAAATGCCTCTTGGTGTTTATATAGATAAATAAAATAAAATTGATGTTGTTACATTGAGATGGTAAAATATATTTGTATAACCTAAATATAAACGTGTCTTATAATTTTAAACAGCCACAGTACAACAAATGAATATTAGTAGTTTTATACAAATCCATTTCCAATTTATAAAAATAAAGAAATGCTGTACTAGATATTAAAGTAAGAACAAATTTAGATATCATTTTAAAATGCCAAAGAAGAAAAGGTGGAAAGTTGTATCCGTTCAGAACAAAAAAAGAAGAATTTTTGTTAATAAATACTAAACTAAATGATACTCTAAGATATATTATGTGTTCTTCCATGAAATATAATTGTGAAACATAATCTTTAAGCATATTTTAATTTTATACACTATGACACTGTTAGAAATAGGCTAAAAATCATGTTAACAACTATTACAAGACCAATAAAACTTATCATTAAATCTCAGTAAAAATTTGTTTGGAAAAGTCATCTTGTATAACTAAATAAATAATGAAATTATATGCAACAACGCTGGGAGTACGCATATGTAAGTACGTACTTTTACATCAGTTGTGTATCACTAGGTGGAAACATCACAGCAGGTAAACTCTCTCCCCAACTTGGTCACAACGGAATCTGTCAGTTGTGTATCACTAGGTGGGAACATCACAGCAGGTATTTAAACTCTCTCTCCGACTTGGTCACAACGGAATCTGGCGGTTGTGTATCACTAGGTGGGAATCATCACAGCAGGTATTTAAACTCTCTCCCCGACTTGGTCACAACGGAATCTGTCGGTTGTGTATCACTAGGTGGGAACATCACTGCTGGTATTTTAACTTTCTCCCCGACTTGGTCACAACGGAAACTGTCGGTTGTGTATCACTAGGTGGGAACATCACAGCAGGTATTTAAACTCTCTCCCCGACTTGGTCACAACGGAATCTGTCGGCTGTGTTTGACGTGGGCTGACCCTTCAGTAACGTTGCTCGTGGTCGGACAGTTCTACCCGCCTAATGATACATATTTAACTTGCTGTACAAGTATGTACTTACAGCTGCGTACACCAGGCGTTGTTAAATATAATTTTAGCTTTCATTTAGTAGTGCATCATTACTTTACCGGACACTATTTACCATGCCTTTCTTTTTCTTTCTGCCCACAGATGCTGGGGTTTGAGTTTGGACAGGTAATTTAGAAACACCTTTTGTGGATGGAATGCCTTTCTATTTAAATAACACTGTATATTAAGCCTGAACAAATTAATAAATTTATTATCACCCAGCTCAAAAGCCTCTTCGCGTTCACGAAATATATGTGGCATTCTATTAAATTCATTTTCGAATTCTTCAAGTTCCCTTATCATCAAATAGTCCGTCTATGCTTCCACCATTTTACATTTTGTCCAACAACAAATACTTTTGAACTATATGTTGCGAGATGGACGATTCCGACAGGTGGAACCGCAGTGAGATCCATCCGAATGAAAATATCTCAATACGTAACGAGATTTTGTTCAAGAATAGCTAAATAGAAAATGTTTCGAGACTGTGTCACGTGAACGCCCGATCTCGCAATGGAATAAACTCGAAACATCTCGGGGACAGGCCCACTGTAAGGCTACCATTGTAACTAGAACACACTTATTATCAATATATTTGATATAATATATATGGATATAGTATTTAGATTATAATTAATATTATATGTAAAAAGGTAAATAAATGTATGTTTATATCATATATATTAATATTAATACTATTTTTAATATATATAAGAATTAATGCTATATGTTATATTTATTAGAATGGATATGATATAATGTATTAAAATTAATATTTATACTCAAATAAATATTACCTAGACTAAGTATACATAGCTATAACTTCAAATATGTATCCTAATCTGAATATTTCATAATATACTATAGTAAATATATTTATATGAAATTAAATGTGTTAAAGTTTCAATAGTAGCTCACTAAACGTTATTTTTAATAGTTTCCCTGCTAGCACTATAGCTTATACACATACACAAAACACATTTTATGAATAATTTGCATACATACTATAGTAACATGTATACATTTTTATCTGTATGTAGATACGTATATATATTCAAATTTCAATAATAGCTCACTAAACGTTATTTTTAATAGTTTCCATGCTAGAACTATAGCTTATACACATACTTAAAACACATTTTATAAATAATTTGCATAAATACTATAGTAACATGTATACATTTTTATCTGTATGTAGATACGTATATATATATATATATATATATATACGTTTTATAACCTCATTGGTAAAATTTTAAGGGCAATTTTGGATTAATGTATGTATAATAAATACAACCAATATTATATGTAAATATATTAGATTTGGTTATCAATTAGATATATATTTACATTTGCAAATAATCTTGATTTAAAAAAATAGTGTTTCTGAATAAATTTTTCCTATCTCATTGTTATCAGATAAATATCAAATCCCTTTTCTCCTAAATTTTAAGCGTTGATTTAAATAGAAAAATTAGTTTGTCTCTCCTTTGTAAGGTTGAACCAGGGCCACGTGCTAGTCTCTCGGACCAGGGTTATAATATTAATTAGAGGAGGTGGGCTATGCCTCAGAAGATAAGGGGGTACGATGCGCCGTGTTTACCGAACAGGACCCGACCCTACCCGAACGTGACCAGATTTCCGAAATACTTTTTTTTTAGGGAGGTAGAAGAGGATAAGGTATAAAGCCTACATCATTGTTTCTTAATTCTGGCCGTGACTCGTTTGACCGTTGGAGACACTCAGAACACGCAGAGGGGGTAAGAATGGTGACAAGGGGCTTGTGGATATCTTTCAAGGGAAGCTACTATAAGCACACAGGCAGAATTTGTGTACCATCTTTGGAGTGTATAAAATGAGCAACAAGGTAGAAGCATCAAAAACCCACAATTGTTAGTGTCTGAACACAATTTGGAAACATCTCAATAAATGTACATTGTTAATAAATTATAAGCACCACGAGCCTCGTGAACTATCGAGTTTTTAGCATTCTCTAACCTAACCTAACCTAACCTAACCAAACCTAATCACTATTATAGTGAGTAAGGAGGTTGTAATTTTATTATTTGATTGTAATTGTTTTAAATACATATTTACCGTTTAGCTTTGTTACTCAGTTTTTCCCTTAAAGGTCTAGGTGTGCTTTTGATCCATATCATCTTTCACTTTACATATGAGATCTCTGCTAGTGCGCTTTAGATGTCCTACACTGTCGAACATGTTCGTTGATTCCACAGGAAACTATTACAAGAGGGATAAAATCCCCTTGGATATATTATATTTCTGCAGGAGGGGGACTAGTATGTAACCTATAATATCTAAAATTATTAAATCACCATACAATTTACAAACTAGCATAATTCTATAACATATAATACAGTCCGTTTTTTGGCCATCAATCCATCAATCGTTATCTCTTGTCGTGTGCTCCAACCTATTCTTCACGTGTTAGAGTAGATTATCAGTAACGTGAATATCGGGGCTCGAATCCCAATCAGGTTTATTTAGGGTTGTTGATTCTAAAACTTACTGACTATCTTCGGTGGCCACATGGTCTAAGACACTACTCTCTAAATTACTAGAGTACGGGGAGATCGAAGATTGATCCCGGTTTGGTGTCCCGAGGGTGGTTTTTCCTAAATTATATTTCACTCTTGTACCAAGAAAATTCTAGTAAACTTCCTCTAAACTTGACACTCCTAATCAATAACACATTATTGTAATTATTACACAGGCGTACATCCTGAATTGGTAGTAAGATTTTTGTAAAATTTTGTTGTTTTTCTGCCAATCTGAGAATCAAAGTCTGTACCCTTGGCTCAATAGGCAGTTACGCTATTGACAACTGAAATGTCGGACTCACCTGGCATATAATTTATGGTGAGCTACGAATAACTCACACTCTCGAGCATATAGGTGAAGGCATCATTATCCTCTTGTCTGATTTAAAGGTGACTGAGAAGTTGGAACTTGAATACTGGATGAATGTAATGAAGTGTACGTTCCCAAATTTCTTCCCACTCTCACTTCCCCGAAATGTAGGTACACTCCCTACAAATCCAACATTCCTTACTCTTGATCTAGTAGTAAATATTTTCTGGTAGCGTGGATGGGTAGTAAGACATGGTGTACACAACAAAACAACTACTTGAGGGATAATTATTGGGAAAGAAGATAAGAGGAAATGCACTACATATAAAGCGATGCGAAAATAGTAAAGAAGAATCCGAAGGGTTGAAATGCCCACAGTGACGTATTTCCATTATTGATCTTTCCATCAGCCGTAAGGAAATATATTGCAAGCCTGACTATTTAGCCTCTATAACCACCAGTGCCCTAAGCCTGCAGTCAGTCTTCCCATCACCTATGTTACTTGGATGTGAAAGTATGCCATTAAGTTAATGTTGGTTTAATACAATTTTAATGGCGGAAACATATATGAAGGCTAAGAGATGTATTATTTCTTCTTTAATGTATCCACACGTCAAGCCATGTGATATGAAATTGTCACTTTTGGCAGATAGCTTAGTATCAATAGCTATAAAATAATAATAAAAATATATTAAAGTTATATAAATGTTGACAGCAAAAATAAAATTGATTTAATAAACATAATGCCCTTAAAAAGTAGATTAGTCACCAACGTACTCAGTCCTGATGTAATTAGGTCTTAAAAGGTATGTACCAAGGAATTTTTATGATAAACTTTTATATGTCAGTGGACATTTGAAATTGTGAATAGAAGCAGAAAGGTGCAAAATTAATTCAATAATTGTCGTAGTTTAGCCTCCCTTGCAACGCAGATGGTGTTTGGAACGGGCGAGGGTCATTTACCAGAGACACGTCCTCCTTTTTTTCGTTATTATTTTGTCGTCGTCGTTTGCACATCGATTCTTTCGACGTCTTCAATCGAGTAAGATTCTCCAAGAATGACTGGCGGGTGAGCCTATCTCGTTTAAAGGGATCCCTGATAATATATATATATATACTTAGTTTACTATTATGTTAAAATTATTTCAATAAGCAACATATTCACTAATATTTTTGTGAACAGTAGACCTTGCCCCCTCCATGGTTTTTTAGCACCACGTCTTACTAGCCGTTTGTATTATACGATTATGTAATACTTATATTAATGGTTTTAGGGATGAGGAAAGTTATATGTTTATTAATTGTATAGGTACCTATATAGTAATAGGAGAGTTGAAAATCATTTTGGAAAAACTACCCTTAGTATATCCGACCGAGATTCGAAACTTAATCTCCCCCTCATTGGCATTCGAGTCAACTGCAAGAGTAGCACCTTAAAGCATGATACCACCAAACCTCTGCCCCCCTCCCAACCATTTTCTCATCGTTACTGGAGTCTTAAGATTTATATTTTAATTTTAATTTAAGATATCTCCTACAATTTTTTCTTAGATTTGAAATTTATATTTTTCCTTGGTGATAAAGCTATTCAAAAAACAAGTCAATACTTTATTCAATAGTACGCTTCAATATATTCAGAGAGAATAACCGTGGTTACCGTGACTTAAGACGTCAGTGAAGTCTCACAAAATATGTCAAAATTTAAAAAAAAGTTTCTTTAAGTACTTGATAGAGTCTTAGAATTGTAAATTAAAATCTCAATTGAGATTAATTATTAAAGAAAAAACCTTTTGAGCAGCCGCCATGGTGAAATGGATAGCAAGATTGAGCAACTAAGTAAACATTGCTCGACCTAGACTCAAATAGTATCCCTGTCTAATTTAATTATATTTAGTCCATGAATCTGACAATTATAACTGAAAAAACACAGAGACAACTTGAAACAGACAATCAGATCGAAAAACTATATCCATACAAAGTATGGCTTAGGTTCCAAGAATCTATTTTCAATTTTTTTTTTAAATTGGTCCAAGCATTTGAAAGTCCTCGCGTAGCAAGGAACCAGACAAACAAATGAATTTCCAAATGCTCAAGATAAAACAGAACCTCACTTCACTCGATTAGCTAAGTTATATAACCATATTTTAGTAAGTGTATAGATAAGAAAAGTAGCTAAGAGATAGTGCACTAGTATCAGCTTGGGGGGGAGGGAAATGTAGAAAACCAAACTACATATAAAATTTAAAAAATCACTCAGGGAACCGGGTCAAGATTTGAACCTTGACTTCCCTGTTACTGGACATCCATTATATTGGTAGTCTGACTCTTTATACTGTGTAGTCACTGGTGAGAGCTAGTTTACATATCGTTTTGACATAATTAACATGTACTCTACAAGATTAAATAATGATATCAGATAATTATTTAGGTTTGCATTTTCTTAAAGTTGTGAAGGTTACAGGTTATTTATGATTTAAAATGCCCTTAATTAGAATCTTTGGGGCTAGTTATTAGTCGTTATTGAATGAGTTCATTTAAATAAAAATTCATCACTAGATTAAACAAAGAAATTGGGATCGCATGTGGCTTATGGCAATTTAGTATTGTTGTACAGATCTCATCAAACATACCAGTTTATTTGTTTGGTTTTGTTATAAGATCAAATATTTTATTTTATTTTATTATTCATATGTTTTAATAAATGATTTAACGTAATACTGACAATATTAAAGTCAAGTTAGGTCTATTCCTATTTAAATCGTGCACCTATAAAAACACGAGTCATAATTTTTTATTAAAATATTTTAAAACAAGTGGTGAGATAATTCATAGCCAGCTGCCCTCAGAACACATCCCATTCGTAGAATTATCTTCTGTTTCGAGTCAGTAATAATTCTCTTATTCCATGAAAATGGAAACTTTGTAGTAAAAATTAAATATTATATTAATTTATGATATTAAAATTTTATGATATGGTCAGGTTCTAGTTCATAACATATTTAAAGCAATATTTTCTCTAAGGGACACTTACACATCAACGCTTTATTGATGTATTAATTGTATACTAATTAACCATAATTCTTACTTACTCTATGGTATTATGAGCTGGATATTACATTGACGTACTTATAAAACTAAGCCCTCTATCCCTAGCCCGATATAATTCCATCCAGTCCACCTCATTACACCCTGTATGTTTCAGGTCCATTCTAATATTGTCCTAGCGTATAAACCCAAAGTGTAGTAAGATGTGGTGTTGAATTTTTTTTCTTCTAAATATCCTTCCATCTGCATCAAGATCTTACCAATGGGCACTTCCCCTTGGGTTTACCAGTCAATACCTTGAAAATGGCTCTAGATACTTCCATTCGCGCTGAATGTCCTACACACCGTAATTTACGAGATTTGATTGCCCTTAGAATGTATGATGGTGACTACAAGATATGTACTCATCATACTTATAAAAATAGTACTACAACGTTACGTTTTTTACGGGATTTGTTTTAAAATTAATGTTTAAGAATCCTCGGCAATTAGTTTAGTAAAATTTATGTTAAAATTATATTTTCCATTTAAACATGTAGCTATATTTGCAAATTGTTTAATCCTTCAGACCTTAAACTCGTAGTCAATCTTGGTAGTCTTGTGGTAAAGTGCTCGCCTCAGGACCCGATATTCATGGGTTCAAACCCAGTCTGAATGGAGGTACTTTTCATGAGCCGTAGATTGGCTTCTTTCAAAGGGGAAGCAAACCGATTGATTCCATGTGGATTGTGACATGTAAAGACCCAATAAAGTATGGGAAAACACCTTTCGTGGCAAAATTGGTAGGCCCTTCCACTCTCGCTCATATAAATTCTCGTGTGCTGATATAATCAGTCCGTTTAGGAAGTGCTTCAACCTCAAATAAATTTTTTAACCAAAATTTGTCTTTGAAATAATCACGAAATCACTTATCTATATGTTGCTTCAAGAATTTAGATATATTGCATTGATAAAATCTAAAACACTTAACACTCTAGTTATATATATATTTTTCGTAGCTCTATCATTCTTTCTTTTTTCCTTGTTGATTTATAAATAAAACTGAAATTTCTGAACTTATCTAGAATACATATCACTCTCTTCTTAGTAGTAATGTTTTTCAAACAATCTTTACGTAATCAATTGTTCTTTTTCCTCAGTTTTTCATCTAACTTTTTTTTCTCTTTATTTTTACTTTACTTACTCCCCTCTTCTTCGACTCTTTTGTGAGATGAAATCCTGTGAAAGAAGCCACGTTAACTCATTGGACTGACTTCAATCTCGCCGAGGACGTAAAGGAAGACACACTATAGGCCGGGGATTAACTCCAGGAAGGAGACGTAACAGCTTAACGTGATCATCTGAGCTCTGCTGCTCTGTCCTCCGTCTACAGTGGGCTTTTGACGCACAATCACCAGGCAGGAAGAAGACTTAGGCAACTCTCACAACAACTCTTTTATGTGGATTTGATCAGCTCGGGGATAATATACTGTAATTTATATTTTGTGACTTACTGTTATGCTTGCAAACTGACAAGCATTAAATACAAGAGTCCAATAATCAATACTATACATATTACTAGATCTTCCTTCTCCTTTCCGTCCATTCATGTCACATGCAGTTGTAAATTTTTGTAGATATTATCAAATACCTATAAAATAACAATAAAATTATATTAAAAAGTTTATAACATTTTTCAGAAAACAATATTTTTTTTTCTTTCTAAAGGCATTTCAAATAAAAATTGGAGTGTTGTTAAACATTTGGAAAAGGAGATCAAATAATGATATTTTCTAAGTATTACAATGAACTTGTGCTACTGGTAGGTGACCTGGCGGTCTAGGCGTAAGGTGTTAGACTTCTGTGCTGGCGGCCGGGGTTCAATCCTCAGTCCTGGCATAGATTTATCTGATTACCAAACCCTTCCTTCAACTCTGACAATACTTCTTGTGAATGTGGGGAATGCCAGGTCTCCACCATGGTTCGGATTCCACGTTAAATCTGTAGGTCCTCCATTTCATCTCACAATCACCCTACCATTACACATTAGCGTAAGTGCGTATAACTCGAACGGGTAGTAAGACGCGTTGCAAATAGTAATAATAATAAAACTTGTGCTACTACGAGCCGTATTTATACTACTCTCGGGAAACAACACTTTTCACAGTACACAAATAGCAATAAGTGTATGACAAATGGAGGATTGTATGACGTACGAATCTCTCTCCAGCCAATGTAAATCGGTAGGTCTTGCGTGCTCGTTTGTCCAGACATCTGCAGCAGCGTTTATAGCTAAGTGTTGGTGTCGTGTAGAACACTCGAACAAAAGAGTTTGAACCTCTTTTGCTGGCAAAATTTACAAGAGTCTAGGAACTGAATGACCTGACTACTGGCTTAGCATGTTGCAAAAACAGGACAGTCCAAAGCTATCGATACTCTTACAAGAAACTTGAACACTATCTCCGTAGTGTCAGTCCAACTTTCTTAGGAAGAATCCTTCAGAAATAACAAACATACATTTTTACGGTCAACGATGATAGCATTTTTATACAATATTATTATTATTATTTAATAGATATTGATAGTATTTATCAATCGCTACGGCCACGTATCACATGACTTGACGTAAAAATACATGAAAGTAGCGCATGTAATTTTTCTAGGTATCAGATAAGGCACTTTAATTTACAAATGCACTACAAAATATGCTAACCGAATAAAGCGTCTGCCAAGTTATAAACGCTTTAATTTAAAAATTAGTTCATAATGTCTAGTTTTTCTATAGTGTCTTACTACCCGTCTGCGATATACCCATTTGATTACACTAGTGGGACATATATGATTAAGTTATAATTTAGAAGAAATTTACCAGCATTTTCATGGGATTTTTTTTAAATAAAAACCAGACTTTGTCCACCCAGCCAATAATTAGATGCTAACCTCATCGTCACCAGTAAATTAGACTAAGCGAGCTTCATAATTAAGCCACGTTACATTCGATACAGGCTAGTCTAGATTTGTGATGTTTACAAAGTTTAACTGCTATAAAAATCTAACTAAAGCATCACCTTCCTGCATTGTAAATTATGAACTTTATTATTCTATTTAGTAAATTTAAGTAATCTTACGAGTAATTCTGGTTTGTAAAGTCTTGATCTGGTGGTTGTAAAATTTAAGAAAAATGCTACATAAAACTAATCATAATCTCCAGATATTTTTTCCTCTCCCTTTCATGACACTTGGTCTGTGTGCGTCTAGGTCCTTATAACTTCGAAACTAAATGGTGGATTTCGGCCAAGCTTGATCTAATTGGCGGAACTTCGAACTAACTTGATACAACACTAAGATTAACTAAAGAACTTCTCCTGTTAAAATGTTTTACCTTCTCTCATTAGAGCTTCAAGGGTGCCCGAAACTCTATAAGAATATAGGTGGGCTTGTTTATAATTTATTATTTTATTCACTTCGGTGGTCACATGGTCTGAGACATATGTCGTTGACCTTTTTTAAATATATATATATATA
>CABEEJ010000843.1:142930-158808 GCA_901482245.1 Timema douglasi | reverse complement strand
TATATATATATATATAGGTTTAGAAAAAAAGACGGAGTATTAAAAAAATTGAGAAAAAAAATTCAATTTTATGTTTCCCATATAGTAATTTATTAATTTAGCTATTAACCGGGCTTATATTTGATGACATGTCATTATTTTTTTCAGTTAGTTGCATTTAATGCTAATAAGTATGTTTGAGTACATAAACTCTGTTCAAGATCGCTTTGTTTTTTTTGGGTTGTTCTAGCATTACACTTTACTACCTGTTCAAATTATACGCAATGACCCCCTTGTTGTAGAAACGTATATTTTTTAGAAAAATTTTGGTCGTTTTTTGTAATTTTGGAATGTAAGGTAATATTTTCTAGATTTTCTCAATGTTTAGTTTGTTTTGACGTTTTTAGGCATTTTTAAGTTATTTTGAGACATTCATGTAGAATAAATATATTTTTATTACTATTGAAAATTTATAAATGCATTGATGCATAAATGCTCAAACATAAGTTTTGTCAAAACACGGTTGTCGGAATAAGAAAATAATATAGTCAATGAATGTATCAATAAATGCCTATGATATAGAATGTACTTGGAACATAATTAAAATAGACCTTTCTTGAGTTCGTGTAAGATGTCTATGGATCTATGGTGGTGGGAAACTTAAAAGGAGTTGCGTGGTAGTATAAAAAAGGGAAATAAACTCTGAGAGAAAAGAAAATAGTATAAAAATTAATGATTGCTGTGAAGAGTAAAACAGATTGTAAGAGGTTGTGGGACATAAACTAATGGATACAAATGAATGTAAAGTAGCAAGGGATCGTAAAAATAAAATTATATTAAAAGAATAAGAAAGAATGCAGAATGAATTTGAATGAAATAAGAAGCTGAAAGTGGGTTAAAGAGAACGAAACAAGAAGTGCAAGGAAAGAACCGTGGCATTCGGAATTAACGTAGTGAAAATAACTGATATGAAAACAGTAAAAGAAAGCGAAGGAGAGAGTATTTTAAGCAATGGTACGGTGAAAATGTGGAGACTATAGCAAAAAATATGGAAAATGTTATAAGAAGGGAAAGAATTAACGAGGCTGAGGTGTTTAAAGATGGTAAAATGTTAAAGAATGGCAAAGCTGTAGGCGTGGATAGGATGACAAGTGAAATGCTTTACGGGAGCATATACTTTCCAGATTGCATGAATGGATAAATGTGTGTTCTGGTATTTTGAAGGTGCCTAATGAATTTAAGAATGCTGTCATTGTTCCTTTGCACAAAATCATAGGCAGTAAGAGTGAATGTAAAAATTAGATGGCTATTAATTAAATTGTCGAGTATTCAAGGAAAAGTTTATGAGATAGTCCTAATTAAGAGGGGGCTCGAAAATACTTTGTACAATGTTTGGAGTGTGCAATGTGGTTGCATGGAACAGATGTTTGCGTTGCAACAACTAATTAAAAATGTATGGCACTAAGGAAGATATTGTACATTTGTTGACCTGGAGAAAACGTATGACCAGGTGAATAGGAATCTGTTATGGATTATTCTAAGAGAGTATGGTGTGGATTCATTATTATTATTATTATTATCATTAATATTATCACCACGTCTTACTACCCGTTCGGGCTATTTGCACTTACGCTAATGTGTAGTGGTAGGGTGATTGTGAGATGAAATGAAGGACCTACAGTTTAACGTGGAATCCGAACCACGGTGGATCCACGGTGGAGGCCTGGCATTCCTCACATTCACAAGTTGTGATTAATACACGTCTTGTCAGAGGTGAAGGAAGGGTTTGGTAATCAAATAAATCAATGCCGGGACCGAGGATTGAACCCCGGACCCTTAGCACACAAGTCCTACACCCTACCCCTAGACCATCAGGTCATCCGATTCATGATTAGTAAGTATAATTATAGCAATGTAAGATAGAAGCAAAGCGTGCGTTAGGGTATATGAAGCTTTGAGTGAATTGTTTGACATTAAAAATGGGGCTTGACAAGGTCGTGTTATGTCTCATGGTTACATATTGTATTCATGGGTAGGCGTATAATAGAGGCTTGTGAGGACGCGGTTGTTGTACAAATGGGCAATATGAATCTGTGAGTGATGTTATATGCTGATGATGGCTTGGAATGCTAAATACTTGCAGAATGCATTAAATCGGTTGAATGTAGAGATAGGTGGAATAGATCTTCATTTAAATGTCTCCAAAACTAAGGCGATAGTTTTTTTTATAGGGACGGATCAGTAAATGATTGTCAGTTGTCAAACCAGATCTAGCATTCATGGACCATAGGTCGCAGACCACTGGTTTGAGGTGTCTTTATTACAACAGGCTGGATTGACGAATACGGGAGATTTGGGCTCAAATACCTGTCAGGTGTGCTGAGAGTGTCTTTTCATTAATGGTGTTCCACTTTCACTTCAAATAAATAACCACGCACATCCAGCCTATGGATTTTATCTTACAATTCCATACCCAATTATCGTAATAAATACCAGCCCAATAAATTATCTCATTCGGTAGCATTTCTTCCACCCGAACTATGGTGAAAGGTGTGTTTCCCCTTTCACAGTAATTAAATAACAGCTGAGGGCTCGTTGTGTGTTTGTTTACAAGTCGTGTGCTAATATAAACAGTCGGTTCAGAAAGTGCACGTCTAATACTACTTCAAATACCGATATGTTAAATGCCAAAGGCTAATAAGATGGCGTGAAAACATATGGTATTTGGACGGAGCAGAGCTGCCCTTAGGCGGCTTTCACACGTGAATATTTTTCTCCATGGCGGTGAGCGGACCTGTGCCGTGATTATCGAGGCACACAGCTCTCACAAGTGTCGGCACGCGGCAAGATTGCCGTGAACGACCGTAGTGGTAGCGACGGCATACCATGACCTCCTCTTTGCCGTGAACTTCGTGCCTAAATGGTCGAGACACACTGAATATATAGCATCTCTTTTCGTGACACTGTATTTTAACTTAGGTCAACATTGCGTGCAAGCCTCAATATAACGTTTTTCTTTTTACTGGGTATATTCTATGGCCTACAGAACTTACGAAATCGTTACTAAGGCATAAATTCCCAAAGTGTAATTGTTTATTTTGCTAATGGACAGAAGGATAGAGGAGTACAACTCTCGGAATGAGTCATCATCAGCCTGGATAAAAGTTTGTGGTTTGATAACCAAAGAATTTGAGACGTTTAACGATATAAAGACACACACAACTACTTATTTCTTTACTCCATTTTAGCACACTAGAGCAGGACAAGGAAATGGAGAGGGTAAATAGGAAAGAATCAAACAAGTTATGGTGCACCGTTGGTACAGTCTGTGAGGGCCGTCTTTATTCACGGTATCCACGGTGACGTCGAAATACTGTTACGTGTGAAAACCAGCTTAGGGGTGTGTAAACGGTGCAACCGCACAGGGAGCCACAATTTTATATTGGGGGGATGGGGGTTACCTTAAGTGACAGAGTTTAAAAAAATAGGTTGAGAGGAGGTGAGCGGAATCTTTGCTTGCACACTCGTAAAATAGGCTTACTTTATAGAATAGATAGCAAATATTGCCAGAGTGTAAAAACAAATAAAAATCTACTCATGTGGATCTACGTTTATTGAACGAGTGAAGTGATTTCTTCGTTCTAACAACACCGATTTGCATTTGTCTATCTGTGGTGGATAATACGTCTCATGATAACTTCCGAATGCGGTAACCGATTGGGTTTTAACTTGGCACAGTTGCTCTTGGTACCTTTCAACAAATAATGTTAGTTGGGGAAGAGAATCGAACAAGGGGCTGAGGAGAAATCAACCGTAAGAAGATGTGTAAAAACACCACGGCTTAAAGCAAGTCTACATATTATAATTACCTTTGAGGGCATTTCTTGATATCGTACACGGCTGAAAATTGGTGTACTGTTGCAAACTAATGTAATAAAATTAAGCAAATATATTTGTTTTTTTAATATATTTTTGAGGGAGGAGGGATGTGAGTTCCACTGGAGCCCCACAAACGAGGTCTGTCCGGGACTAATCTGCTAAGGGATGCCCAGGCGCTGCGGATTAATTCTAGACCAGATTATCTGCATTTGAACTAATTTCATTTATAGGGTAAAGAAGAGCAGAGTTTAGTTTATATTAAATTTACTCAATTTTTCGTGAAACAAGAGTGGGAAAGCGTTTAGTAGATTCCATCCTCAGAATTCCAGACTAGTATCTGGTTTCCGATCTCCCAGTCATCGAAAACTAGAAAAACCATATCAGTTGAGCATGAAATTTACTGGTCCAATGTGGGCTATTTGTCAAACTTTGAATTTTTTTAACATTAGACTACAACTTAAGTAAAGTTGAACTAATTATTGAATCACCATATTTTGAGCTAAAATCTTTTTAAATGTTAGCAATATATATATTTTTTAATCTTTCAAAATACTTAGACCAATCTTGATACATAAATAACCTTTCTTCTGTAAAGGTATAGGGATGAAGAAGATGGACTTTAGATACAGTGTACATGCATTTGCGTATAAAGAGAGTGTGGGCTCATTTAGTGAAAAAAAATTCCCTCATTAAACCAAACGTGATTCTAACCCAAACCTCCCCATCAGTGGCAAACTTTAATAAACGAGATTGATATCTAGACCACTTGCCCCACTGTATAGAGATTTTTTTTATCACTTGACAGATTTGAAAGAATACAAAATTCTTACCTTATAAAAAAATGAAAATAAATTTGAATCATTTTTTGTTAGGACTAACATAATACTATTTTCATTGTAAACAAAAAATAAAGAATCCAACTGTATATTGCATTGAACTATGTCACACTGTTTTCCGTCGCATCACTTCCTTATGTCGCAAGCCTCAACATTGAGTTTTATTAGTTTCGAAAGCGAAAGAAAAAAAAAAATTGAAGTAGAGGGAGGGGAATAAAAAACAAACCTGTAAACATGATTCCTTTCCTACCTTCATAAAACAAACGTCTGTTCGCCCTCGCCCGATCAATGAGGGAGCGAGAGACCCTTCAACATCTGCCATTCCGCCGTCAGATGCCTTGCTCGATTTACAGACCAGGGATACCAAGCTCGAAAGAGAAATTGCTCTCCACTTTTCGGCGGATTCGATTTGTTTGTTCGTACACGCACTCGTTACACCGGGGCAAACCCTTTTCATCTCTCTCTCTCTCCCCTCCCTTTTATCATATCTCCCTCCCAACCCCCTTCATTCCTCTTATTTGGAAAGTCCATTGATGGAAAGCGGTTGTTGGTGGGGTTGGAGATGGAGGGAGAACATCAGACCGTTAAACTAGTACAAACTTAAGTAACAAGTAAAATAAATGAACCTTTATACGGAATTGGAAAATGGAATTCTGTTAGACTTGGGAAAAGGAGTTTGTTAGTTTTTTGTAATTTATTGCAAATTCTACTCAAACGGTGGTCACGTTGATTCCTCTTCTTTTTCTTGTGTGACTATATAATGTAAACCATCTCCATAGCTTCAGCCCGGAATCGAGCCATACTGACTCAGTGACCACCACCTGAGGGCGAACATAGTGCCAACTTATATAGAGGGTGATGTGGTCAGCCACAACTAAACTTCTAGCGGTTAATCTCAGTTTTATGGAATGGAGTTGCTACTTTTTAATTCAAGTAGTTTCTCATTTATTCTCACGGGACTGAGTTAAAACACGTTCAAAACTTGCCATTTTACATAAATTCTAGAACCCCTGGGGATTGAGCCCGTGAAATCTATATCTGTAGTAGGAAACTATGACCACTAAATTACAGAGGTGGGCCCATCTAGGGTAACCAGAACGAAAATGACACTTGGATAAGATAGTTGCCCCTATTTATAAACGTTGTCCACGGATGTATGACGACTAGTTTGATATATTGCAGTATTTACCTAGACACGATTATAATATAGGTGATCTGTTATGAAAAAAGATTAGAAAAAGTATCATCTCATTTCACCAAAAGCATACATGAAATAATATAATATGTTGTATAAGCATGTTTAATAACGAGTATCACGGTTTACCGAGCTATATCACCAGACTGTATTTATTTTAATTGATAAGTCTCTTCTAAATAGCCGCTAATGTGTCATTTGATTCAAAATTCAGTATTCAAAACGTTAATGGACCCCCTTTATGATAATCAATAGGTTTTTTTTTTCATTTAATTTTAGATTGTATTCATCTACCAATATAAAATTAAAATTGGATAAATCAAGTATCCTTTTAGCTTAGGAAGTTTTGAGGAGCCCCATTTTACCGGCCCTATTTTAAATTATGTACTTGACAACCTTTATTGTTAACTGGCGTAGCCATTTTACCAATATGGCAGATTTAAATTTGTAAATCAGAGTCCTCTTCCACATTTATACTATTCCCATTTAGAAATTTCAATTTTTTAAGAACTATTTGGTTATATGGAGTTGATCTACCTGTATTGTAAATTTTTTCTACGATATGAACAAGTTTTTTTTAAGTTTTATATACATTTCCTCCTTTTTGCCGAGTGCCATTTTAAAATTTGTTATTTACAAAATTGTATTAATATTTGGAGTGGCCTCTTAACATGCCTCCCAAATGTCAGTATTCTACCATACTTTAAATAAATGATTCTCTGATAATTGCAAGCCTTTAATATCCCACCCCCCTCCATTTGGTTTTATCTAAATTACTTTAATACATTTCAAATTTTGAGACTTATTTATTATTTTAAGTTAGCTCTCTAACTGTCTTCCAAATTTTAGTCTTTAAATTCATAGCTTTTTTATTTATCAACAGATGATCTTTTTTTAATTTTTGGAAATTTCTTCCCTCATCTCATTTTACAAGCCCCTTCTCACTTCCACACGTTTTACAATTTCAAATGTTAAAACAATTTAGAATTATGGTGTGGTCTTTATATATAATTATCAATTTTCAAGTTTTTGCAATACTGATGTGATTAATAATTTTAGTTTTGGGGCCGAACATTCCATGGACCCCCAATTTAAATTTAAAATGTTTAGATTCTTATGGTTAAATGGGTTGATTATTTTTAATTATTAACATATTTCAATTTTCTACTATACTGAAAAATGTTTTTACTATTAGTTTTAAAAAAATTTAGTGGATGCCCTTCCTTTTTATAGTCCTTCGTTTTGAGATTTAAGAATGTTAAAACTTTTATGGTGGCCTTTATACCAAACTGACAATTTTGATCATTTACTACAATGATATTTAGTTTATTCTTTTCGTTTTGGTATTTTAAATGGAGTGATCCCTCTACACTCTTGGCTAATACTAAATTCATACCTTTACTAAAAGGTATTTTTCTACTGATATAAACCTTCCCCCTATCTTTCGGAGCTCAATTTTAAGATTTAAAATATTATAACTTTAAAGATAATTAGTTTAGGAAACCTGGATTATTTCTCCAATTGCCAGTTAGAAATTTCAAATTTTAAGATTTATTTGGTTTTCTTAAGTAGTCCTTCCACTTTCTTGACAAACTAAAATATTCTACCACACATACAAATTATTCAACCCCATCCTTACCTTACTATTTTACGTAGTCCAATTTAAAATGTAAAATTTTCAGACAATATTATGTTTGGAAAATTTGTAAACACCCTCCCCCATATTTTTCCAAAATAACACATATACGTTTCAAATTTTAGGACTCAGTTGGTTTATATGTAGGGTCCTTATAACTGGCAGCCAAATTTAAATGTAAAAGTTCTACCACAGTCAATTTTTTTCTGTTTACACCACTTTTCCCTTATTTTCCGAAGTCTTAATTAAAATTCAAAATTTTCAGATTTTTAGGGCTATTTGGAGTGGTGCCTGTATCTCTCTCACAGTTTGAGTTTATTACCACACTATGAATTTTTTTTTATATAGTTTTGGAAACTTTCAACAACATCTCCTCAGCCTTCATGCCTCTAAACATATTTACATATAAATATTTAAAGTGTTCAGACTTTTTTATTTATTTGGAGGGGTCTCCATACCTTCCTGCTAAGTTTATGTCTTATATCACATTGAAAAGTGGTTACTCCTATTGGCTTTGGAAACTTGCCGCCAATTTAGAAAACGAGTGAGGAATATAACTTAAAAATATGTAGCTATTTTTTATTTTCTATCCAAGCCAAAACCTTGATATAGATATCAATTTAACCATAACTAACTAACTCATTTTACGTCAATAATATTCAAAATTTTGGCTTGTATTGAATAAATTCCACAGTTTTATTACTTACACTGTGTTTTGATGTATCTAAATATATATTTTAACGATAGATACATATGTATATATATTTATAAAATAATTTAAGGTTCATGGTTGTCCAATCAAAGAAAAACATTTTAATAATCAAATATAAAGTTACATTTATAAAAAAAATTCAATGTTCAGGGTTGTCCAATCAAAGAAAACCATTTTAATAATCAAATATAAAGATATTTAATGGAATACATATTAATTGTAACAGTTCACCGGTTTCTTAAAACGTTTGAAAACCAAAGTTGTTATTTAATGTTTAAAAATAATGCCACCAAAATATGAATTGCTGCAATCGCCGTTGATAACTGTACATGACCCTGCAACTCCAAATCTGGGTAAATGGCATCAACCTCTTTGTGAACTCTGTCCTTAACGTCATCACTATGGTGGAGTCGATGAGAACAGACCTTCTCTTTCGAATACTCTTTTAAGGAAAAATCAGGGTTTTTTAAATACAGTGAAGGTGGAGGCCATGGAACGTCCCCAAACTGGGAAATGATGAGTCTTGGGAATAACCTGCATAGTGTTCCCATTCCAAGACATGAATCGTCGTAATATCAATAAACAAAACAATATTAGAGTTTAAATTAGGAAAATGATACAGTTTGGCAACTCATACTATCATATGATCAGTAAGTTGTAGATATCTCACTTGCTATCAAGACTTGTAAAGCTCAGGATAAATAAAGTAAGAATTTTACCGGTTGTTATCTATGTGTGTGAAACATTGTCTCTTAACGTACATGACGAAAACCAATTGAGTGTGTTCTAAAACATGGTTCTTAGGAATATATTTAGTCCAAAATAAATTAATATACTGGGAGGGGAGGGCCTTACATAACTATGAGTTATATAGCCTATACTTATCACAAGATATTATTAAGATAATCAAATTTCGTAGACTACGGTGGGCAGGTCATGCAGCGTGAATGGAAGAATCTAGAACCTTGTTCAGGGTATTCAAATTAGGTATAGGTGGCTTTTATTTTGTAAGGGTAGCAATGAACTTTTGAGTTCCTAATGCCTTATAGTAAATATGTATCTGCTTGTTGGGCTAATTATTTCAACAACAAAAAATCTATTTGAAATATACTTTACTGAACTATAACAGTTTTCATCGTCTTTTAAAAAATTACATCTAGATGATCATTTATCTTGTTCTTTTATTATTTATTAGTGTGTGATACTGTTCTTACAACACTAATAACTGTGATATTATACAAGTTAAAATGTTAATAAAACCATTAAAATAAGTCAAGCCATATGATCTACGGCTGCCACTTTTGATGCATAGCTTCAATATCAATGTAAATAGAATATAGTTCCATTTTGTGCATAAAATAATTTTGTATTTTCTAAACAAGTGTTTTCCTAACTTCGTCAGTCATGTATCCTATTCTGGGTCATGGATTAACCAACAAGCTCTTCATAAAAAGGAAACAGATATATACGATCCTGTGAACTATCAAAAGTATAGTTTCAAATTGTAATGCTAAATTTCAATACAAACAAAGTCGAGACATAAGGGGGAAAAAAAAGACTTGTGAAATTTCATGTCATAACGTCCAAATCTACGTTAAAACGTTTATCAGACTTGGGACTATCCGACCATATTTTATGATCATCATATCATATCATATCATATAACCGAGGTATGTTGTGTGTTCCCCGAAACTTCATGCGTATCTTGGTGTATTGTGGTGTATCTTGGTGTATCGTGTGTGTGGTAATAGCTACAATATTGTTTATGGTTTTATTATCATTTGATGGGCCGTGTTACGGGCCTGGATCGTGGGCCACGGACAGCTTCTCCATCTCGGACACATGACATGATCATTTGGACGTAATGTACGTCACTAGTAACTCGACTAGGATGGATAGAGACTAAACAAACAAAAAAGCTGAGATCTGGACCATGTGATATGTTTCTTCCTTTTTCTCAACACGTCTGCCCTTCCTTCTTCACATTGGTCTTTGTAACCATGTTAGAGTACTCATTACCTTTTATTGACATGTTTGTATCTGAGCAAAGATTTATCTGATTACCAAACTCTTCCTTCACCTCTGACAAGACATCTTGTGAATGTGGGGAATGCCAGGCCTCCATCGTGGTTCGGATTCCACGTTAAACTGTAGGTCCTTCATTTCATCTCACAATCACCCTACCATTACACATTAGCGTAAGTGCGTATAACCCGAACGGGTAGTAAGACGCGGTGCTAATAATAATAATAATTTGTATCTGGGGCAGACGTTATCCTGACACTATATAGGTGTTGTTTTTGATCAGTAAAGACACTTTTCATTCTAAATGGCGGTGTTGGGAGGGAGGGTGGGGGACTTTTCTTGGGCAAATCCCATTGTTATGTCATGAGTTTCACACACGGGCTTATTGCCATTGATTTATTTGTACTTCATGCTTATTAAATTAAGGGGGCGTGTTTGCCTTTGAATATCCAAGATGTTTAACGGAATTGTAAATATCATTATGTGCGCCTTCTTAACTAGGTTGTTGACAGAACTAGACAAACTTCTCACCCTAGCTGCAGGTCCTATTTACGTGATTCTCATGGTGCATAGCTGTGCCACTGCTCTTCACTAAGATTAGTATTTTCGTCCAATAAGATTTGGATGAGAAACACCCCTTGCTCTGAGGATATAATTATTGTACTTCATATTTTGAATAGACTCACTGTTATGTTAAAGTGTTTATGTGTATACAAGTATTGCTGCCTGTTAGGCTGTCATTCCTTTTTTTGGTAAACCGGAAGGCAATTTTACCATAATTTGGGGAACAATGTTCTAAACTGTACTTAGTAGCCCGCTTATAATCTTGAATACAATAATCTAACCAAAAAATTATCCACACCCCTAATAATCTCACCTTAGGTGTAATATTAACATTGAGTTTGCCCTAACGTTTGAGTAAGACACACCACGCCAAAATAAGGCGTCAAACTATCAATATACTGGATGGTTAGTGGCAAAGAGGTGATCCAAAGACTCTAAGGGGTGGTTTTACACACATGAATTTATAAATGTGATTGTACCCTATCAACATTGATATAAGTGCACTTCATCTGAAATTGTCGTTTCATCTCCCTACCTCATGAAAAAGCCGTAATTAGGTATTGAAAAGTACTAATTAAAAAAACACATTTTTATAAAATTCCGTGTTACTATGTGCCATCTAAGAACACATTGTTGGATCGTTTAGTTTCCATATGCATCTAATTATGTTCATTCTTCCTTTCAGGGATTGTCGAGTGGTGCGTGATCCTCAAACATTAAAATCTAAAGGGTATGGATTCGTATCCTTCGTCAAGAAAGCGGTAAGTAAATATATTGTCGTGTTTTATTAAGTATCTAGGAGCTTTAACCATTTCGATTTTATTCGCAAACAAACTAGCCATATTAACAAATGTGTGTACAAGCTGACCTTTAATTCATGTTATTTTTGGGTAAGCAAATATTTAATAAAACATTTGAATTATAGGCTGTAATATGAATATTTTCCCTGGTTGTTCTTTAAGGTTGTGAAATATTGTTTCTAATCTTGAAAGACTAGTAGAAATACTAAAAAAAAAGTTTAGGAAGTTATTTTATCTACAAGGGAATGGAGCGAATAGACAGTGAAACAATGGGATAAAAATAATATAGGAGACTACATAATGATGATTTACATACCCTGAACTCATGGCAATAATAATTTATTAGAATAACTTGCTGGTGATGGAGAATCATAACATAATGAACAAAGGTGTTTTCCAACCACCCTTCACGAATTCTTAATTAATTCTTAATTAATCCCCCCTGGTCCCATTATTATTATTAAATGCATATATCTCAAAGTGTGATAAAAAGTGGTAACGAAATCATACATTAATAATTTAATCAAGAAATTATTTTACATTATAAAAAAAATATTGTTTTCAAATTTAAAAGAAAATATTCCCTTATTTCAACAACTAAAAAGCTTAGTTAACTAAATTGTTTGACCTCCTGAAGAAAGTGGATCACAAACCACTAGTGACAAAAATGTAAACTTGGAAAATATACGTTTTATTTATATCACTATAAAAATATGAATGGCATATTAAAATGTTTGAAGACCAATCAACATTGACATAAGTTCATTAGAATTACAGTATTACCAAACAGCTGCCAAAATTGACACTATCTATAAAAGGTGATAAAACTAGATCACACTCAATTCAATTTTCACATTAACAGTTTAAAAAAAAAAATTGTTTCCGTTCAAAATTGATCCTATATTACAATTTTATTAGTGTTATTTTATGCGTAATATAATATCTATCGGTGACCTGGCGGCCTAGGGGTAAGGTGTCAGACTACTATGCTGGCGGCCCAGGTTCAAACCTCGGTCCCGGCATAGATTTATCTGATTACCAAACCCTTCCTTCACCTCTGACAAGACATCTTGTGAATGTGGGGAATGCCAGGCCTCCACCGTGGTTCGGATTCCACGTTAAACTGTAGGTNTGCTGGCGGCCGGGGTTCAATCCTCGGTCCCGGCATAGATTTATCTGATTACCAAACCCTTCCTTCACCTCTGACAAGACATCTTGTGAATGTGGGGAATGCCAGGCCTCCACCGTGGTTCGGATTCCACGTTAAACTGTAGGTCCTTCATTTCATCTCACAATCACCCTACCATTACACATTAGCGTAAGTGCGTACAACCCAAACGGGTAGTAAGACGCGGTGCTAATAATAATAATAATAATAATAATAATAATAATAATTATAATAATAATAAAATATCTTTCAAAGTTGAAAGCTTTAGACAATGCTATACCTGAGTTTGAATTTGTTAAAGTAAATCTAGTAAATTCCCTGCGGGCCTACCGAGGAAAATTGGGCTGCAGCACTCATGTGAAAACATTGTTAGAAGGTTTAGTAATATTTAAACTTTCAACAAAACAATAGTAACTAAGGTACGGATGGACATATCGAGGTTTTTCAAATCTCTCTTCCAAGTAGTTCCATGTATTATCACCCTACTAGAGGCGCGCTACTGTAGCTATGACCGTCACCCCACCGACCCCTCTCTCCTCTATACTTCACCCTTTCAGAGTGTCCTTACATTCCACAGTTGATCCAGACAGCCCCTCACCCCCGCCCACTCCACCCTTCAGTCTTTTCAACTTGGTTGCTTGCTACTCAACAAAAGACAAGCTATCACTGATGTACTACTCTCCAAGGAGTGATGCCGAGTTTTGAGCCACAATCTCGGGGTTTTATATAATGACTTACAAAGTCAAAGGGCAAGGGCTTGAATCCCTTTCAAAGTATAATTTTTCTCTGAGCTACTATAGGAAATCATTAACTACAGTATATTGTGACATATTTATTTAGTTTATCTGTTAATGTATAAATATTTATAAATATATTTTCTTCCCAGTATTAAAAAAAAAAACATTTCCTTTAGTCTTTTTAGTGACATAGTTTTTACGGTCGCTACTTACGCTAATAATTTAAATATAATTTGGTATAAAGAAGTTACAATTAAAATAAGTGCACCCCAATTTGTTTTTACAGAAGATAGAAAATCCAAAGTGAAAACCACACTTTGTTCCAGATGATGGATAGGCTGTTAAAAAAATTGGAAATATCTTTTCTAAAAAAGTAGCCAAAGTCGTGTGAAAAATGGCAGTTGGTTAAATTTTATTTCTATTAAATAGAATTAACATACTGCACGCCTACCTCACTTTACAAATAGGACATACTGTTAACTTGAACAACATACTAACAAGAACATTGCATTATAAAATCTAAGAAAAAAATCTGAATTAAAAAACTTTGTAAACCATGTTTCCATTCAAAATCATAAATTTACGATTATAAGCCATCTAGAACTACGTTTTTTTTTATCTTTGTTGCTACGTTCAGCACACAGGTTAGTAACAGCTTAATCTGATTGGGTAGAGATGAGGAAGGTAGCTAAGAAGAAGTGAACCCCCATTTGCGTGATGTGAAGATGGGAGAACCAGAGTGATAAATCACTTGTTGAAAACCGTTAAAGGTATATATATATATATATATATATATATATTTAACGGGAAAATCAATCACCTTCAGTTCACGAAGGTGAGATTCGAATCTTGACCTCCCCATCAATGGTGATCAAACCAACAGTAAGCAACGGCTAGAACACTGCTGTGGGTAACTAAGTTTTTTAAACAAATATTTACCTTATCACGACACCTCGGAGAGAAAGTATTGTGATCGTCAAAACATTCAAACTCGAGATTTTGATAAATGTCGACGTTTCGTGACCTCCTGAAACCAACCAAGTGTTTTTTGCGATGTCATCAGTTGTCTGTATCTCGAGCTAAAGTCGATACTATTTATTAGATTGGGCTACAGCTTGGTATCTGGGGTTTTCATAATCTCCCCCCCAAGGAGATTTGGAATTAGATGTCTAACCCTAAATTTAAGGGTAGTTTATTAAAGAGCAAAAAGAGAATGAATCAATGTTATTAAAATTCACTCTAACTAGTTTGGATTCATTTAATATCTGAACACTGTTTATCATTATAAACAAGATGTAAATTCTCATTCTCTCATGAACATAACTTTGAGGGTACCTTACACGAGAAAACTTTACAATTTTCATCATTTCCCACAACTACTTGAAATAATAACTTATCGTTGTAAAGTTAAGCTACCATTAAAGGTAAAAAAAATAATATATTTTTATAAAACTAGGAAGTTCTGAGCTATAAACAAATATAGACTATATAGATTTTAATCCAGGCCTTTGAAAATGAATTTAATTCTTATGCTCTTTGTGTGACAAAGATGTTTCTCTTTTCTGAATTTTTCTGTAACAGTATTTCTAGTTCCTAATGCCATAGTGTGGTCCTAATACCATAGACTATGTAACGGTGAGTATTGTTTCATTTATGATATTTGGAGTAGTGTTTCTACAAAATGTATATACCTATTATTTTGTTTCACAAATCTTACGCGTTTTTAGTAAATGTATATTTTTAAGATAAAAGCGAAAGAAAGTCTGTGCGGTGCACCGTGGCATTTTTTATTACAAAAATACAAAATTACCTTTACCTTTATCTGAGTTGACTGTGTAGCTATTTTTTGCTAAGGCTCTTTTATTATTATTATTATTATTGGAGTTTACTGACGTATCGACACAAGTAACATTATTAAGATTCCTTTACTCATTTTAATATGCACAACAATATCTATAATATATTAACCCTTTTTTAACAACTAGTATATATTTGTGTGTATGTGTGTGTAATTTCTTTTAAAATAAATTAACTTTAAATTAAAATTATTAGATGAAAATTTTCAGGGAACAGAAATAATAACTTTGATACACATGGGCCACTCCCCTAAAATAAATTCCTGGATGTGCCCCTGAATCTTAATAACTTCAAAATTAATCCTGCTGTAAGTACGACAAGGTCTTGTTTGTCTATAAAACATGAATAAAGCTATTTAGAGAAAGCATTTTTTTTTTTCGCAACACGTCTTACTCACTATCCATTCGGATTATACGCTTAAGTACTAATTACGTAGGGGTTAGAGATATGGAAGGTTTAATTTAGAGGAAGTTAACCCACATTTGCGTGA
>CABEEJ010000843.1:75498-140520 GCA_901482245.1 Timema douglasi | reverse complement strand
GGGGGGGGGGGGGAATTGATTAATAATATATATTATTATATCACTTATTACCAGATGTTCAGGCTATGCACATATATGATAATTACTCTAAAGGGGCAAGAATGAGGTAGGAAGCAATTTTATAGTTGATATTCCCGTCATCATCAGGCCATTCTAGCACGAGATTGACGTTGAAGAACCTTCGGCCACCGAAGCGTGTAGTGAAGGAGATAAAGACAGGCCACCTGACCTTCAAAATGTTTGAAATCTAGTGCAAGTATATAAATTATACGTATTTACCACGCTACAAATTAAAACCTTTAAACCTATAATTTCTAAACTACTGATAATAGCCTTCGCCTAGACATCTTGGCAATCTCTCTTGGTGTGTTTTCACTTGGCGTTGAACGTCTCAGGAATGGATTCTCGATTACTTGTCAGTTCACTTAGTTGAATCCGTATAGCTCCCCTGCGCCCAATAAAGATGCCGCCCGCCTCTCTTATCCCCCTTCTCCCCCAATAAAGCTAGTCTCTACCACCTTCTCCTTCCAATACCAACTTTAGACAAGAAACAGAACCAAGTTTGGGACGACTTTCTCTATAACTTGCCGTTCGTTGGTTGGTCGTAACTACATCAAGACTTCTGTAACAAAACATTTTGACTCCAATACGTGGTTACGGGATATGTTGTTTATGTGAATTAGTTCTGAGTTGCTTGGGTTGTTAAAATGATGGCCATAACGTGTGTATTCATGAAGTTATATAACACAATAACATACAATTATACGTAATATAATCTATTATTATTGTTTCATTTCGAAAGTAGTTTCTTATCGCTTACCTCTTAAGACTTTTTTTTCTTTAAAATAAATTATATAATCACCCTGTCAGTTTGAGGTTTTTTTCTCCATCAAAGTTTTGAACAATCCTTCTGTATAAATTCTCCATTTTCCTCCAGCTTCAAAGCTATGTGACCCAGAGAAACATAAATTTAAATATTTTTTTTAATGATATTTTGTCATTTTATTATCAAATGTTCTCTCTTTCGGCAGGATCATTACATAGTCCAAACGGAGTCCTCCGTCATATCTTATCAACAACTATATTTTTTATATCGTGAAATTTCTTAACCTAAATAAAACCCTCAGTGCAATAAATTGTTACTATGCCTTGTATGTATTTTAATAAAACTAACTTTCATATTTTGCCTTTATATTATATCTTACAAGTTACAACTATCATATATATGGCGGATGTATCAAAATAGCATTGTCGTGACGTTAAGTGTATACACGATAAGCAATACTTGTACTGAAACTGCAATTGTGATATTATCTCACAAAGTCTCTTCCCATTTGACCAATAATATATAAGTTCGGATCTACTTACCTCTAAATGGAGTATTCACGTTGATACTTGGCCAACGAGTGCTCTCCTGAGTAATGAGAACAATTCACCAGCGCAGTTTAGAATGATTCTACATATTCTGACAACATTCCACAACACACCCCTGCAGATAGGTTAGAAAAGCCCTTAGCACGAATGTATTTATATATTTATATACAAATACAGATATATATATTATTATATTGAATGTAAGAGGTTAGAGGTTCAGACTATTGAATGTTATCAAATGTGAAACGTTTATATAACTTTATAACTCATCCAACATTCCCCTTGCAATTCACCACTTAATGGCTAGGTCTAGCTACGAGGAAGGGGTGTGGGGGGGTTAGAGGAACGCCACCATGTTAACGTTGAGCGTTGTTCATTCCACCTTCCTGGACAAACCCCCTCACAAACCATCAAGTGTTTAATCACGTTTGTCAGTAAGTCTGCGCACCACTTAACACACGCACACCCAACTTCCCCTTCGCACCACCGAGTCGAGTAGCGGTGGTGGCGGCAGAATATCGGGTATATATCGACTGATAAAGTAGGAGGTGGGTGGGGGCATTGGGGGTGGGGGGGAGGTTCTATAGTTTCCAAAAGAGCGACAAGTATTTCAATAAGTTTCCCTTTCCCCCACCTGCTTCATCGTGTGGTTCGGTCTTCTTTTATTGGATATTTGAGATAAATTTTTCCTCCTTTTTTTTTTATATACAACACTTTGCGTATTAAATATCTGTATAACGATTCTTTGAGCTATTCGATATTTTAAACACTTTACTGCTACGTCATAGACGTTTCAAACTTTAGATGTACAGTCAGTTCTGATCAAATATATCCATGCGACCAATATTATTGTAGTAATAAGAAATAGATAGGTAAACGATGTCATGATTTCAACAGATGGCATGGCTATCTGGTGGTCCTACAGCCCACGAGCTCACTGATGTGGATAATTATTTGACTAAACAATAGAAAATTGAGCTCCCAACAAAAAATATTGTAATACTGTGATATATTTTGAATTCATAAGGAATAAATAGAATTTATTTATTATTAGGTTTTTTGTCATACAGCAGGTAAATTTCTTTTGCCAGTGGACTTAGACCACCAATGCCTCCTCCTTCAGCTCCCATAGTTTTATTCTTCCCATTTAATAATCCTTCTTCCTTAGCTACTCTTTCCCTCAACCTCTCCTTCTATGAGATTGTGCAGAAGACAGTTCTTCCTAAGGATGTGTCCGATCCCGTTTGTTTAATACCGAGGAATAAAATCCAAAATGTTTTTTTTCTCACTCAATAATGGTAGGCATATAGTTAATTCAGTAGTGGTTACATCTTTAAATAATTGGGCCTCTGAAAGTGTATACTGATATACGGTGCAGTTCGCTCAAAATATGTAAAAGCCCCGAGTCCAAAAGACATATGAATATATTTCTTGAACATATACTATTCTTCATTCACGGGAGGAGTTTACCTCTTAAAGGTCTTTTTTCTTACCGATATCCTACTATATAATAGATTTCTGGTAGGGGAAAAAGTCCTTTTCCAGGTAAACTCCTACCGTGAACGAACAAAGGCCTATTTATTAAGGATACTCCAGTAATCTTTGAGTTATATATCGCAATTTTTGGAAGGAAGTAAAGGTATTGGATGTAAACGGTTTGTTTTCTATCGAGTAGCAAACCTTTGCTATACGTAAGACGTTTTGTGGGATCTTATCCAATTATAATTGCGATATCATATAAATATTATAATCATTGTCATATAAATTTTAACGGTTTTTTTTAAACTCAATAAACGGAACCAAAAACTTTAATTCTTGGTAGTTATAGTAATAAAAATACTAGCGATTTTCCTTAATACTGTGTATAATAGAACAAAATTTCTAAATACAAAGAGTACACTTGGTTTACAATAAAATAAAATAAATACCTAAATAAAACTCGTTTATAAGGTTTCAAATTTTTCCCATAATGGGTGTTTTATGGTTTAAAGCATGAAGCAGGAATGAAAAAAATGTTCTATAACTATACCCGCATAAGCATGAAAATGTATGGTTGATCACATGTGGAATCCCACACCCGGCATACCCACACTTAACTCCCTCCGACTCTCCCTCTCATAGGCAATACATCCTTGTGAACCTGACAACCTAGACATAATGACCATTGTGTAGTTGGACCTATTTAAATGAGTAGGCTTGATAATATCAATTTTAAGCCACATATTTTTTTAGTAAGAAGCCTTAGGTGATATGCAGGCTAATTAGCTCCCAGAACCGATAAATATAGTTGTGTACAATTACGATTGTTATATAAATACAATAACATTCAAATTTGAATTAATGTCGGACTCTAATACCTTAACAACCTGTTATTACGCTCTCATCATTTTTCAATCCTCACACATATCAATTTGTATTTGGAAATAAAAACGTTGATTTATTTTTAGCTGTACTTCCATTAGAGGATGTCCAATATTGGAAACTAATTCTCACTTTTATTATTAAGGTTTTTATTTTTTTTATCGAAAGCGCAACATATAGGATTTTATTTTATTTTAGACTTTAAAATCCTGGTTTAATTTTGTTATAGCTAACATATCCATGCGATTGCAATAGCTTCGTTTAAATGTTATTAAATAATGTTCGGTGGATGGTATTTTTTTAAATTTTAATAGTATTGATTTACTTATGAATGAAATTTATCATTTAAATAAATATTGTTGTTTTATTTTCATTTGAATTTAATAGTTAGTGGGAATGAATATCATAAAAAATGTTTAAATTAATAAGTGAGACACATTTTCCTAATAACAATGAACTAAAACACTAACTTATTATACCAGATCTGTATTAAAATAAGAAATATTTAACTTGATTTGTTTTTATTAAGAAAACTTTGATAAGTACTATGTGCTATGTACAATTGAAGGGTTGGGTGTATGGTTCGTGTATATCTTGGAAGACTGTATTCATTCTTACCTAAGGCACCAAATAAAGGCTTAATCTGACACGTAAACTGCAAGGGATTGGTTCAAACATGTATTTCTCTAAACTTTACGCTTCAAATTTACTCAACAAATTATCACCCGTTTTGGATAGCACTTGAAATATACACGCTTTGGTGGACGCATAAATTAAGGTGTTACTCTGGGGACGCGGCAGCTGGCCTAAGGGCATTTGGCCTAAAAATAAAACTAAGTCATTTATTCTAAAAGGCATTTGGCCTAAAGTCATTTGGCCTAAAATTAATTTCACTAAAGTCATTTGGCCTAATGTTGTTTGGCCTAAAGTTGTTTGGCTTAAAGACATTTGGCCTAAAAATTAACTTCACAAAAAAACATTTGGCCAAAAGTAATTTGGCCTAAAATGTTAATTTAAAACCTTCGGGTATCTTCAGAAAGTAAAAATAACTGTTAGTTGTTTCATCTGGATATAGATAGCACAACTGATGCGAGATAATTACAATATTTCTAAAAACATTGACATATCTCCTACATACAGCTTTACCTCAACCAACCCATAATCTTAATTCTACAAACAAAAACAACAGATCTGTAGTTCACAATACACTATACGACTTTTTATGTATACATTTTCGATATTATTTCTTTATTAGTATATTTCATGGTCATAAAGTTAATAAGAATGAAAATTATTAGCGAGAAACCATCAAACAAACACAATTATTAGCACCGTTTACAAGCGGTAAAGTTTTATCCATACAATCAAATGATGAAGACTTTTGACAAATTTTTTAGAAAATCAAAGTGAAAATGGAAACCAATATTCAGCTCACTCATTTGGCATTTTTCTGAAGTGACGCCCGATATTTGCCTAAATTACTGGACTAAGGCAAAGTTAACTCTACATGAACATATTGTTTTAGCTAGGTCTATTGTATTATTAAATGTGTATAATAGCGACGAGTGTCAGTGAACATCAATATCATGATGGCTATATAGGCTAAATAACTTAAATGATGGGTTTGACCAGATTCTTAGTTATTATTATTATTAGTGAGAGAGAAGGTGAGCGAAAGTGTGTGTGTGTGTGTGTGTGTGTGTGAGAGAGAGAGATAGGGAAAGAAAAGAGAGAGAAAAAGAGAAGGGGAGAGTGTGTATGTGTAAGAGAGAATATGTGAGGGATCATGCCTGATAAAGTGTGTGAGTAAATGTGTTTAAGAAAGAGAGAGTGTGTGAAAGGGTAAGTGAAATTTTGGGAAAGAGACTGTGAGGGTTATTGTGTGTGAGAGAGAGAAAATATGAGAGCGTGTAAGAGAGGCTTTGAGAGAATAATTAGAGAGAGAAAAAATTTTAGAGAAAGAAAATGTTAGAGAAAGTTTGAATGAAAGAGAGTTAGAGATAAATTTTAAGACTGAGAGTATAATGGAAAGAGAGATGATTGTGTGTTCAGAACAACAATAAAGATTAGTTATCATTTTTTAGCCAAAGACATATTTTATTTAGAGATTTATAGCAATGCAGCGAATAACGCAAACAACGGTTTCCATGGTAAAAACTATCTGTGAAAATCGGGTTTTCGTGGGAAAATACTATTTTTCCCAAATAACATCCTGGACTACTAACCGTTAAAATGAGTGCTCGTTTGTCAAAATTTTTTCAGCCATTTCCTCGTAATACCTATAACCGGAAACGGGTATATCAAATTATATATAAGATAAGTATGCTCCTGAACCTACAAATTTCCAGAGATTCTCGTTTCAATAGTATGAATTTCAATATTCTGTTTTCCTTTTGTAATTATTAAAGAGTTGTTTTAATTGTTTCAGTCTTATTCACAATTGGTTGACTTGTTTCGTTGCTTTTGTTTTGAGAGACACAATGAACAACAGCTACACGTTCCTTTTTCTGCATATTTATAAAATATAGTATATCGCCCATGGACGTGTCTGATTTTGCAATTTCGGAGGACGACTTTATTTCCAGCTTGGTGGTTGGGAGGAGGGTGGTAGGGGGAGAACACACAACATTATTTCTAACTTAGAGAGGACACATATTGGGGATATTATTATGTTCACTCTCTATAATCACTTCTTATATAAAATAAATATAGCCAAATCTAATATTACCTTTTAATTATTTAGTTAAACACTCTCAAATGAACATTAATATAAATTCAAGATTTTTATTACACTCCAAATTGGTTTATGTATAGGCCTACATACAAGAGGGTTTTTCATTTTTATATTGAATAGTTAACAGTGAGCATTGACGTCAACAAGCATGTTAATTCTTTCATTAATGACCGTACTATATAAATTTGTTTATGTAAAACAATATATTATGACCTTGTACAAAGCATATTTATGTATTACAGCCACGTTATTTACCACATTTAAGAAATATTGTTTCTCATGCATGTTTTAAGGTAAGATAGATAACTTGATGGCTGGATGGACTTTTCCATAAAGTAAACATATTGGAGGTCCTCCAAATATTTTTACCCACCATGATATCACTAATTCTGCACCAAACAAAATATAATGCCTAGATTCACGGGTAGTATATTTCTCTTGGATAACATTTTTGGAGAAACTACAAATAAGGGAGGGTACTGCAGGCAAATTTAATTGGTTTTTCTTAGGCAAGTTTAGCAGCTAGGCCTGAATTTCTTGTTCATAATAATCATAGAAAAAAATGTTCTGAGCAAATAAAATATGAATCATGATTCTATTTTTCATGTCGTTCAATAGTGAATACATCTTCGTCTGACATCAGATTTTTTATGAAAGTATTGTGTATAGCATCATATACCTTAGTTAGATTACTTTTATTAGAACTTTATAGAATGGGCTGTTTTTGACCATTTTATAATGGCTTCACAGATTGGCCTTGTGCACAGATCCTCACTTCATCACAATAGACACACATTGAAGTTATTAACAAGAAACTTGTCACTTTGCCCCTCATCGTCACTGCGGAAAGTTTTGAGTAATCATTCAAGTACGAGTTTTTTTACATCCATTACTCTTCCCAGCCTATGATATGAGTCATTTATTTTATTCAAGCCCTATATTTTCCACAACCGGCTGTCTATGTCTGTCGTATCTTCATATTTCTTTATAATCCATCTTACTACAAGGACGGCCACAACATCTAGTTCCTAGCCAACAATTTATCAATTTGAAAGAGTAAACCCATAAATTTTTTCAATGATACATTTTTGGCCATAATGGGAATCAAACCCGGGACCTGTGACTCAGTAGACAGATATGCTACCGTCTGAGCTAAAGTGTTGGACTCAAATACGAATACACTGCACACATTTCTGGCACATTGTAGATGTTTTCATTTCCCTTTTACTCCCATGCCTCATGCGAGCCGAAAGTTGAGCTGGACCTGTTATGATGAACGCTCGTAAGCATTTAGTATCACTGTCTCTTACAATAATATCTTTTAACTTTGAGGTTTTTTACCCTGAAAGTATATAATATATAATTTGACTTAGTTTGTTTCACAACCCCAAAGACCCACCATTTTCCGAAAACTGTATTTGGATTATCTGGAATTTTGACTTTATGGGTTAGGCCTAAAGGGATTATACTGTATTTTTACCGCAGTCAACCCGATATTATTTTGAAATGGCCTCTGCTTCCTCTATCCCTTTAACTATTGGAAACTAAACTCGGTGTTATAATTCAAACTCGGCAAACATGATAAACTTACTGCCTTGTCACCACCTGTATGGTAAACAAGCCAGATCTACCAATCAGACCAAGGCTAGAATTTTATTTTACTTTTACATGATCAGTTTTTGTTTTCAAAACATTGTTTTTAGTTTGATGGTTTGTATCATGGTATTTTTTAAAACTTTTTTTGTTTATTTGGTGTTTTTAGATGTTTTCATGGACTGTTTGAAAACATTGCGGACTTGAAGGGATTTCGTGTCGCGGTACGGGGGCAGAGGGGATGATAATACAGCTAATGGATGCGATAACTTGTTTTGGGGAGAGTGGATGGAGAACAGGAGGCCAGGAAGGGAGATGGTAATGGGCGTCAAGGTTTTACCCACCAGCTCAACAACTGCACCTTCGCCAAGATATCAATTTGGGGCCTCACCATCACCCACTCCTCTTTAAATCCATTATGACAAAAAAATGTGGTACGTTGCACCATACAGACTTTCCTTCTTTATTTATCTTAAAATGGTGGGGAATGCCAGGCCTCCACCGTGGTTCGGATTCCACGTTAAACTGTAGGTCCTTCATTTCATCTCACAATCACTCTACCATTACACATTAGCGTAAGTGCGTATAACCCGAACGGGTAGTATGACGCGGTGCTAATAATAATAAATAATATCTTAAAATGGAGACATTTGCCAAAACATAGTAATATAATATATCATTTCCTTTCACAAATATATTATATTGTTGCAGACAAATTCTCCTAAATAGCATAAATAACAGATATTGTTACAAAAACACGACGAGAAAAATGTATTCTCTCCGTTCTCCAAAGAACATAATAAAGTTCCCAGACCTGAATTTAAAAATAAACTGCCATTAGTTCAAAAAATGTTTGTTTTATAAACATATGTTTCGCTTTATTTTTTGTTTCAGTGGGCCATGAAACGTCAATATTCAACAAAATCTAAAGTTTGATTATTTTTATTTTTACAATCTCTAAGGGTTCGAGAGAAAGTAAAAATTAAAAGATAAATTTTACTTTTTTTACATTGTGTGTACAACCATGATTATGATTTAAAAATATTATTGGAATATATTTTCTACCAAAGGTAATTAAGAAACAATAGTTTTATAAGAAAACTAAACTAGAACTTTCCAAATCATCATCCCATCATTACAAATCTAAGAAATGTCTAATTTTATACACCAGTCATGGGTGTAACTCGATGGGAGGGTCTGTTGGAATGAACTAATTTCCACTTTAAATTAGAAATATTTATATTGTACTGAAAAAATATGAGGAGATAATAGTTTTTTTAAGTACCTCAATCATCTTTTCACTGATTTAAACGTTGATTCCAATTTTAAGGTACTAAAGAGTGTCCTGTTTATCAGAATATTAGGGAGTGGAGGACCATGTCCCCATCGTCTCTCCCCCTTCCCTACGTTAACGATACCCTTGCAGGAAACCATACAAAGTAAATGTTTAGTAACAGGAGATCAAAACGAACAAGGATTCAAATAACAATGATAGTTGTCAGTATATCCAGGAATCAAACCAGTGCCCTCTAGATCTTTATTAAAAAAATTGATCATTTATCCACGAGAACATGCCAAGCAAAAGTAGTTTTAAATAGGGGTCCGTAATTTTCCCTGTTACCAATAATGGCTGTAATTAATTTGAATCCTCACTACAGTTTGGTCAAATGTCTAACACGTCAATTTCAAGTTGGACTGAATTGTCAGTTAAGTGGAGATCGTGGTTCAAATCCGGGTTAGTTATATTGTGGATATGTCATTTTAAATGGTTTTCCATGATAATGCCACACAAATTTGGGTGCATTTACTATAAATTCATACCTTATTAAATCCTAATCTATTAGTGTAATTAGGATGGGTTTATCCTAAACGGGTAGGCCTAGCAAGACGTGCTGAAAAAGTAAAGTATTTTATAATATTACCATAAAATATTCTAATTTAACGTGAAATACATCATCAACATTGGACGCGAGAAAAATAATAATAATAATAATAACATAATCTTCTTCAGTGGCCACATGGTCTAGGGAGTCACTATCACAATTGACTAGACTGTCGATGACGGGGAAATAGGGGTTCTAATCCATGTCGGATGTACTGAGGTTGGTTTTTCTTGTATGGTTCTCCACTCTCACTTCCAATAGGGTTATTTTTCCTTAGCAATCCTATAGATTGAGTGTATATAGTAAAAAAGTCTTAAAATTTTGATTTTACCTCATTTTCAACCAATTGTAATTATATTGGTGGATCTATGAAACTAGGCTTGATCATAATGGCTCCAGATCCAGCCTTCCTCTAACAAATAGAGTATTATTTTTATAGGTTCACAACAAAATGTTTTTATATATTTGAGAAATAGCAGAGAGTTTTCCTCTTTATCTTGATATAGTTTTTCTCCCTCTTTTTTATTGGCATAACAAAGTGTGGCTGTAGGTGAAGGGTTGTAACGCTATTTGCTACCCTACCATGTATTTCCTTATATTTTTTAATCTGTAAATATTTGACCATTTATTTTGGTTTTAAATCCTGTACTTCAAAGTTCTTCCGCAGAATAATGTGCTGTGTTGCCATGCGTGACAAAATGATACTAATCCCTTCACAATTATAACGAAGGAAGATCGTCTAACACTGTTTAAAATAATTAAAATAATGAATTTTGGGTTATGAAAGAACACTTAACTTTTCATTAAATATATTTATCCTTCTAAGAAGTTTGTTGACTCTTCTTTATTTATTTTCAATGTCGACCATGATTTTATTTCAAGGCATGCGCAGCTCTGTTAAACAAGTGAGTGGCGTGTCTCTTGATTATAAAATAAGTATGAAAATAAAGGACTTTATGTAAATACCTCCAAACTAGCGCGAATTTCAATTTTGACAGATGTATCTAAACATTTTGATTCTTTTAAGAAACATTGTTCATATTCATTAACATATATTTCAATCTTTATATTAAATTTGCATTTTATATTATATTCATCCCTATTCCATAGCCAACATTTTATCTTTTGTTTTAATGGGTAAGTTTTCTCTTTGGACTCGGAAAAAAATAGAACCTTTTTAAATTTGATTCCTGGGAGACTTTTTGAAGAATTTTGGGGTTTCCTTCCTCGGCGTCATTTTAACATGGAGAAAAATCTGTGTGGCTCCTAACTAAATTTATTTTTAAAGTGGAACAATGGCTTGAAAGTAAAGTGCAAGTACACAAAATGGAAAGTTAAGTGTATGGGGACGAACTAGAGATTTTTTATTTTTTCAAATTGTGGAGGGGTTGTAATTAATTAAAACAGATCAATTTTAGAAATTCGTGCTGTTTCAACAGAGACGAATTCATTGGTGAGATCCAGCCAAATTTTCAACTTTAAAAATATTTATTCTCTCTCTTTTACTTTTCATAAATAAACCAGGATTTATGTAAAACTTTCCGAAAAGACTAAATATATTCAGAATATTTATCTATTCCAGAGCATTATTTTGTAAATTATTTTATGTTAAAATATTAATTCTATTAATTTTGTTTTCTCTTTCCTCGACAATATTTTTTTTTGTCTTATTCAAAACTCTAATTATATATAAGTTTAACCTATATTATTTTTCTCTTACTCTGATATGATTTTTCTAAACTCCTAAATTTAACCACACTCTGCAATTATTATTTTTAATTGAAAAATTTTGTTAAAGAAAAAATGTAATAAAATATATATATTTTTTTATTTTGTCATATTAGAATTAATTACTTGGAATTCCATGGGTAAGATTAGGATGTGGTAGAAAGGAAAAAATAATAACCCACACATTTTTCAATGATTGTTTCTTGTATATATTCTTATTACAGTTTAAATTAATAAATTTTATTCAAATTAGCCATTTTATTTCAATTGTTCATGTTTTATTTTAAGTATTCTTTCAATTCTTGTGGAGATTTACAGCATACCATTGTTGTAGGTAAGGTAGTGTCATCATTCACATTGTACTATCCTGAAAACTTTCCCGAGCACACCCAGTGGTCTCGAGTGTTAAGAGTCATCGTGCCTCTGTCAGAGTTAGCCAAGCTGAAGGTGTTTTTTTTTCATTATTATTTTCACCTAGTTCCTAGGAGTGGCACACGATACATACATAATTTTAATCATCTCATCGTTACCTTTTGATGTGTAAATATATGAGAAAAACATATTTTTATTAAATGGTTAAAGGGAGACTTAGTTGAGACAGAATAGAGAAGTATTTACCTAAAACGACACATACTATTATTGTATTTTAAACCGTGTAGCCTGAAAGCGAGTGATACTTCATCACTAACCAAGGCCTACCTTAAGGCTTGCCTATCGGTCGCAACCACTTGTCGGACACTTACTCTTTCGTAGGCGCACTTGTGATATACGTTTTCTTTGTTTTCTGACCAAACAATGACTCTTAACACACAACAATTGGTATAATTAATTTCAATTATTATGGCTAGATTATCAAAGTCCTATTAAAATTTAAAAATTATAATAAAACATAATAAAACTACTATATTTTTATAAACTAATATTGTCAACCAAATAACTAATTGATTTATTTGTATAGGTTACATTAGTTTATCTATATCTGTTTCTGATTGGTTGAAGTAGTAAACACAAGAGATGAACATTGCCATTCTACTTACGACAAGAGGGTCCAACAATTTCAAAGTGTGATCGCGCTGTTTTTGACTGACCATATTACAAGTGCTCATCCGACAAGCCGGTGCGACTGATGAGCAATTAATGACATGTACCGACAGATCCGCCGATATATGCCATACAGGGCGCACGGACTGAGCTAACAAAATCTATTTTATGAGCTGCAAACAACGAAAGGAAAACATATTAATAAATATACGGTAGTCTCGAATGATCAAGTTGAACAATCTCGAGTTCATCTTAAGTTATCCAAAACTCGAACTACGCGGGATCGTTGGAAAAGATGAAAATACTTAAGGTTTGTACCAGTAAAGAGCACTTAATATCCAATATTTAAATAAAATAGAACCAATCATATTATGTGTTAATAAAATTTGATACAGCTATCAAAGAATTTTTAGTTTTCTTACAATACTATTTGTGTTTGTTGTTTGGCCGCGTAACCAAGAATCGTTGTTTATATGCGAAAGGACAAGCACCAAGAGAGTTTCTCTACCTTGATATATAAAGAGTAAAATGGCTGGGGGAAAAAACTTGGCCCCATTTTGATGTATTAAGAAGTTTTTCATATTTCTTACAGAAATAGCACTTTTTAGAATATTTAAAAATATCTTAAATCATATGTCTCTTAGCATTTTTATTTTATTTTTTAGTTATAAAGCACAATACACTTGTTGCTTGACATAACATAATACTTAAGTGTTACTTTCTAGGCCTTCGGTGTAACGTAGTTCAGAAGGTGAAGTGAAGTATAAAGTGTAATGATTTTTAACTAGGTTTATAGGACATCAATGACTCTTAATCTACACTCCACCTTCTATTTCGATCAATCTCGTTATTGCATAATGTACTGTACTACAGTAGTTTATGCCTTTTTTTGAATGCAGGTATATACTTGTAAAGACACAAGTCAATATGTACGCCTTCTTGTATTTGCATATAAATAAAACAGACTGGGAAAGTATATATATATATATATATACATCCTTTATGAGAGTAATATTTGTATATAGTAGAAAATATTGGCAATCTACTTTTTCTGGCTAGCAGTCATTTTTATTTTAAAATAAAACTGTTATTTGAACTGTTTTTACAATGAGAACATGCTGCCACTGAACTTAAGCCGCTTACTTGTTACGTAATTACCTTCAGGTTAGCGATTCTAGAATCAACCAAAGCTGATTAAAATGAATAACGATTAATTATTTAAATCACAAATTCGTAGATCTATCACGAAGACAATTATATTTCTAGGATTTTTGTTTTGTGTGTATTATAACATTTTCAAATAAGAATCTGTACTAAATATTGTTCCAATAATATCCAAACCTTTCAAACCTTTCCGTTACTATCGCATATGCAATCTTTCCATTTAGACCCATAGACTTGTTGAAAGCTTTATCTAGAAGTATGAATATGTTATCTCACACGCCTGAAAATAAAGTAATGTACACACATACAGAAACCGAAAGAAAATGTGATTAAAATATAATTATATTTTATTTAAACGTTATATTGCTACTAACTACTAGCAGTGACAAACTATATTCCTTAAAAGGCCATTAAGTGTTCCCATTCAGATGTACTGGGACGGTCGATGTCCACCATAATCAAGTCGCTGCTCCCTACAGGTACCCATCTAGCTAGGTAGAAGTAAGCCATCCAATGCCGTAGTTAGATAAACGTCTGGCACCCACGATGAGGAACAGTCACCCTATCCCGAGGCTTCCTTAGATCCACCACGGTTGTATCTTCGGTTGTTCGGCCCACCGAATATTGTGAGTCCTTGACACAGACCTCATTGGAAAACTTGCGTAAAGCGACAATAGATCCTGGTTCCACAGGTGAGAAGAGTGATCCCCCCATATGTGATGGTTAGCATTACGGAGGAAGTTATAAACTCAGCTTTAGGAAGTGCTTAGGTCTCCAAGGACTTGTCCCAAGTGGTCCAGTGGGGATCTCGTGGAGGTGTCCAAACCAGCTATCCCTGTAGAAACAAGGTACACACTACCATTTGTCCAACTGCCACCTAGAGGGACAGGATAAAGAGGTGGAATTTCAATCAAATATACCAACATTCACTCGGAATGTAGAAATCCATGATGTATAAAACAAAACCAGAACACACCGCATGTGGGTCCAGACTGAGATCAAAACATGGCTTCCAAAACAGTAGGCAAGTTTGTTATCACTCACTTTGCTTTACCGATAATAGTTTTTAAAACTAAAGGGTACCGCTTACTTGAAGCAAATATCTGCGGAATATCTCATAAGAATGGTTCAAATCTACTGATTAATTCCAATAATTATAAGGTTTTATCTTGTGGCCCAATTAAAAACTACTTTGGTTGAGGCAAATTAGATCCAGGCCCTATGTTTCCTACATTTTTTCTTAATTTCAAAGCCTCGCCACTTTATAATATTCGTCTTTGTAAATGATTTAATATTATATTTTCCTAAATTTATTTAGCTATGTGTACAAATTTAAATCTATTGTTTTATTTCTCTAGGACCATAATTATATTTTATAACTCCATTACGACAAGAGTCATATTTTAAAATAAAAAATTCATTTCTTAAATAACGTTGTATTTTTGAACATTTGCAACTCATTTCGGTGACTCCCCTTTTAATTGTGTTTTAATAAAAGTATGTAACCCGCATCGGTGTTCGCAATCTTTCAGGCATCACTCTAATATTAGAAAGGATTGCTGGCGACAGATAAGCCAGGGCTTAAACCTCGATCAGATATTCTAATGGTAGATATTTATAAAAGGTTTCCCACACTCTATTCTTGCAAATGCGAGCACACTTACTCAAAGTTCTGGATTCCTTAATTCTACCATATTAATGCAAATATGCAGTTAACCCAGACAGGTAGTAAAACCTAGTGGGCAAAACCCAAATAAATAAAAGAATCTCTCACACATGTTCAAACTACTCAATGAATAACTGTATTATTAAAGTAGAGTTTATATTCATCCTTTTTTATAACAATAAGGTCACTAATATTCGTGGGCTGTAGCTCCTAGAAAATACATTTATTTTAGTGAAATCCAAAGTAATTAAAACCTTTCGTGGCTATTTACAGATCATGATTAATAGGAATAGTCCTTTAAAAAACACAAACTTACTTTGTAGCCAAAATTGATATAATATTTATATTTTAGTAGTCTTATTTTATAGGTATTTTATTGGTTTAATTTTATATGGCACCCTGATATTTTATTATTTTTACTTCAACGACCATTTTACTATTATTTGATTTGATTTTATAGGGCATTTTACTTCCTTTTTTTAAATTTAATGAGCCAATTTACGATTTTATTAGTAATATTTTATAGTACATTTTACTATTTTATATTGGTGACCTGGCGGTCTAGGGGTAAGGTGTCAGACTTTTGTACTGGCGGCCGTGGGTTCAATCCTCGGTCCCGGCAAAGATTTATCTGATTACCAAACCCTTCCTTCACCTCTGACAAGACTTCTTGTGAATGTGGGGAGTGCCAGGCCTCCACCGCGGTTCGAATTCCACGTTAAACTGTAGGTTCTTAATTTCATCTCACAATCACCCTATCATTACGCATTAGCGTAAGTGCGTATAACCCGAACGGGTAGTAAGACGCGGTGCTAATAGTAATAATACTATTTTATTTGTATTACTTCTTATATATTGATAATATATAAGTGAAAGAAGCAGATTACATGGCTTGTTGTGTACGTGAAAGTATATCTAGCAACTTTTCAAACTGTCAGATATGTTTCTACCTTTGAAAATTGGAATGTAGATATTTCCCTACTTTGAATTCTAACTCAGAGATGCCACCTTGGATGCGCGCAGGGGTGAAGGGGTGAAGCCGAGTACGGGGAGGTAGACAGCACATTAGCTCTTTTTGCCACGTCATTTATTTCTATTTTACCTGTGTCGTGGACCTAGTCGGCTGTTCCACTGCGAGTCTCGGCCGTGTAGGTGTGGACACAGTACTGTAGGTACAAGGGGGAATTAATCAAAGTAATTGACCATTATGTCGGCTGGACTGGTGGCCGCTACATCCCATCGTCGAAACTGTATGAGGGTGAGTAAGCCCGGTGCAAAAGGGGGGAAATTACTGTCTGTCTGGGTCTATTCTCGTCTGCAACGGTATATTTTGTATACATGAAAAAACAATAACAGCCAGGAATTACTCAGAATATATAACATGGTAATCATTTGCTATGGTTAAAATTATTTAAACTATCTAAGCTTTGAATTATATTTGATCTATTTTCGTTTTAAACGGCTATTGTGGTCGATAAATCGATTAATTATGGTTCTACACCTCATGTGAGAAGAGGCTTTATATATATATATATATATATATATATATATATAGATATATATACGTTTACGTATAATACTCATTAATAGTTGAATGTATGGACACAAATATGACAAGTTTACTGGTGTCACAAAGTTTTCGAGGATTTTTTAGTAAATATATTGAGTAGTAGCTCTGCAAAAAATTCACAAAATGACTAAAATGTCTGTGAGATTCTAATTTTAGTATTTTTTTTTTGACCAAGGGCAGTATTTATCAGTAGGCCTAACTAAATTTAGTAAAACCAGCGTTAAATCATGTGGTCTATAGGCGGTAGCTCTTGATGGATATATCAATACTATCTTAGATCCTAGCTTAGTTGGTAGCGCTACTATCTACTGATTTAATGGTTCTGAGTTTGATTCCCTGTGTGGCCTAAATTGTTTAGTTGTTGAAATATTGTTTTTCCTCTCTCGGTGAAGAATTAACGGCCGGGGGCCGGGGTCAGTTTATAAGTCATGTGCTGATATAATCAATTCAAATTTTAAAACATAGCAATACTGATCAAATAATACCATTGGTATAATATATCGTTATCAATCTCGATAGTACCAAAATATGATGTGTAAGTATTTTTAAACTTTTATTCCTAACAGAATTCTTCCATATATACTGTATTGTTTGTACAAACAATAAAAGGGATGAGTGATTTTAGAGTAGTTAGGCTGTGAGTAATAAAGACTGTGTGTTCTTGTACATTGGTTTAGAATGAAACATTATATTCCCGTTTACTTTGATTGGGTGACTGATCAAAGAAAATGATAAGGCCTAGTAAGGCCATAAAGTTGGATGGAGTAGAGCTGAGAAAGATACAGGGTTAAAAACATCTGTGAAGCATGATTGAGGGGAATAGAGAAATTAGAGAGGATCTAATAAAAAGGGGGCAGGACGGCTAATTAGTATGTACTGTAGATGTGTAAGAGACCTGCTACAAGGAAGATAAATGCCCTTGAAGTGTAATGAAGTTCTGTATAGGACATACTTTTTACCCAATGCTATATATGCATAAGAAAAATGGGCATTGAATGTTAGAGAGACTAGGAAAGAGGAGGTCATGGAAATAAAATTTGGAGGAGATATACTAGCTGTCACAGAGAGAAACAAGATAATAAATTAAGTTATTCCGGAAAGAGTAGGAGGAGAAAGAGTACATAAGATAGTATAGGAAGCAAGACTGAGATGACATGGACATGTAGTGAGGATATAAAAGGAGAGAGTACCAAAGAGAATGATGGAGATGAAGTTATTAAGAAAATACCAAAAGAAGACTAAGAAATATATGGTAGGAGAAAATTGAATTGAGTGTACAAGTGTGAGGAGAAGAATTTAAAGCGATTAAAGCAGGAAGAACGGTAAAAGAATAAAGGAAATGTAGGATGATTACTAGATTGACTAGGTCAAAGGCTGGAATCAGTTGATGATGACAATGATCATGTTAATGAAGTGGGTTGAGCGTAGCAAGGTCTTGTTTTAGCTCAACTGTTCGGCATTTAAACTGTATGCCCAGTTTCAGGATGTTTATTCGATGATAACTGCCTTATGCGTTTACCAATTTTAATGAAATTTGGTTGTGCCATTTTTAAGCCCAGGCCAAACAAAGTTTTAATATGTTTTAAATCTGCTTTTACATCTCAAGATGGCAGCCAATTAAAGGTTGTTTTGTTTACCGGCTCATCTAAAGTGATTTGAATTTAAATTTCTAATTAATTAATCGAGTAATTAATGCTTGTTTTTTTTAAGTTTTTAATTTGACATTTAATTTTGAGGCTGACAATTTAAGCCGCGCGAACAACAGTAGTGCTCTATTAATATACTAATAATGTATTATTGAATATAGCATTCATTCTTTTTCTGTCTTACTTGGTAATCAAGTAAAAATATCAACTTCAAATCCAACGAGAAATTATAGGATGTAATTTAACTTAAATACAGAGTCAAAAGTATACTTCTTGCATTTCTGTCTGTCCCTGGATCTATAGCAGAATGATTAAATGGATTTCTTTCAAACATAATATTTAAGATAATATAAACCTTTGGAGGGATAGTCAAAAACGATTAAGGAAAAATCCCCTTCATTTCACCCAAATAAGATTCGAACCCCCATCTTCCCCTCAACAGGCAGCCCAATATATTGCGAGAGTGACGCCTCAGACTATTCTACCACTGGAGTTGGTAAGGATGGTATTAAAAATATACCATAATGTATAACAATATTGTAGATGAAAGGTGAGTTTGAAAGTTGAGAAAAATATCAACAGCTTGTTTCAAAGGTTTGCAACCTTAACTCTCGTTCTGGCTGACATCTTAGCTTAGTATGTAGAAAACCCGTCTATGAACTCGAGGTCCCGCGTTCAATTTACAGCCTGTGTGTATGAAAAAATAATTATTGGTAAAATTTGGACGTCCCCTTTCGCAGTGATTAATTGACAGTGAAAAGTAAAATCTTTATTATTAGCCTCTCCAAATTGTATTGAACACTCATCCCCAGAAAAAGATATTAGAACCTTATTTTCTCACCTTATACTAACAGGATTGCTTGGCAAGGGAATAACGTGTCATTTTAGTTTAATTTGTTACCATCCTGAAATATAAAATCCAAACTTTGTGAAAGAACTTAAGGTACGCATTCCATTAACCGGGAAGCTGTGCAGAGTGCATGTTAGTTTCTTTAAATGAAAGCAAAAGCAGAACCTCGGTGCAATTCATTTTAAAGGATACATCGTATCCGGTTAACTTCCTCGAGGGACGTGTAGTTGGAAAACAACACCGCGAGTCAATTCAGTAAGGTCAGTTGCTGTTTCACAGTCAACCAGTATGGTGTAGGGGTGAAGATTAATCATTCCTACTAGCCTTATAGCGGTCACGAGATGTGAGTGGGAAATAATAACTTCAACTAAGTTTCCATCATGAAGGCAATAGATATTCATAGGTTGTTATATTAACTTATTTCACTACTTAAATTGTTGTTAAGTTAATAAATTATTATTATTATTATTATTATTATTAGCACCGCGTCTTACTACCCGCTCAGGTTATACGCACTTATGCTAATGTGTAATGGTAGGGTGATTGTGAGATGAAATGAAAGACCTACAGTTTAACGTGGAATCCGAACCACGGTTCTGGCATTCCCCACATTCACAAGATGTATTGTCAGAGGTGAAGGAAGGGTTTGGTAATCAGATAAATTTGTGTCGGGACCGAGGATCGAACCCCAGCCGTCAGCACAGAAGTCTGACACCTTAACCCTAGACCGCCAGGTCACTTAAGTTAATAAATGTAATTAATATTTTGTATATAATAACATTCTATATATAAATTATAGAAACATAGCACGGTGGTAAAAACGCTAACCACCTGGTGCCCGAATACAGAACAACATAATCTACCGCTAACTTACAACTCATATAGTTGCAATTACGAACTATCAAAGGCATAGGCCTATATTGACCTCGTTAAGATCCGAACAAGGGATGTTGGGAGACAATTCGCTGGATCTAGGTGGTATTTATGTTCCATAGTCTGAGTTTGTTTGCAAAATGGTCTAATGGAATCACATGGACAAAAATGATGCATTAAATAACCCTAATAAAAAAAATAGTGATCACTTATAACGTGACCCTTTTCTCTATTTGCTATTTAATAACATTGTTTATTAGTACCAACATTATTTTAAGTTTATCTTATTATGCTGGTAATCCGTCCACATACTTGATTTTGCATTACATTTTATTAATCGCAGTTATAGAAAAATTGCAGTTAACTAAATTTTACTCATTTAATGAGATTTAAAGACAAAATAATAGAGGTAAGAATGGAAATCACACCCTTCCTACAAGGAGACTTCATGACAAGTGCCCTCCAATCTGTTGGTGCTTGCTATCTCAATATACTCCCTATTCATTCTGCACACAGAAAGATGGGATATTCTAAAACTGGCCATACAAAAGGATATTCTTAGTACTGAGTAATACGGGCATTTTTTTCGCCCAGTTTCTCTCTCCCTTCTTGTCAAACTTTCTTACAAAATTAACCTTATCGACTGTACCCGGCAAAGATTTATCTGATTACCAAACTCCTTCCTTCACCTCTGACAAGACATCTTGTGAATGTGGGGAATGCCAGGCCTCCACCGTTGTTCGGATTCCACGTTAAACTGTAGGGCCTCCATTTCATCTCACAATCAGCCTACCATTAAACATTAGCGTAAGTGCGTATAACCCGAACGGGTAGTAAGACGCGGTGCTAATAATAATAATAATAATTATTATTATCGACTGTATATTAAGAGTTAAGTGTTTCACTCTCGCGTCTGATACACATTAAGTCTGAAGAGTGAGGAATACATAATGATGGGTCCAGATACTCTGATTATCACGTTCAATCCATCGAATGCTTCACCGGGCCTCAAACATAATATTTTTATTTTATTTATTTATTTATTAGCACAACGTCTTACTAACGGTTCAGATTATACGCTTATGTACTAATTACACAAATGGTTTTAGGGATTAGGAAGGTTATATTAATAGGATATGTACCCACATTTTCATGGATGGAGGGTGGAAAACCTTTTATAAAAACCATCCTCAGTGCACCCAACCGATATTCTAAATTCAACCTCCCCGCTATTGGCAGTCTAGCCTGTTGCAAGAGTAGCGCGTTAGACCACATGGCCACCAAGGTGGGTAACAGGATATTTAGAAGGAATGTTATTTAAGAGAAGATTGTTTAATTGAGAAGTAAAATTGCCATGCATCTGGAAAACCGTCGAAATACAAGGAATGATTTGTATTTTTTTTTTAAACAAAGAAAATTAACAACATTTTTCAAAAAATCTTCCAAAACAAGAACTGAAATATAATATATGAGCAGATGATTTTTTGTTATAGAGGAAAAAATTAGCTGAAGAACTAATCACGCTTATATATACACATGTCCTATCGCAACACTCCTACCTACTGAAAGCATTGGGATGTGGTGTGGCCGCCTGTTTCCTCACCAATGTTTTTAAATCAACTTGTTTTGAGCACCGACGAGTCATATCTGGCCAAAATATCCATCAGTCGCGTTTCTTTCTTGTCCAAGACACGGTATTTGTAGTAGAGCCCTGTGTGATTTCTGACATTATGTCGCCTTTGAACACATTTACATTTTTTTAACTACTTTTACCACTTTCAGTTATGACATTGGCAACCCTGTCATAATAGTGTCCATACATTCATTGACTAGTTCAAATTACATGTAAAGTCCAGCTTTGGTATTAAAATGTTTAGACTAATAATTAATATGATAATCCTCGAAATTTATTTTTTATTTAAATACCTCTTAAATAGAATTCGTAATAAATTATCGTTTTATGAAATGTTGGGTTCTCCCATGAATATTTTTGAAATTGTGAATATTAAAACAGATCCTTTGTGTATAAACTTTCACTTTTTAAAGATAAAGTGATCATCAGATATGTAAAACTCCGGGAATTATTATTCCAAAGAATCTTTTAAGATCTTAAATATATAATCTACATCACATTTCTAGTCGATCCTTTGGCAAATAAATTTCATTTCTCAATATACCTTAAATACAAGTTATCTATAAGAATGGAACTTGATTTTGTCAAACCTGTAAAACACAGGGAATCTTGAAGTGAAACAATTCTGGCAGCCATTAGATGTCATATAAGATTAATAAGGGTCCCAGTTATTGTTTTTCGTGCTAGCAATAATAATAAAAATGGCACGACGCACCACACAGACTTTCTCCCTATTTTATCGTAAAATAGAGATAATTACTAAAAACTCCTAAGATTTGTGAAACAGAAATATGTATAGTTATTATTACTATTATTATTATTATTATCAGTATTAGCACCGCGTCTTACTACCCGTTCGGGTTATACGCATTTACGCTCATGTGTAATAGTAGGGTGATTATGAGATGAAATGGAGGACCTACAGTTTAACGTGGGATCCGAACCACGATGGAGGCCTGGCATTCCCCACATTCACAAGTTGTGATTAATACACGTCTTTTCAGAGATGAAGGAAGGGTTTGGTAATCAGATAAATCCATGCCGGGACCAAGGATTGAACCCCAGACCCCCAACACAGAATTCCGGCACCTTACCACTAGACCGCCAGGTCACCGAATATATATTTTTGGAGAAATACGGCACCATATATGAAATAATTTCAATATATATATATATAAATGAAATAATACACATTTTAACACAAACATTGAGTAAAGAGGAATATCTCTGGCAAGCAAAGAGCATAACAATCGATCTCAAAGTGCTCCATAATATATATAAATTTGCTTGTAGCTCAGAAATAATTGGTTTTAATAAATATAGTTGAAATAAAAGTTTTTACTTTTAATGGTACTAAAACTTTACAACGATTTGTTATTTTGCATCTCAAATATTTTTGGATAAATGACAAAAATTGGAAATTTCGGATAATGTAAAGCAATCATGGGCAAACGAGAATTGCCAGCTTATTCGTAGTATTAACAATGTTTATATACAAATCTCAATCAAAATCGCTAGCGTGGGTTAAGATAAGATTGATTTAATCTCTCTTTGGCCTTCATTAAACTACTCTTAAGATATATGATTCAAAAAATCACTCAGAAGAATCTTGTGAAAACTTTAGATATCAAGTTTTAGCCTGATCGGTAGATGAGTTTAGGTTCTAGTCCGAGACACTGATAGACAGCTCCGCGAAAAACAAGTTTTCAGTTTCAGTGGGTCATGAAACGTTTACATTTATCAAACTCCTTTATTTGATTTTTGTGAACGATAACAATACTTGCTCCCCAAGGAGTCGAGAGAAAGTAGAATGATAAATAATTATTATAGTGCCTGTTTTTGATCGTATCATGATAACCATTGCATATGGTCAGCCTTTCTGACCAGTCATCCTGGTGAATGATCTAATATATATTTCTATTGCTCTATTATTTGAAACGTCGTTTCAATACCTAAGTACAAGCAAGCTTATAGTTATGTGTGCTATTAATGCAGATCATTAAAATACAAACAAAGTTAGAATAACGAATCTATTTGATTCATCATTACACTCAAGCTATTTTATTAAAAACTTACTAATATGAAAGTCATACGATATCACAATAATATTTTTTCTGCGTGTCTTCATTTCACAAAAAAAAAGTAGTTCCATTCTCTCCCTCTTTTTTTACCTCGGCAGTCTGTTTATTGAGAATTTATGAACGGGTCTACAAACATATATTTTTTTTAGAAGAGTGGATGAGTTTTGAATGCATTCCATTTGTTTACGTAGCAAAGTACACAAGAAGTCCTCTTTTTTATGAGAGGTGACATGTGTTATAAAAGGACTACCATGTGATATGTGTGCTATTTTTATTAGTCCACCCTACACGCGAATAAAAGGGGGTTAGTGGAAGGAGGGGGGGTTCAGATAGGAACAGAGAGAGCAGGGTAGGGGTAGGAAGGGTGTGCGGGGAACCACACCCTTGCGATATGTTTTAATGCCTAGTTTAAAAATAAAAAACGACACTTCGCCTCTGACATGTGTGTGTGTGTACACTATGACTCATATCGTGTGTTTTTTTTTCTGACCCCATCCCATTAAGCTAGGTCACAGAGAGATACTGTATTATTAAAACGTAAGCCGTGTGTTAGCATTATGTATTATTATTTTTTTTATGAATGTGGCAAGATGGTGTAAAGTCACCCCACTTCTCTATCCAGAAATGTTCACGTGCTCAGGGTCATTATTCCCGCAGAGTCACTGGTGGACGTGTGGAAATTCTTGGATAATATGCATTATAATTGATATCACAAACACTGACAACTCTTGAGATGGCTGTATTCTGCCTAGCACAATGACATCATACACGGAACTGAATAATAGGGGGGCAAGCCATCGTCTATACAACTATTGTACTGTACATGACTAATCCTTCTTAGACGATGTAAATGATATTTTGTTATGGGTAGCTCGCAGTATCCGATGAATTTCAAATGTCCATCCCAGCCCTTGCCTTAAGCTAGTATGAGTAAGGTATGACCCAGAGCACTGTAAAAACGAAGGATAGGTCAAATATAGAGAAAAAAAATCGCGCTAATCCAAGTGTCTCTAGTTCGATTCCCGTGTCCAGGTGTGATTTATTCAAATCTATAATTATGATGTTCGATGTGGCTATATCCTTAACTGAGGAGTATTTTTATCTTCTAAGCTTCGCTATTGATGTACGATTAATTGTACCAGCTGTGGACTACCTCCACTATAATAAAGAACCATATTGATATCAAGGTGACCTGGTGGTCTAGGGGTAAGGTGTCAAGACTTCTGTGCGGGCGGCCGGGGTTCAATCTTCGGTCCCGGCACAGATTTATCTGATTACCAAACCCTTCCTTCACCTCTGACAAGACATCTTGTGAATGTGGGGAATGCCAGGCCTCCACCGTGGTTCGGATTCCACGTTAAACTGTAGGTCCTCCATTTCATCTCACAATCACCCTACCATTACACATTAGCGTAAGTGCGTATAACCCGAACGGGTAGTAAGACACGGTGCTAATAATAATAATAATAATAATAATAATAATAATAATAATAATAATAATACATATTGTAATCCGTCAAGGTAAGACTGCTACCTTTCATGGTAAACTGATTGTACGACAGTTTATACTAAGGTGAAACTTTGTACTAAATTATTCCATGCGATCCATTCAAACGTGTTTTGCGTGCCAAGGTTTACAAACCCATGATATAAGTATGTACTCAACTCACCGGTTAAAATATTTACAATTCTGTGAGCATCGTTTGTTTGAACAAAAGATATTTTTTTTTTAACCAATCCAATCATTTTGGGTACAGGATAACATTTTGGAATCTGTGTGTTTGGCGAGAGAGGGGGAGAATACTGCATTCGTTTACTTGCATGTCCTGATTGCGCTGAAAAATATATTGTGTAAGTAATTAGCTTCCTCCCCTCAGTTTACCTCCCCCCCCTCCACTCCCTTTTGGTAAAGGCAGGCGAGAGCGTTCACATAGATGTTGGCGGCAGTGCTTGTAATTGAGCGATGCCGATAATACAGGCAATTGTCGCCGCAATTATACGGTACAATGCGACCACAGTTCATTTACTACGTGAACAAATTTCGATTGGGATGTGTTGCGTTGGGAATGAGTGAGGGGTCTGCCTGCTAACTATCCTGATCACCACCACTGAGGGGTAAAGGAGGGACTTTATTTTATCTAATTTACTTACAAATACATATATAATTTTTAACTGTGTGATATTTCTGTTGTCTCGTTGACCTATATTTTTTTTCTACAAAATTAACTTTTATTTTTAATATTTAAATTGGTTGATTGTATTTTCTTTTACTTTGTATTTTTGGGTCCAACCCGTTGCAAGCCACTACAAAAGAGACTCAATTGTTCCGATTTTATATAGTGTATGGGATTTTGGTAGTCAGTTTTTGTTTGTTTTTTTCAAAAGTTTCAAAAGTAAATTTTAAAAAATTATTCGGTCGAATGTTTATTTTAAAATGTTTTTTAACATGATGTGTGAGTTTTTGTATTCTAAAACGCTTTAATGGATAGCATTTTTGCTTTGTGAAACAAAAGTAATTCCATTAATGTATATTTTATCACCTAATATAAATCTTATAATATTAATCATCTTCTTTTAAACATCTGAAAATATTTAAAATATAAATTCATGTATGTTTTTTTTATAAACAATCACACACCTTAGGTCAGTCGGTAGAGTCTGTCTACTCAGCTAGGGGTGCCGGGCTCCATTCCTGGCAAACCGAAAACTGTATAATTGGTGATAGGTGAGTTTGCCCGGTCCCAATGATGAATTACCGGCTGGGGACTGGATGTTGTGCCTGTCCTAGTCAAGTTATATTATAAGGCATATTAAGCTACGACAGGCCAAGCAGGCCGGTCGTGGAAAATAAATGGTTTGAATAAAAAAAACTAACCCAATCTACAGTTTGGAAACATAATAATAGTAATAATAATAATAATATTTAGCACCACGTCTTACTACCTCGTTCGGGTTATACGCTTTAAGTACTAATTACTCTAATGGATTAGGAATTAGGAAGGTTGAATTAGAGGAAGTGAACCCGTATTTGCGTGTAGGGAGATTGGAAAACCATTTAGGAAAAACCACCCCCAGTCCACCCGACCGAGATTCGAACCTCGACCTCCCCGTCATCAGCAGTCGAGCTTCAACATGAGAAGCGCTTTAGCCAAATACGCCACCGAGGCGGGTGGTAGGAAACAGTAATGGACGGAGGGGGAGGGAGGGGAGTTTATATAAACATAAGCGACGTAGGTATGATAAATTAATAAACACGCTTTATTAAATATAGTCGTCTTGATCACAAAAAAGGGACAGCTTTTGATTATCACGTCCCATTTCATGCCGGCCACATTTAAATACTAGAACTGTACATTTTTCACATGACTTTGAACATCATTTAAGTTTTTTTCGGTGAGGGAACTTTTAATCTTATATCTCCGAAGCTAGTAGGCGTGAATTCTAAACTGTAAGAGTGACTCAAAGTACATTTTATCACTGTTGACTGGGAGGTAAACTGTAAGTCCTGTAATATTTATATTAATTGACTTTTTTTTTCATTCGCTCTCTGCTCCAATATAGTATTATTATTATTATTATTATTATTAGCGCCGCGTCTTACTACCCGTTCGGCTTATACGCACTTACGCTAATGTATAATGTGTAGGGTGATTGTGAGATGAAATGGAGGACCTACAGTTTAACGTGGAATCCGAACCACGGTGGAGGCCTGGAATTCCCCACATTCCCAAGTTGTGATTAATTCACCATTCCAATATAGGAACATTTCCTTTAATCTTCCCTCCTCAATTTACACCCTATATTAGGTCGTTAGTAAATAATAACCATTTTGTTTAACGTATAAATTAAGAGGGGTGTGACCTGCTTCGGTGACCTCATGGTCTAAGACGTCACTTTAACAATAGATTAGACTGTCGATGACAGGGATATTGAGGCTCAAATTCTGGTCAAGTGTACGGAGGTTTTTTTTCTTAATGGTTTTCCACTCAAATACGGGTGCATTTCCTTTAAATTCGATCTTACTCCACCATAACTCATTAGTGTAATTCGTACAAATAAGTAGACTATAATCTGAGGTATTAAAACACAAGTATAAAAAAGAGGGGTGTGGAAAATTATCTTTTTAAATTCTAAACGAAGTCGAAGGGAAGCATGAAACTTGCTAAACAAAGTCGAAAGGAGGCATGACACTTGCTAAACAAAGTCGAAGGGAGGCATGAAACTTGCTAAACAAAGTCGAAGCGAGGCATGAAACTTGCTAAACAAAGTCAAAGGGAGGCATGAAACTTGCTAAGCAAAGTCGAAGCGGAAATCAAAAACAAGATTTGGTTGAGTTTACATAACACTACATTTAATATTTAAAATTACCCGTTATGTGCGTCTTCCAAAGTGGTTTCACACTCTCTTTATATGCGAATACGAGTAGATGACATCTAAAATGCCTCCTTCCCCAAACATATCCCATTAGAATAATTATCATATGTGCATACAAACTGAACAGGTAATAAGACGCGATTATTAAAAAAAGTATTACAGTAAAATGTTGTCAATGTTGACCGTTAAACTGTACATATCATTAAAATATCTTTATAATCATTAATTACTAAGCTAAGAGGTTGAATAACTTGTTTTTATTCTTAGCACCTCCTCTTACTTCTTGTTTAGGTTATACGCCTATGTACTAATTACACTTATTGGTCTAGGGATTAGGAAAGCTTAATTTAGAGGAGATGCACCCTCATATGCGTGGAGGAAGAGTGGAAGATTATTTAGGAGAAACAACCCTCAGCGCACCCAACCGGGATCGAACACCGATCTCCCCGTCTTTGGTAGTCTAAACCAACACGAGATTAGCACGTTAGACCACGTGGCCACCGAAGCGAGTGTTAACGTGTTATTGTGCTTTTCTATATATGGTCAATACATCCCATTTCAATAGTCTTATTAAGAAGTATAAAGTGTCTCTTTTATGTGAATAAAACACTAAATATCCCTCTAAATATAGTACTAGAGCGTTAGGTTAAATGTCAAAGGCTGTAAATCCCTGTCCCGAAAATATTTTCATATGATTATTTTAACTTAATACTTTCTATTTTACCTGTACACATGTGTTTTCTACTCAGTTATCATTAAAATATCATAAACCACTTTATTTGAATCTGTATCTGTGGTTGAGTGGTCAAGGTGTCACTCTTGCAATATACTCGATTGTTATTTATGGAAATGTCGGGGCTTGAAACCCGGCTGATTTTACTGAGGTTGCTTAATCTTATATTTGTTTCACTTAGCCTCCGTGAAAATTGGCGTATACTTCCTCTAACTCTTCATTACCATCCCTACTCTTCTTAATTTATATATAAACCCAGTATACGGGTTGAATTGCCAGATGTAGTGGACCAAATTAAATACGTTTTTTAAAATAGATAGGATGGAGCTTCGCACGGGATTTCTCCAGCTATTGTTTAAAAATGGAGATATTTACTCAAAACTAGTAATATATGTGAAACAAAATAATATATACACTAGCAAACCCAATATAAATTACATTATACTTACATAAAACATATTTTGAGTGCTGGTTTTACATTTTATAATTTATTTATTGTACAAATAAAAAAGATCGATATTGTGTCCAAAGGGTCAACAATCTGTATTAAAATTTCGACTTCCGGTTAAAAAATTTGACAGTTTATTAGGTGCTGCACATCTTCAGGTAATCGCATTGCTATTAAATTCATTATTTACAAATGTTGACAAATGAAAAATGTTAATATTGACTATTGAGTTTAAAATGGAGATAGATCATTTTTGTAGAAGCATTTCTTCTAAGGGCTTTAGGGGAAAATACCATATACCTCTAAACTTTTTTAAAGACTTACTTATATTTAATTACTCTATGGCATTAGAGAATAATTATTGCTCTTAAACTTATTTAACGTCGCTTTACAACTAAAGCTCACAAAATTGTATTACTATATTTGCCAATATTTCAGATACGGTTGGTTTTATAAAAATATATTTTACATAAAAGTTTTTTATTTTTAATAGTCCTACAATTTTGAAATGATAAGTTATTTAGTATCTCTAATGGTTGTGGACAAACGGAGATCTCCGTTTCTGTAAAGTAGCCTAAAAGTCATTTCATGGGAAAATGAAAATAGCCATTATTTGTAATCTTAGTCAACGCATAGATACGATTTATAATCAAAATTGTTAGAGCCTATTTTGAAAAAAAATATACTTTTTCTCTTTTTGCCTTACAGTAAACTACCCTTAGTTTTAGGGTTGGATATCCAATTCCAAAAATCCCTCGGGGCAACCCTATGAAAACCCTAAATACCAAGTTTTATCCCGATCAGTAAAATATTTTAGAATCTAGTTACAAGTCAGACAAACAGACAGACAGATGGATATTATAAAAAACACCTTTTCGAATTCGGGAGGGCGGAGGGTGGGGGGGNTAGATTAATCAAAATATCGAGTTCAATTTCTTTGAAGATCACAATACTTTCTCCACCTGTAAGATAGTGAGAAAGTAAAAAAGTACCATCTCAAGATAAAAATCTATATTCAAGTGTAAAACTAGTTTTATTGGGGGGAAATGGAAGTGAAACAGTGGTTGGTGGGACTGCATGAAAGTATGAAGGCCAACACAAACCGTTTACACGATCAAGCCTTAATAAAACCACACTGCATCATTCTCTCTTCTCTTCTTGGACGGCCGGCGGTCATTTCATCATCTATATCGTAAACTGCGTCATTTCACACCCGGGGAAGTCCCATGTGCCGTGAAATTGGTTGGAGGGACGGGGAGATGTTGTTGCAACGAACAACGCTTCTATAGCTCTCTGCGCTTTATAAATCCCAGTTTTTGGGGTTGTGGGGTATGGAAAGACTAGAAATCTCCTAAGGGAGTGAAAGAGGAAGAAGGGCTTGAAGTAGTCGGCAGTTCAGTAGTCCCTTCTTCCACACCCCATTCCCCCCATTTTTGTTTTCGTAGGAACACGATTTCCCCTTGAGGAACTTCTTCATCCTGAGGAGAATTAGTGATATTACCTTACGTCCTCCAATACTTATCCCCTGTGCACGCTTGAACTAAAATGTTAATCATTGGAGCTTGTAAATCCTATGGTGGGGTGAAGTAAATTGGGGGATGGAGGAAATACTGTTTTCACTACCCTAGCAACCAGCCCCGTGGTGTAGGGGTCAGTGCACCTGGCTACGAGCCTAGGGGTCCTGGGTTAGACTCAAGGCTGGTAAATTGAGTATTTTCCCCCTAATTGTAACGATCCTGATGGTCACCAATGTTTGGGTAGCTAGGTTTAAGTTGGGTAAGACTCACTCCGGCTCTGCAACATCATACTAACTACTATCACATCATCTCATTGAGAGTAAGAGTGTAGACAACATCCTAAAGTGTACCCTGGGCAACGGTCTGTGTCAACAAAGTGGCTAGTAGTCTACAAATAAGGCGACCAAACCTGGACGTTAATGTCCCTCCCGCTCAAATGAGTCATACGATTTTTTTAAAAAACTACCCTAGTGATGCAAGCTTTAATCTTAGTAATCGTAAAATCTTTAACTTATAATGTGGGGTGGAGTGAAGTGGTTGTTAAATTAGTCCGTATTTATATAGTATTTATACCAACAAAAAAAATGTTTTGGTCTAAATAAAATATGTCTTAAGTAGATACATTTATTTTAATTTTTTACACATCTCAACAGTTTTATATTTGTCTTAAAAACATTTGACTAGAACTGCTTCCTGTCATTTAAAAAGTGTCTAGACAAGTGTTCATGGCAAACATTCAAGGAATGTATAGAAAATTAAACAAAACATATCTACTAAAGCAGTATTTTATTTATATTGCCGATTTAAAAAAAAGTTGTAAAAATATGGAACTAAGCTAAATCTCCCTTACACCTTATATGTCTAATTTTCATAAATTTGAGTCCTGTTAAAAAAATAATTTTGAAGTTATGCACTTATACAATGCTCATTGAACAAGGATTATTCTCTCGGATATTAAGGGCTCGTTCATTCCTCAAAACACCGATAGCACTTAACTTAGGTAAGTAATACAACTAGCTCCAAAGGTCACATGGTGGCTAGGTTTTCTAAATTATATTATAGAATACTACAGAATCGATAAATGACTAATCTTACACACCCATCCCTATGGCCTAAATATTTACTCATTAAGTAGCAGGATGAACACTTTTTTTTAATAAGGATATTTTAAATTTTAAACTGGTCCGACTATTATAAGCACTTAAACTTTGGGGTTATATCAACCCTAAAATACTATATTTTGGTTTGAACCATTGAGTGGTTTGTTTAAATGAAAAAGTTTGTACGTACCTAAAAAACGGGGGGGAAAACAAGTAGTTTTGTATAAAACTAAAATAAATACGGGAGTATTTATAAATTTAGAATAATTATTTTAAAAATCGAAAAAGTAATCTTTCTCAAAGAGTATCAATTATCATACTGAATATCTGCTGATTTAAATTCATTTTGTATCTCCTATTTCACTATTTTTACCTTCCTGAAATATTGGGATGCTTAATAAATACATGCATTTCTCAATCAAGGTTAAGTAAAATATTATGTTCTAAACACCATTTATTATATGGCCTAGAACTAGTATATGTTATGAGACATGACATTTCCCTCGTCTTTTACTCTCTGAAGTGTCTGGTATTAAAAAAATGTGAAAATTCTTTTGTAAGACATGTAAAAAAAATGTGAAAATTCCTTTTGTAAGACATGTAAAAAATGTGAAAATTCCTTTGTAAGACATGTTAAAAAATGTGAAAACTCCTTTTGTAAGACATGGAAAAGACAAGTAGTTTTCTATTAACCAAAATAATGGCAAACTTTCTCTTGCAAATAGCTTTTCCAACAAACAAACAAATTTGACAAACGAATTAATTTTACATCCTTTCGTTTCTATAGGCTATTTTTATTTATCTTCCCGTCCGTGTTTTATGAATGACTTCTGCATTGATTTTATGATTGCTTGTCAAACCCTGGTTTGTTTACTTCCATGTTTGAAAATTGTATTCTTAGCTCAGCGTTCGAAATTCAAACCTACTTTTTGTGATCCACTTCAGTGACTGCTTGATCTAAGGCGTCACTCTCACAATAAATTGGACTGCCGATGACGGGATTATCGGATGCGGCACAGAAGAGCATAGCACACGGGTAAAACACAGCGCAGGTACATAACAGCGCGACCTAGTGGTTACAAATTAGAGCAGGCACAAAACAACGCAGGTGTACAGTTGTACATATCACACAAGTGTCTCGTAACCTTTTAGTGCTCTCTTTCTTCTCTAAAACAACACAAGAGGTCCGTGTTTAACTGGGTTGACTGTACATATTGCACAAGTGGCCTTAATGTGGCTTTCAAGCTACTGGCATTGAGCTTTTAGGGTAGGTTAGGGTAAGTTAGGTTTGCTTAGGTTAAAGGAAAATCAGGTTTCAAAGGGTGAAGTTATACAGCTGTTAATTCCAGTAGCCTACGCATTCCTGCCAACCAAACAAAAGAAAGGAAACAGACAGTCAACTTTTTACGGCAAATAAGAACTACGCTCTTTTGTACCTGAGTTATTTTATACCTCGGTCTTTTGCGCTGTTTTGTACACACTTTTCGCTTGCGCTTTTATATACCGGCGATTTTCGGTAGCATATTCGGAATATCAGTGTTTGGATCCCAATCGGGTGGTATGAAGGTTTATTTTCCTTAATTGTTTTCCACCTTACTTACACGAAAATTCCGGTAAATTTCTATAAAGTAAACCTTCCTCATTCCTAGATCATTAGCGTAGTTGGTACATTTATGTATATGTATAACCCAGATGGTTAGTAAGACACAACGATAAAATAATAAAAAATGTTTTACAATCGTGTAGTGTGGTGTTTGTCGAATTGGATGATAGCTCCTACCACGTTAGATTGCAGGGCCAATAGGTTTGAAGGGAAATAAAACATTGGTCTATTCAAACTTCTCTTGGTTTATTGAGAAAAATCTTAATCTAATCAAATCTGGATTATTTAACCTGCACTTTCTGAACATATCCAACAAAATAACTTAGTGTTCCACAGACACAATACCTAATATACCTCTCGTATATTAATCATTGTGAAAGGGAAACCCATATTTTACTATTAGTAGCTTATAAGTCGTGATAGGAATTGAACCTGGGCCCTTTAGTTTAGTAGAGAGACGTGATAATGACTTGGTTAAAGTTTTGGTCCACGTTTAGATTTTCTTCAACTTTCATTCTTAATGAAATGTAAGTTCAGATTATGGTAAAAGCTCACAGTCTTACCTTGACGTGTTCCACTATGGTCCTATCTTCTAAGCTGCATCATATTGGAAACCAGCAGGGTGAGCTTCCTTTGATGGCAAGCGAAATGTACTTAATATTGATATAGATCCTAGATATTTTACCAATATTTTTATCTAGCCAAAGCTATTATTTGTGCTTTTAGAGAGGAATTCTCCATATAGATATCATATTCTGAAAATTGAAAAATGACACCTGGACACGCGAATCGAAGCCGGAACCTTTTGATTAGTACGCCAATGCTCTACCACTGAGCTCTCCAGGAGTTGTCCTGTTTCAGAATATGATTCTTAATATGCAATCCTGTACAATTATAATAATAATTGTAAAAGTGTCAGTAATAAGCCAACTACCGAGTTGAAGATTGCTGCGAGATATGATAGCTCGTGATCTTAATAAAATCACACATTAGTAGCTAATGATTTCCGCACGTCCTTCATAGACTATGCCTTAAAATATGAGTGAAGAATGACCCTGGGCACGGGACGATTCCTGGATAGCTCAGTGGTATAGCATTGGCATACTAAGTCAAAGGCCCCGGCTCCAGGTTTCAATTTTCAGAATATAATATTTTTAAGTCATAAATTGAAATCAAGCTACCAACGACAGTCTATATCAAGATATGTTCTCAAACCAACTTGTACAACGTGAAGAAAGGTAAATAAATCAAGTCAAGCATTTAAATTTAATAGTTCGTGTGATTATAGTTTTAAATTGCAATATATCATTTTTGCAACCATATAAGCATTTTTCTTTTTTACTTTACGATCCAAGGTATAGACATTAAATCTATATTTTACTATCCTAAGACAATACGATGGTAGTTTTGTTTTTCATTTGTGTTAAATTAAATGTTAATTATTCATTTTTACAAAAAAAATATGCTCCTATTCTTCAAAATATCACTAGAAAATACGACTTGTGTTATTTAAGAAAATACTGAACAAATTTTATCGATTGCATTCAGTTTTATTAAAGTCCTGCTAGCTGGTAGCTTACCTGGTATTAGTTGACTTGTACCTGATAAGTTATTGACTTGAGTATGAAAATTTCACGAGTGCGCTACCGAACAATGGACAACATGTTGGACGGGGCTACCGAGAAGCCCAAGAGAGAAGCGGTAAGAACTCCCAGTACCACTGTTTCCTAACACTGGACAACATGTTGTACGGGGCTACCGGGATGCCCAAGAGAGCCGTGGTAAGAACTCCCAGTACCACTGTTTCCTAACACTGGACAACATGTTGGACGGGGCTACCGAGGTGCCCAAGAGAGCAGTGGTAAGAACTCCCAGTACCACTGTTTCATAACACTGGATAACATGTTGGGTGGGGCTCCCTAGATGCCCAAGAGAGCAGTGGTAAGAACTCCCAGTACCACTGTTTTCTAACACTGGACAACATGTTGGGTGGGTCTCCCTAGATGCCCAAGAGAGCAGTGGTAAGAACTCCCAGTACCTCTGTTTCCGAACACTGGACAACATGTTGGACGGGGCTACCGAGATGCCCAAGAGAGCAGCGGTAACTCCCAGTACCACTTTTTCCTAACACTGGACAACATGTTGGGTGGGGCTACCGAGACGCCCAAGAGAGCAGCGGTAAGAACTCCCAGTGCCACTGTTTCCCAACACTGGACAACATGTTGGACGGGGCTACCGAGATGTCCAAGAGAGCAGCGGTAAGAACTCACAGTACCACTGTTTCCCAACACTGGACAACATGTTGGACGGGGCTACCGAGGTGCCCAAGAGAGCCGCGGTAAGAACTCCCAGCACCACTGTTTCCTAACAATGGACAACATGTTGGGTGGGGCTCCCTAGATGCCCAAGAGAGCAGTGGTAAGAACTCCCAGTACCACTGTTTCCTAACACTGGACAATATGTTGGGTGGGGCTCCCTAGATGCCCAAGAGAGCAGTGGTAAGAACTCCCAGTACCACTGTTTCCGAACTCTCTAAGCCCTGTTTTAGTAAAACTATGCGAAAGAAGATGATTTTGTTATTTTGGGCATGACTGAAATATATGAATATTTATAGATGGTATTGGAATATCGTAAGATGTTCTTGAGATTTTGTACCAATATGTGTGAACAAATCCTTGAAAATTACTAAGGGAAATCTCTAATAATAATCAATCTTCTAAATAATCGTATTTCTTACAAATATTGTTTTAAGTTTATATTTGTTTTTATATGTTTTACTAAGATGTAATGTAAGAGAGGGCAAGTTAAGGTCAGTATTTTAGATATTTTATCTCAAAATTAAATAAGTAATCTTAAGTAGACACGTTTAGTTTAATTTTACACATAAAGTAATCTCAATAGTTCTTAAAAATTTGTTATGAGTAAAGTAATATACATAAATCAGGAAAATTTTAAATAAAGACAATCAACTTGTCAAATCCTGCCATCCTCATAATAAATATTACTAATATGTTGAGATTTTAAATTTACTATGTGTAGAAAATCTAAATACTCCTACTGAAGCTAAGTTTGATTAAATTAGGCCATAAAAAGTGTTCGGTTATTAAAATGATAGAAAAATACTGACTTTAATTTGCACTCACTTCCATTACACTTTAAATATTGGTTCTTCAGATGTCAAAAAAGACCATCCGTTCTATTAGAAATTGTGGTTGGCCGAGAACTGACGTCATTACCGCTGCAATGGTGCAAACGCCTTTTTTGGAAAAACCACGAGTCAGGTCAAAGGGTCATTTACTAATTTTATCGCAACAGATGTTCAAAACGATCTCATTTTGTATGCGTGCAACGGCTCGTCGAAGGTCGTACTCATCCACGACAACCGCTGTTTCGTCGCAACGTGTCAGCTCATAACGGTCGCTAACAGGACCTTTTGGAACCGACCGGTTTGCTTTCAATCAACTCTGTCACAGGGCTTAAAATGCAATGGTCTGTGTCGTTTTCTTGAAATACTTTACTTTTCTCTCCAAGCTTATACTCTCTTTCGCCCCTCACCCCGAACCACAATTTATCTTGACAATAATAGATACTGGAGAGAAAATGACAGAACTTTTCATCCCAAGAGAAAAAGGAGAGCTCACTGCTAGTCCTCAACTATCGTAACATATTTGTTGTACTGTATTTGTTAGAGGAAGGTTAAATAAAGAGAAAATATTTCACATTTTCACACATATGGTTGTATTGATAAAACTCAAACTCTAGGGTTAATAAGGACAAATAGTCCTGTTGGAATGTTTTTACTTTATTTTGGCATGATACATATATTCAAATAACACATTGTGGAATCTAATATTGTGTTAGAGCCAAACGTCTGTGCCTGTGTGGCAATTTGCCGTTTACCGAGGGAGTACCTAGCAATTTAAAGCATTTGGTCAAGGGTGAATATCATCTAGTCCACCAAATACCAATTAATTGAAAGTCGGCAAATCAGATCTTCAACTTACCCCCACGGAACGTGATTCATAAACTCTTCTACAACAGATAGATATATGTCAAACATTCAATTAGTGTAAGTTAAATAGTGAGCTAGGATAGGTTTAGTTAGGTTAAGTTAAGTTAGATTTCAAATACTTTAAACGCTCCACTACCATTGACATTCTCCTTTGCAACGTGACCTTGCGTATCAAAGGCAGCCTAAAGACTGATATAACTGCCTTGCCGCACGACAACTGTGGACATTTGCTTAGAGTAAAGATAATGTTTGTTCAGGTGGACGAGTTGATAGAGAAGAATCTCGCTGGTTAGTAGAGCAGTTGATATGTTTATTTCTTCGACAATATTAGTAGACGAGTCGATAGACAGCCTTGAACAATCCATACACTCGTATTATTATAAAGACAAACATACCTGTGGTCACACGGTCTAAGGAAACAATGTTCAACTTTATTCAAATCATAGCACTTCGCGCAATGCACCATCATGTTTTTAAGTCGAGATTATCACTGAAAAAAGAGCATTAAGATTGCGTTTAAAAGTTAAATAAGAAAAGTTCTAATAATATATTTTTTTAAATTTATTGTTGACGATGGACATAAAACTATTTTTTCTTTTTCTTCTCTCAATTCTCTTAGACACTATGGCAAATTACTCCAACACCCCAGTGTGCCAAGTCACAACTGTCTAAAAACGCTGGTCTAAGAAATTAATATATCATTGATTGCAGGTGACCGCGTTCAGAACTCGGCGGGTGCTATTGGATTGGTTTCCCGTGTGTGATTTATAAATACATTTTCACCATCATCTTTTCATACTAATGCAAATACATTTCATCTAAAATATATCTTCTAAATTTCTACCCCATTAGATCTAGTAGATTGAAGCATAACATATATTTCATGTTAACTTAAGAGGGACTTAAGGTTTTAGTGAAAGAAGTACTGGAGCGTATTTTGGCCTCACTTTATAAAATAAGAGTGCAATTCTTAATGTTTATTTTGTATCTACGTTCCTTAAACATGAACATTAAAGAACATAACAGATTGTAGAAGATCTGTCCAAACCAAGTTAAAGTTTTTTAAGGGACAATGAGAGCGACTTTGGCTGATTTCTTTCTAAGAAGGGAAATAGTCCAAAGGGACGCGGTGAGGGTTGCGAGAAACCATCATGGAAGCCAATGGAAAAACATTTGCTATCATAGCATTATACATATTGGACGTGTGTTATATGCTCTTTATCACACCATTATACAGATTTGACGTGTGTTATATTCTCTTTATCACACCATCATACAGATTTGACGTGTGTTATATTCTCTTTATCACACCATCATACAGATTTGACGAGTGATAGATGCTCTTTATCACACCATTATACAGATTTGACGTGTGATAGATGCTCTTTATCACACCATCATACAGATTTGACGTGTGATAGATGCTATTTATCACACCATCATACAGATTTGACGTGTGATAGATGCTCTTTATCACACCATCATACAGATTTGACGAGTGATAGATGCTCTTTATCACACCATCATACAGATTTGACGTGTGATAGATGCTCTTTATCACACCATCATAGAGATTTGACGTGTGATAGATGCTCTTTATCACACCATCATACAGATTTGACGTGTGATAGATGCTCTTTATCACACCATCATACAGATTTGACGTGTGATAGATGCTCTTTATCACACCATCATACAGATTTGACGTGTGATAGATGCTCTTCATCACACCATCATACAGATTTGACGTGTGATAGATGCTCTTTATCACACCATTATACAGTTCGGACGTATCGTATAAACTCGCGCAGATACTCCAACTCAACTTTCACTATCCCTTTAAACTGGGGAATAAATTAATCCTAATATTTAATGCATGATTTTTAATTTATGACCCGCCTCGGTGACGTAGTTGGCTAACGCACTTGTCGTGTTGAGCTCGACTGCTGAGGATGGGGAGATTGAGGTTTGAATCTCGGTCGGGTGAACTGGGGGTGGTTTTTCCTAAATGGTTTTCCACTCTCCCTCCACGCAAATGCGGGTTAACTTCCTCTAATTCAACCTTCCTAATTCCTAATCCATTAGCGTAATTAGTACTTAAAGTGTATAACCCGAACGGTTAGTAAGACGCGGTGCTAAATATTATTATTATCTAATTTATGTTATTTTCCATTTAAATCAAACCTATTGTAATCGTTGGTAGGGGACATGAAAATATCTGGGGCCCGAATACAACATACTTAATTTAAATATACCACCGAGATATAAATTGATGCACTTGAATCCAGGGTGATCAGGTCGTATACTAACCTGGTAGGGATCCAAACCAAGAACTCCAGGATGTCTACAACCGGGTGTCGTTACAAGATTTTTACATAGGACAGACGGGATAAGTGGATCTCACTAAACAAGCTTGGTGTCTATTGTACAGACAATAAAATAAAAGTCAGTTCATTATTGTGCAATGACATTTATTTATCTCATAGTCAATCCTAGTAATCATTTGCTCCTTTTGTTTAGAGTTCATTAGCCGTGGTAGCTGACAGATATTAAAATATGTAAAAAGGGTTAAAAGAAAAACACACCTAAAATCAATTGCTTTATGTGTAAGTTTTGACTGTCAAAAGTTACAACTCAACCTGTGGTATTGCAGATCATATTGTTTGGTAAATGTATGCACGAGAGTAAATCTGGTAGCTCTTGCTATATGTCAGATATCTAGATTTCCATATTATACGGGTAACACGTGATATCGACTGTTAGCATAGCTATGACCCATACTGGTGTTTACATTGACTAAACATCTGGTTGGTTCAGTCTGGTTTTCTGGAGACGGGGACGTTGGAAGCTAAATATTAATATTATTATTAGCACTGCCTCTTACTATCCTTTCGGGTTATACGCACTTACGATAATGTGTAATGTGTAGGGTGATTGCGAGATGAAATGGAGGACCTACAGTTTAACGTGGAATCCGAACCACGGTGGAGGCCTGGCATTCCTCACATTCAAAATATGTCTTGCCAGATGTAAAGGAAGGGTTTGGTAATCAGATAGATCTGTGCCGGGACCGAGGATTGAGCCCCGGCCGCCAGCACAGAAGTCTAACACCTTACCCCTAGACTGCCAGGTCACCGACCTAAATATTAATAATATTAATAATTTAAGGAAACATTTTCTTCTTGTATTGCAATTTACTTCCCATTAAGACATTTAACTACGCTAAAAAGTATAGGATCCCCCCCTCGGTGGTTGAATATTCTAAGACGTCACGTTTACAATAGTTAGGACTGCTAATAAAGGGGATGTTTGGGTTTGAATCCTGGTCAAGTGTACTGAGTGTGTGTTTTTTACTCAAACATTTTCCACTTTCCCTCCAAACAAATGTGTGTGAGTTTCATCTAAATTAAACCTTCCTCACCCTTAACACATCGTGATTAGTATATAAGCGGGAAATTTAACAGGTATAAAGATATGGATATATATATATATATAGGTTATATTACGGGTAGTGTGTGAAATCTGGATTATGTCGATACTAGCCGAGAGATGTCAGCATTAGTCAGGCGCACTGGATAAAGTCCGAAATAGAAAGTAATTTATTTAATTTATGATACTATCCGGATAACATTGACACTAGCCAGCAATAATTGGCTAATGTGGAATAATATTTATAAAATTAAGCACGTTTCAATACAAATTTAATTTTGAAACAATATTTTGAAATTGAACAGTAAATTGGGTCGAAGCAGTACACTAACATTTGAAATGCCTCAATTTATGCTTTATTTTCCACTAACTTAGCATAACCTAGCTTAACCTAGCCTAACTTAAATTAATCTAACACAGCTTAGAATCACCTAATATAATCTGAGTTAATCTAGCTTAACCTAACTTACCTAGCTTCAACCATTGCCACCATTCTAGTGCAGGTGGATAATGTCATTATTACCTGGATAAACTTTGAAAAATATTATTTAATCACCTCTCACTCAACATTATCTTCGTAATTTGGTTAACGTCAACATTATCTAAAAAATATTGACTTTATCCGGATTTGGAATTTACCCTTATCATATATATACATTACTTTCACTAACGTAATTGAGTGGGTCGGGGCAGGGACATGATAACCCTCATGGATTCAGATGGGATGTTTTCACTATTTAGACTTATAAAAAGTCCGTAAATATGGATTATAGTTAATTAATAAAATATTTTGACGAGACTAGCTATCCTCAAGTTCTTGACTGACTATAAAAACAACTTGTAGTTCAACAGGTTATGTACCAATCACTGCTCACACGTTTTTTCACAAGATGAGAACTCATGTGTTTGGAAAGACTCCCTCATTCATCGAACAGACAATATATAGGCTGATATAGGCCTAGGTATATTTTTAGCAACGCGTCTTACTACCCGTTTGGTTTATAATTCTTGTATAAAGAATCTTTTTAACTGCAGCAACAAATTTTTCTGTGAACAATATTGAAAACAGTTTGTTTATAATATTAGTATTAGAGTCTTGGAAACTCGACACCACTCGATAACGCGACATTCCGTGTAGCTCTACACACGCGCGTTCACACAGTTGTTGGCGCCAGTCATCACAATCCAAGGTTATTCAACTGTGTAACCACTCAGTTTGTTTGTGTTGCTCGAGTGGAACAATCATGCTGTGCTGTTTTTACAAGTACTGTTTTTGTTAGTTTTCCAATTCAGTAACGTCTTATTTGAATCAATACCATTTTATATGTACAGTACTGTACTGCATTTCTGTATATTATACGTATGTATTTACACCATCATAGTAGCACGTAATATATATTGTACTGTAACTTTACCGTACAGTGATTCGATACTGTACAGTTATTGTACCTATAATATTCGATACTGTACAATTATTGTACCTATAATATTCGATACTGTACAATTATTGTACCTATAATATTCGATACTGTACTGTGATTCATCCTTGTTTAGTAAACATGCATCTTATGCAAGTTCATTTGTAAAACTCAACAGTTCAATAACTCGACACCATCTGAGTCCACATTAGGTCGAGTTTCCGAGACTCTCCTCTAATAGTTTATGGATATTATCTATATAAAGAGAGCTGCATATCACATTTCTTGCAATATGAATATATTTACACTGTTTTGTTTATCTTTGTAAATGTAAACAAAAAAAGTTTATTACTATCAGAATTAGACCTAAATTACGACTTGGACTTGTAGTTTAGTTTCGTCATCATTGCCATCATAGCCGTACACTCATGAGCCAAGCATTTAATCGACTTACTCTGTTATTTTAAGTACTTCACTGTACAATTTTGTGGGGGAGGGAAGGCGAGGGGGGAGAATAGGTCCTCCTGCGTATCGTCATTATGATACTCGTAACCATTTAGTGTTTGTGCCGGTCATAAAGGGATTCCGCAAGGAAGTGTTTGGGAGTATCATTTCACGAGGTTTTCTTGTAATAACATTTCGAGTACGTTCTGAAAACACATCAAGAAATAACGTTCAAGTATTATGTTTGCAGAAACACGGGTGGCAGGGGGGAAGGGTTGACATTACGTGTTATTCTTTGTGTTTTCTCATCATTACTATTTTTGCACTAACGTTTCCTGGTTTTCGTTATTATTGTTACCTGAAGTGTTGGTGTAGCTGACGTTACTGTCGCAAAGGAAAAAAAAGGGGACTATTATTATTATTATTATTATTATTATTATTATTATCACCGCGTCTTACTACCCGTTCGGGTTATACGCACTTACGCTAATATGAAGTGGTAGGGTGATTGTGAGATGAAATGGAGGACCTACAGTTTAACGTGGAATCCAAACCACGGTTGGAGGCCTGGCATTCCCCACATTCACAAGATGTCTTGTCAGAGGTGAAGGAAGGGTTTGGTAATCAGATAAATCTTTGCCGGGGACTACTATTATAGGTTTAATATCAGTTGGGGTGGTAGTAGGAGTGACAGAAAATTTGAAAGGATTCGTTAAAAAAAAAAAATTTTGAAAGAGCTTTAGTGCTCAAATCATGCTATCTTCATTTGAATTGTGGGTATATGTTTTAAATAACACAACAGTGTTATAAATTAAGTGACAAAGAAACCATATGATTTTTTTTATTTTGGTTTGAAACAGAATCCAATAGGTCAATGTAAAATAATATCCTAGGTTTGTTTGGACCTGTTGAAAGGATGAGTGTGGGTCGAGTAACGAAGTCAATATTTAAAGGTAGCGTGTGTGTATCTAAAGAAAGGGATGGCCACGTATAACGTGGTTAAATGTCGTAGATGAATATGTGAAAAAGAGAGACATGAAGGATTTTAAGAATAAAAGAGCATGTGTGACTTTGTGTGTGGATGTTGTTGAAGCGAAGGGAGTATGCAAGGATAGGGATGTGTGGAGGAAGTAAGTAAGGATGGAGAAGTACGAAATGGTTTTTTATGAACTATATATACAGTTTATTGCCCACCAAGTAAGGTAATGGCGTGATTATGTATGTATGTATGTATGTATGTATGTATGTATGTATGGTAAAATAAAGAAAGTTAATTTTCTCAGTCGACAAGTTATTCTAAGAAAAATGACTGATTTGAGATTATGTAAGCCTATATTCTATGATCGTCAATAAAATAGGTAATAAATCACTAATAAAAGTGGGGCAAATTCTGTTGTCCTGAAACTATAAACTATAAGTTGCTGTTTCTTGAGATATATCTCTGATTACTCTTCATTTAACACATTAAAGATGTTAAAAAGAGTTTATTTGTCACAATAAAAAAAGTTCCTTAATAAATCATTGGCGTACTAAGTTAAGGATCATGGGTTAGAGCCCCATGTCAAGGTGTCATTTTTCAACTAACTGGTCCCATGGTGCAGTGGTCAGTGTACCTGTCTACGAGCCTATGGGGCCTGGGATCGATTCTCGGCTGGCATCTTGGATATTTTTCCCGAAAGGTTAACCACCTCAAAGCTTACCAGGGTTGGGTTAATTATGCTTAAGTTAGGTTTAAGTGTTTCCATTGGTTCCACACCCTCATACTCACTATCACCATTATCTCATTGCGACATGGAAAGGATGTTCTATTAGCACATTCGGGCGTCTCCTGGGCAACGGTACATTATTACTGGCTGATCTTCCCACAACTGGGCTACAAATGATGTCGCCCAGACGTTCAATATTATTATAATTTTTAACTATAAACATGTAAATTTTAATATGTACCACGGTGCATGGTTATCATTAATGATAATTTCCATCAATTGTTTATAAAAAGAGGTTTAGTTGTATTATTTTATTTATATCTCCGGAGCGTGAATGGTTCGACAATTTCACTTTGACAAGGGTTCGAATATAGATTTGATGAGATGGTAAAATGTGAGGCACCCTCTCTCCAATTTAATGCCGGTGCAATTCCTTAAAATTCTCCTTACGAACATCGCATTCATAATTTACTGTAAGCTACAGTTAGCCTAAACGGACAGTAAAACGTGAGATCTATCTATATCCACTGTATACAAATCCATAAATATTTCTAATATTCTGATTATTAGTTTTTGTTTATAATTATTACTAGCCTGAAATTGAAAAAGCAGATAATTTACAAGAGATTCGTAGCTTAGTATAAATGTGGTTTCGGATTCTAGTAATAGGCCAACAGTTTGCTTTAAAAAGTTTGTTAAAAATACATTTAAAATACAATACCTAAAATTAACCTGCCACAATGGGTATACTTTTATTATCTACATTTTTCTAGGGCTCAAACATACCTTCATTTTCTCACATGTCCCACCGAAGTGTAAAGCTTGGGTGAACTGTAGTTGCTCACGAACATAGAATGGGGCAAGTATATTTTAATATGGGTTCTTGTGGACGTTTTACTTTATGATGTGCTCTCCTATCATTCCAACAGACACTACTTCTTACCTCCCCAACAAACTTCACTATAATTCCGCATATTCCACAGAACGTTGCAACACCAACACAAGATTTTTTATTTCCACCACTCCCCATTACCCCGCCAGTCTTCTTGTCTCACTTGCAAGCCATCAGCAATTTTCACGGTTCTTGGCTTCTGACAGAACAACGCACAACATTTACCCGCCACCCCCTCCCACCCACACACACACACTCCACTTTTCCTCTCTTTGGATATTCGCATCATGTTGCCGAGGACTCTCATCCCCTCCAAACCCCTTCATACTCCTTTCTTCCCCCTTCCCCTCATCAACGAACCAACCAACCTTCGCCAGTGTTATTGCGAAGTTTAATGTAATTTATGTTGCCTCCCAATTTTGTTAAGGGGGTGGGTTTGGCAAAGGGGGTGTTGGGTGAACCTAAAGTGAGTCGTCTTCTCTAAAGGCAAACTATTAAAGTCCATCCGGGGAACGTTAGAAGAAGCGGCAGTCCGGAGGTCCGAAGCAAAATGTCTCTGTAAACAGCCGAGGGAAGCTCGTTTGAACCTCAAATATAACAGAAAATGAGAGCTCAGTGTTAAGGGGAGGGGTTGGGGTTGGAGATAGACAGGGGTGGAAGCGTGATGGTATCTAGGGAGGGGGTGGAGAAGAAGAGCTAATGGAAGGTTGAGAGGATGTATTTTTCGCGAAGATGACCAACCGTGACTTCCCCCCCGACGCTTTTGTAACGGGTTGCTACACTCTTGGGATACGTGTGACGTCATAGGAAGTGTTTTAGGGAGGGTAGTAGGGGTTGGGGAGATAAATTAGTTCACTTTAGTCGACTGAACTTGCAGTATTACAGCCTATTCTAAAGTTTAATTAAAACACAGGATTATTATATGTGAAAAATAATAATATTTATATAGAATCACATATTTGCGTTAAACTAAGCTTTAGAGTAGTATGTGTGCTCGGTGCCATTTGGTTAAGGGGAGGGGGATATAATAGAATGCGAGATAATATCCGTATTTTTACAATTCTAACAAAAAAGTATTTTTGATAAAACAAATGTAATATCATTTCTGTAAATACAATTAACTTAATTTAGTTTAATTTTACAGTGGTTGATTACGTGTTATTAATTCGGTCAGTCACTTAACATCTCACCTATTGTCAAAGAATGTAAGACTCAGATATAAACATATACAGACCAATAATTTTACCAGTTGTTCTTTATGGCTGTGAAACATGGTATCCTACCTTATATGGTAAGAAGAAACTTAGAAATTTCTAAAACAAGGTTTTTAGGAAGATATTTGTTCCAAAAAAGGGTGAATAAATTGGGAAAGGGAGGAAGTTACTTAATGATGAATCACATTATCTTTACTCATTACCAGACATTTCTAGGATAATCAAATCTTGCAGCTTTTGGTGGGAAGGACACACAACATGAATTAAAGAATCTAGAACTATGTTCAGGATATTGAATAGCAAGCCCAATGGGAAGAGACTATTTGGAAGACCTAGACAAAGATGGGAAAATGACATTAGAATGGACTTGAAAGAGATAGGGTGTATTAGGTGGACTGCATAGAGCTTTCTTAAGATAGGGATATGGTGTAAAGAGGTGGACTAGATGGGATATGCTGTAAATAGATGTACATGAAAGAAATAGCTCAAGATAGGGATATGCTGTAAGGAGGTGGACTAGATATAATAAGCTCAATATAGGGATATGCTGTAAATAGATGTACTGGATAGAAATAGCTCACGATAGGGATATTCTGTAAGGAGGTGGAATAGATATAATAAGCTCAATATAGGGATATGCTGTAAATAGATGTACTGGATAGAAATAGCTCACGATAGGGATATGCTGTAAAGAGGTGGACTAGATATAATAAGCTCAATATAGGGATATGCTGTAAATAGGTGTACATGAAAGAAATAGCTCAAGATAGGGATATGCCGTAAAGAGGTTGATTGGATAGAGTGAGCTCAAAATAAGGTTATGATGTAAAGAGATGGTCTGGATAGATATAGCTAAAGATAAGGATATGGTGAAAAGAGGTGGACTGGATAGATATAGCTCAAGATAAGGATATGGTGTAAAGATGTTGATTGGATAGAATAAGCTCAAGACAGGTAGACTGGGTGTAAGAAGGTGGAGTGGAGTGGAGTTTAACAAAAATCATAGGTGAATAAATAGGCTGTTAAAGAGACAGATTGGTTCCCTGTAATTACCTATACAATTTTACTTTTCTACTACAAAAAAAACTAATATTTTGTTAAATTTTTAGGTCCCCTATTTCTTAAATACAATTTTCAAATCTCAAAATTGTCATTATTTTATTATTATTTGTGGTGTTCTTTTCACCTACCTGAATAAAATATACCAATTTTCTACAACACTTAAAAGATTTTGATTGGTATTAATTTAATTTTTGAGATCTTATCCCCCCTTTCCCCCTACTTTCAAAATCTTAATTATGAAAAAGATAAAACATACATAGTACTAACATGTCTGTCCTTAATTGCTGCATCCGGGGTACAAAGTTTACGCCCGTAGGGTTGGGTTTAGTGGCTGTCTGCACTCAAACTTTGATCCTCGTACCATTCCAATATTTCACTTACTCTATGTGCTACCAAAATAAGAACACTGCTAGAGAAAGGTTTTTCAAGTCTTTAGTTCATACATCAGTGTAAGTTTATTTTCAAAGAGTGACAATGTTAGAACTACATCTTGGTTTTTAGGCTCATATTGGCGTGGGGTGGTTATTTGTTTAGGGTAAGTTATCATGGATAAAGTTAGTGAAACTGTACAAAATTAATTTTAAATCAAATAATTACAATATGGTAACTTTTAATAACTAAGAGAATTGGGCCAGAAAAAGGATGATCCCCATAGATTTAGATGGGATATTTTCAACATTTAAATGTCTATAAAATAACCAAATGTTGCTATAAAAATAGATATCATATACGGTGAGATATTAGCTATTTTCAAAATGTCGAATGCATATAAATACCACTTGCTGTTCAAGAGGTAAGCTATTTTAAATCGGTGACCTGGCGGTCTAGGGGTAAGGTGTCAGACTTCTATGCTGGCGGCCGGGGTTCAATCTTCGGTCCCGGCAAAGATTTATTTGATTACCAAACCCTTCATTCACCTCTGACAAGACATCTTGTGAATGTGAGGAATGCCAGGCCTCCACCGTGGTTTGGATTCCACGTTAAACTGTAGGTCCTTCATTTCATCTCACAATCACCCTACCATTACATATTAGCGTAAGTGCGTATAACCCGAACGGGTAGTAAGACGTGGTGCTAATAATAATAATATTTAATATCCATGCTGATATATTTTCTCATATAATGAGGGTTATAATGTTTTCGCCCCAACCACTTCATTTCAGAAGGATTCTGCTATTCTCTTTGGCAAAATCTTCAATCGTAAATTTTTTGATCTTATTTTAATTGTTGTGCTAGGCAAACTAGAACAAGTCTAGTTTTTGTACAATCTGTATTTTTTTATAGTTTTGTTAATTTTGGTAATGCAATTGTGGCCATTAGTTCTAAACACTCATGCTATTTGAAAATAGTCGATGACAAAAATAAAAATTTTGTTTTTTAATTTAAATGTGAGCTGAAATGTTTTAAACATGATTTTAATTTTGTACTAATGTTTAGTTCATATGCAGGTCAACCACATTTTATTATTTGTTTTCTCATCTAAAGTGCATTATGCAAAATTATGTATTAAAGTTTAATTTATGAGTCCTAAGACACAACCACATTTTGGTTGATCTCTATATCTGCACAGCACTGGCTGGATATTAATGTTTCTCAGCGGTGCAATACGTTTAATGCAAGATTTCTTATCGCATGGTTGTTTAAACACACATAAATACAAAACGTAAAACAATATATATATGAACTAAATAATATACAGTATATCCTATTATTGACTAATGAATGATTTAAGCGCCATCCATATATTTAATTTTTATTTTAAGGGGTAGCTTCCACCAAATATCTCAAATACTTGTACTACTAACCTCCTTAAATCTGATGGTAGTTATTATTTAATAGATTTGTAAATTTTTCTCCTATTTAAATAAGGTTGTTTGTTACAACAACATTGATTTGGTTTCTGTAAATACAGCTATTAAAAAGATATAAAATATTGAACTTCAACGTTTTAAAATATTTTTTATGATTTTTCTTCCATGATTACATCCAAAATACCCTTTCAAAAATTTGATGTCTCTGTTTACAAAAAGATTGTCTCTTTGGCTATTTCCTGAATTTTTTAGATTAAAAAAAAATAGTAAAATCTGTATTTTAATTAATAATTTGAACAAGTGTCGTATTTTAAAAAACTATATTTATTGATTAAAAATAAACTTAAGAAAATATTTAAACAATTATTATTTCACACCCTCCATAATTGAATACCTTTTCACCTGAACAGTTTTCTTAACCAGCTCATCAAGTGTTGTATTTTTTAGAAGAGAATATCGTTGTTTTTAAATTTGAGTCTACCGGCCGGTTGCTGTGTGTGTCTCTTGAAGCCATTTCCTCCACCGCTCAACGAACCGCTAGCTCCCCTCACAGTTCCATGAGGGTATATTGCAGAGACGACTGAATTGTATCCATTCTGAATGGCAGCCATTCAGACATTTCTTAAACAAGCACCACAAATAAAAAGTCTGATTTGTATCCATTATCATAATACCCACAAAATCCTGAATTGTATCCATTTCTGAATGCTAGCCATTCAGACAGTTTTCAAATAAACGACTTTAACAAAAATCCTGATTTGTATCCACTAGAAATATTTGCATTATATCCACAAAATCCTGAATTGTATTCATTCTGAATGGCAGCCATTCAGACATTTTCTTAAACACGCATTACAAATAAAAAGTCTGATTTGTATCCATTTTCATAATGTCCACAAAATCCTGAATTGTATCCATTTCTGAATGGTAGCCATTCAGACATTTTCTTAAACGAGCACCACGAATAAAAAGTCTGAATTGTATCCACTAGAAATATTTGCATTATACCCACAGAATCCTGAATTGTATCCACTCAATTGCGGTACCACTTGTCTGATAGGTGGCAGCAGGAGATACTCGCCTTAACTCATTTCATGTTTACTAGAGAGCAGCACTTATCCTTAACTCATTCCGAGGTAACTAGAGAGCAGCCCTATCTCTATATTAATATAAAAAATATAATATTTTTAATTAATATTGTCTTATTACTTTTAAATATATATATATATATATATATATAAAAGAGAAATACTTATTGGTGTTTCTTTTAAAAGAATAATAAAAGGCTACTTTACAAATCATTGGAGTTTCTTTATTCAAATTGACTGGCTTCCTTAAACAAACAACAACATTTCAAACTGCTAATTTATGCTCTAAGAAATGAAGACGTAGGGTTATATTATTTTAACAATCTGTGTTTAAAGGTTGGAAATTGGACATTTAATTTAATGTTGGGTGCCAACAAATATTGTGTTCCTGGCTGTGAAGATAATACTTCTCGTTATCGGTTTCTCGTATATGCACTGAAAGTAATTTTATTGTTTCTTGTCGAATGGATGAGTACAAGAGGCTGAAGATTCTTTGGATACTTTACGTTTACATATCAGGTAAGACTTCTAAGTAAATTTCTAAGTTTTAAGATTTACATTACCGGTACCGACATTAAATCGGGGGAGGGGGGCTATACACATTAATCCTATAAGAAAAATATGTAAGCCATTAACATACTATTTTTGGTTAAGTTTATGAATAATTAATCAAAATATTTATTTTGCAATTGATAACTTTTCTCTAAATGTATTAATCTATCTAAAATTGTATTGTAATTTAATTTTCATAGACTTGTTAGTTGGTTGATTAGTTTATTTATAAACAATTAAAAAGGTTATATTTATCAAATAACTTTATCAGATTCACTTCACTGGGACTCTTTGTTATTGATACTACTTTTTGTCAAATATACAGATAAGTTATATATACATGGCAACCTTGCATATAGAAATAACGTTTTAAATGTTAAAATCCACCAAAACATTTATTTGAACTGAATTTTAATAGACTTGAAGGTTACTTGGCCTACTTTTTTCTACTGCAAACATTTAAAGAGATTATTTTTATATTATTATGATTAATTAATTAAATAGTCTAAGAATATGGATGGCTTAAATTTTTTATTTCTTACAGTACATTAACTATAAAAGTCTTTGTTACAGAAAAAAATCTTTAAAAAAATAATTGTATGAGCGTTATTGAGCCTGCGTATATTCTGATACCTAACTTACATTACATTGTACCACACACATTAGTAGGGCCTAGGCCTTATATAGTTTGGGTTTTTCCTAGGATTTTCTGAATAACCTTCAGAGGAGAACTCCTTCCTTGGGCTTAAACACAGTGACATTTTATACTATAGATTAATATAGTCCTAACTTATGAGTGTTGAAATATGTAAGCATACACCTCTCCAAACTTTTACTTTTTTTAGTTCAAATTGGTCACCCTCAACTTAAATTATTAATGGAAATGAAACCTAAGAACCATACCTTTTGGGTGATTTTTTCTATCTAAAAAAACTGGAAAATCATAACATTCATACTAATATAAACTTAACACAAAAATATGGGAAATCCATTGATACTAAATTCAAGATTATTAAAAACTTTGCTATACATACGGTAATGCTCAATTCTAAACCAAACTCACCCAAGTGATGCAGTGAACAGATATAGTTGGAAAATCTGTAAAATTGCATAATTGTAGCTTAACATATATTTTAGAATCGAATAGCCAAAGCTATCATTTATGCATTTTAGTGAGGATCGCACCATCTAGATATCATATTCTAAAAATTGAAAAAAATGACACCTGGACACGGGAATCGAACCCGGTAAGTACGCCAATGCTCTTACGACTGAGCTATCCAGATTCGTCCCGTTCTCGTGGTCATTATTCACTCTTCACTCATAGTTTAAGGCAGAGTCTATGATGGACGTGCGGAAATCATCGACTACAAATATGTGATTAATTAAGATCATGAGCTATCAGATAACGCAGCCACCTACAAATCTGTGATTTCCGCACGTCCATCATAGACTCTGCCTTAAACTATGAGTGAAGAGTGAATAATGACCACGAGAACGGGACGAATCTGGATAGCTCAGTCGTAAGAGCATTGGCGTACTTACCGGGTTCGATTCCCGTGTCCAGGTGTCATTTTTTTCAATTTTTAGAATATGATATCTAGATGGTGCGATCCTCACTAAAATGCATAAATGATAGCTTTGGCTATTCGATTCTAAAATATATGTTAAGCTACAATTATGCAATTTTACAGATTTTCCAACTATATCTGTTCACTGCATCACTTGGGTGAGTTTGGTTTAGAATTGAGCATTACCGTATGTATAGCAAAGTTTTTAATAATCTTGAATTTAGTATCAATGGATTTCCCATATTTTTGTGTTAAGTTTATATTAGTATGAATGTTATGATTTTCAGGTTTTTTTAGATAGAAAAAATCACCCAAAAGGTATGGTTCTTAGGTTTCATTTCCATTAATAATTTAAGTTGAGGGTGACCAATTTGAACTAAAAAAAGGTAAAAGTTTGGAGAGGTGTATGCTTACATATTTCAACACTCATAAGTTAGGACTATATTAATCTATAGTATAAAATGTCACTGTGTTTAAGCCCAAGGAAGGAGTTCTCCTCTGAAGGTTATTCAGAAAATCCTAGGAAAAACCCAAACTATATAAGGCCTAGGCCCTACTAATGTGTGTGGTACAATGTAATGTAAGTTAGGTATCAGAATATACGCAGGCTCAATAACGCTCATACAATTATTTTTTTAAAGATTTTTTTCTGTAACAAAGACTTTTATAGTTAATGTACTGTAAGAAATAAAAAATTTAAGCCATCCATATTCTTAGACTATTTAATTAATTAATCATAATAATATAAAAATAATCTCTTTAAATGTTTGCAGTAGAAAAAAGTAGGCCAAGTAACCTTCAAGTCTATTAAAATTCAGTTCAAATAAATGTTTTGGTGGATTTTAACATTTAAAACGTTATTTCTATATGCAAGGTTGCCATGTATATATAACTTATCTGTATATTTGACAAAAAGTAGTATCAATAACAAAGAGTCCCAGTGAAGTGAATCTGATAAAGTTATTTGATAAATATAACCTTTTTAATTGTTTATAAATAAACTAATCAACCAACTAACAAGTCTATGAAAATTAAATTACAATACAATTTTAGATATATTAATACATTTAGAGAAAAGTTATCAATTGCAAAATAAATATTTTGATTAATTATTCATAAACTTAACCAAAAATAGTATGTTAATGGCTTACATATTTTTCTTATAGGATTAATGTGTATAGCCCCCCTCCCCCGATTTAATGTCGGTACCGGTAATGTAAATCTTAAAACTTAGAAATTTACTTAGAAGTCTTACCTGATATGTAAACGTAAAGTATCCAAAGAATCTTCAGCCTCTTGTACTCATCCATTCGACAAGAAACAATAAAATTACTTTCAGTGCATATACGAGAAACCGATAACGAGAAGTATTATCTTCACAGCCAGGAACACAATATTTGTTGGCACCCAACATTACATTAAATGTCCAATTTCCAACCTTTAAACACAGATTGTTAAAATAATATAACCCTACGTCTTCATTTCTTAGAGCATAAATTAGCAGTTTGAAATGTTGTTGTTTGTTTAAGGAAGCCAGTCAATTTGAATAAAGAAACTCCAATGATTTGTAAAGTAGCCTTTTATTATTCTTTTAAAAGAAACACCAATAAGTATTTCTCTTATATATATATATATTTAAAAGTAATAAGACAATATTAATTAAAAATATTATATTTTTTATATTAATATAGAGATAGGGCTGCTCTCTAGTTACCTCGGAATGAGTTAAGGATAAGTGCTGCTCTCTAGTAAACATGAAATGAGTTAAGGCGAGTATCTCCTGCTGCCACCTATCAGACAAGTGGTACCGCAATTGAGTGGATACAATTCAGGATTCTGTGGGTATGATGCAAATATTTCTAGTGGATACAATTCAGACTTTTTATTCGTGGTGCTCGTTTAAGAAAATGTCTGAATGGCTACCATTCAGAAATGGATACAATTCAGGATTTGGTGGACATTATGAAAATGGATACAAATCAGACTTTTTATTTGTAATGCGTGTTTAAGAAAATGTCTGAATGGCTGCCATTCAAAATGGATACAATTCAGGATTTTGTGGATATAATGCAAATATTTCTAGTGGATACAAATCAGGATTTTTGTTAAAGTCGTTTATTTGAAAACTGTTTGAATGGCTACCATTCAGAAATGGATACAATTCAGGATTTTGTGGGTATTATGATAATGGATACAAATCAGACTTTTTATTTGTGGTGCTTGTTTAAGAAATGTCTGAATGGCTGCCATTCAGAGTGGATACAATTCAGCTCCCCCATATTGCAACTGACGTCCCAAACTGGTTTTCAAATAGACATTCTTCAGTGAGAATAGTATTAATGTTTTTGTTTGTTTTTTACTCTAAAAATGTAATACATTTTAAGTAGTATTATTTTATATATTTAGTCCATGTGCGAATAGTTTTTTTGTGTTAATATATTTGTGATAGTTTCAAACAAATTTACCAAGTTTCACTAAGTAAACTAGTTTTAGACTTCTGTGATAGGGGTCTGGGTTTCAATCCTCAGTCCCAGCACAGATTTATCTTATTGCCAAACCCTTCCTTCAACTCTGACAACACGTGTATTAATCACAACTTGTGAATGTGTGGAATGCCAGGCCTCCACAGTGGTTTGGATTCCACTTTAAACTGAAGGTCCTCCATTTGATCTCACAATCACCCTAACATTGCACATTAGCGTAAGTGTGTATAAATTAAAGGGTAGTAATACGTGGTGCTAATATTATTATTATTATTAATAATAATAATAATAATAATAATAGTAATAATAATAATATAATTAAAACAATGTCCATGGAGAACAAAACACCATCACCCTCTAAAGTACAAAACCCTAACATATAAATCAAATAGCTATTCCTCGGTAAGTGTTAGAATTTAAATTGTATTTATATCTAATATGAAACAGGTATTTAGATTAGCTAACAATATATACATCTTCACTCCTAATAGTTTAATAATAGTAATAGTAAACACATATTTTCTTATTTATAACTTTTAATTGGAAATATTAATAGTTTATTTCATGCAACGTAGGAACTAGAATGATTAATTTCGTAAGAAAATGTTTTCATAAATCACAACAATAATAAATATTTTAAAGCTATATTTTATCGAACAGTTATTCAATAGATCTGAATCGTTGGGTGCGCGAGCTAAGTTTCAGGATCATGTTTGTTATGATTAAAATGTGTATAACACAGATGGATAGTAGCAGAGCCGGATTAATGACAATAGTTGATTTGGTGTTAAACGTCTTAATTTGGTTATTTAGCGTATAGCCCGAACGGGTAGTAAGACGCGGTGCTAAATATTATTATTATTAATTTGATTATTTGAATTTTTATTTCGTGGTTAAGGAACGGGTCAACTACTAGGTTTATCTATTTGTTGTATTTAACGTGCGCTTTCTGAACCAAATGCTTATATAACACAAGAATTTCTATGAGTGAGATCGAAAGCGCCTAACAATTTTGCTGGGATAGGTATTTTCACAAACCTTACAGGGTTATCTTACATACCACAATTGGCATAGGACTGATGGCTTTCCTTTCCCTCCGGAAGAAGTTATGCTATGAATTATTATTACTCGAAAGAAATCCTTTGACCCCGGCGGGGTTTTAACCCACGAACACCGGGCCTTGAGGCGAGCACTTTACTCCAAGACCAGTGAAATGGACCAAACTGCTAGAAATATTATATGATTGAATGCTAAAGTATAAAGATAGCGCCACAAACACAAAACAAAATATTGTTCGAGAATAGGAATAACAATCTCAACTAAAATCATTTATGGCTGCAATAGTGAGCAGGTAAACTAAATGCAAGTCTCATTTAGTCTAGCCTACTGGTAACGGGGAGATCGGGGTTCAATTCGCAGCCGATTATTCTCGAGATATTTTTTCTAAATGTTATTATTTTATTTTTATATGCAAGTACAGGTACATTTCACCTACATTCTACCTTCATCACCCCTACCCTATTAACGGGAGTATATTTGTGTAGTCCGAACGGTTAGTAAGGCAATGAGCTAAAAACTAAGTCGAAGAACGTCAAGTAGGACCTTATCTAGGGTGCTGTGCTCATTATAGGAGCCGGGGAAAACCTTACTAAAATGCAAATTAGCTATTTGTGCTACGGTGACTTGGTGGTTTAAAGGTAAGGTGTCAGACTTCTATGCTAGCGGCCGGGGTTCAATCCTCGGTCCCGGCAAAGATTTATCTGATTACCAAACCCTTCCTAATGTGGGGAATGCCAGGCCTCCACCGTGGTTTGGATTCCACGTTAAACTGTAGATCCTTCATTTCATCTCACAATCACCCTACCAATGCACATTAGCGTAAGTGCATATAACCCGAACGGGTAGTAAGATGCGGTGCTAATAATAATAATAATAATAATAATAATAATATTTGTGCTAACTTGTATGGATTTTTTAAATCTGCATATTGTTTTTCTAATTAAAAAAACTTTACACGAAATAACACATTGAGGAGCTTTGAGCGTAAAATCACCACTCCTCTTTTTATTAGAAAAGATGTCAAATAAATATTGTTTTTTTTTCTCCAGGAGATTCTTAAATATTTTATTCCTATAAATTCATTAGGTAAATAAAAATATTTATAGTGATTTTAAAAAGTAAACTAAAGATTAGGGCTAATGTTAAAGGGTGTTAAATTAGTGAAGAACATTTTTTAAATAACGGCTGTTTCCATAAGCTACGGGAGTTTTTTAAATGGTATATTGACTTAGTGTTAACATTTATGAACAATTCCCCTTTTTTATTTATTGTTTTGCAAACTTGTGTGCATTTTTATGTATTTGAAATATCAATTTTGTGTTGACAGCTACAAATATGTTTTATGTAACTTACTGTTTTTGTTTTGACAAATGCTGTGCATTTTTATTATATATTATAAACAAATATTATTTAAGCAAAGTATTTTTTTTTCAACTACATGAACGTCATTGTTCAACGCTCGATTTATTTAACTAACCATAACATAAGAATTGTCCAAATAGCTAGACATTCTTTTGTGACTAAATATTATATTGTGTTTACTGGGGAGGGGCTAGAGAAGAGACTTATTTCAAATAATGGTTTAGGGTGAGATCATCTCACACTTATAATTTACTAGCAGCCTGATCCATTCTTTGTACTATATCAAACTATTCAAATTAGGACGTTCAACATCCGGCTGCTAGCATTTATATAATTCTTCATTGCACAATACCAAGCTAACTATGGCAATCATAATTTAAACTTCACGCTCAACGTTCACTCATAAAGTTGAAATTTTAACACTTATCTTATTCTCTGGAATAGTCCCCCTACCTTTTCCCCAAATTTAAATTTTCTACCTGAGTTAAAACGTTTTTCTTAATTTGACTCCCTCCCCCAAGTCCTGGAGCCCAATTTTGAAATTCCTCATTTCATACATTTTTCATGTTAAATAAGGTGGTCCTTCTAAAGATCTTCAAAATTTCAATTTTTCATCCTATCTCGAAGGGCTTTAGATTTTTCTGAACACACATCTAAACTAATTTTGTTTTTTTATATATTATTAGCATGAAGTACAGCTTTGCTCAGGAGAATAGTTTAGGGTAACTAAAAAGATTTAAAAGGGTAAAAATTATATCAAATTAATTTTAAATGGTTAGGTAAAAAGTTAAAAATAAATTTTGAGTATATAAAATGGGTACTAAGGGAAAATTGACGGACAAACAGACGGAAAGCCAGACGGCATTGCAGAAACCATGTTTTTTATTTCAGAGGGTCATGAAACGTTGAAATTTATCGAAATTTCAAGTTAGATTTTTTTGACAATCACAATACTAGTAGATATAGATCGTTCCTTGTATTTATTTTTGTTATTTTTAAAAAGTAGATAAGGTAATTTTAATTCAATATTTATCTGGATTTGGCCTTGCATACAATATATCGAATCTAGTATATATATCTTTTTAATAGGAAATTCAAGGGTTATTTTAATGTGTAGATCATTTATCTATTTTGAAATATAAATTGTAAACCTGGTTTTAAAAGGTATCTTATGCACTCGACACATATTTAATGCTCTTTATTTTAACAATCCCATAATTAATGTATTTATTAAACTATTATTGAGTCTTGGGGGAGACCAATTCCCTGTTTTCCCTCTATTGGGTGTGCCACTGACATATATATACATATATACACGAGTATATAATACCCAAGGAAGAACAAACAGAGAAATTCTTCATTAGTCTTTTTTGGTGGTATAGCTTCAATTTGAGGAAAAACTCAAATTTTCTATCTTAATAGGCTGTCATTTATAAATTATCAGAACTACATTATATCTATTAAAATAACTGAATATTTGGTTTTTGCTTGAAACATTTTTGACAGTATTTTATTTTGTGATAAATTAATGGAAAACTATCACTTTATAAACATTTCCACGTGAATTAAAATGTATATTACAACACAATCTTACATAATTTCTCATTTAGTAACTAACCAAGAGTTGGTTTACTTCCATTATATATTACAATTAGGAAACAAATTTTCATAATTTGTCGCCAGTAACCCATAAGGGAATGTCTGTGTGATGCGCTGTACCATTTATATATTTTTTCAAACCTCTAAACACTTGAAGCAAGATTGATCCTGCTAATTTTAAAGTATGGTGTTGCAAGTAAAGACATGCCTACTTTGATGAGTTTTGTTTAAATCTTTATAATAATTGTATAAAGCCGAAAATGACCGAACTCGATTGAGAATATACATTAATTTGGACACCATTCGCTTATAAATTGTGGGCAGGAGGAAGATCACAAACCAAACATGTTTGTGTCCTTGTATATGTGTGCGTGTGTGATCAAATATCATATACACACACACACAAACACAAACACATGTACGATTCTAGAATTGTTATTTATAATGGTTTAACATTGTAGAAACTCATACCATTCTATTCTCAATGAATAGGTCTTAGCTCAGGCTTGAAAAAAACCAGGGCTATTTAAAAAATAAGTTGGACTATATTAGGTTTTATTGGGTTTGTTGTGGTGTGATTAAAGATATTATGTATGTTATCTGATTTGACCAATCATTCTAACATATTAATTAGTGCCTGGACTGTTACTTTACAAAGAAAATAACGTCCACGCCTAACAATAATATTATATGTTATAAATCAATTTTTTTAAGGAATTAAAACAATAGACACTGGTCAAAAAAATTCTAAATAAAACGTTCATGCAATAATGTTAGTAAAATTTGGTTCTTAGAAAAGAATGTTTTAAATTTAAATTGTATGTGTATTCTTTAAAATATTCAATGATATTTGTTTGATCTAGTCCTATAATTATATGTTTAATTCTATTTCTAATCTATCTACCTTTTTATTTAAAGTAGTTAATCATATTTTAAATATTAAAAGAAAATAGACTAACTACTTTAAAAAATTAGACAATTGCTTTGTATTCAAAATATAATAATTTTTTTTTTAATTTGGTATTTTTAATAAAAATCCGTGTGGTTTTTTTGGGGCTGGATAGCTAACTCTCTTTGCTTTAATTATATGCAATTTTAACAAAAGGCTATTGCATCCATATTATTTACCTTTACATTTTTATCTTTATTGTTAACTTATATCATTGAGGTGACTTGATATGAGATTTATTTAATTTTACTATAAAACCACTTTTTAAATTACACTTTTACATACCATTGTTTGATACTTGTAAACAATAGGAAACCCCAAAAACAACATTACTCAATCACTTAGCGAAATCTTATATTGTTATATTTCATTTCCCCATTAGTTAATCACTAACTTCCAATACTTAATTTAAATAATTTTAAAGATTAGACACTTCACAAAGATTTTTGTTTATTAATAAATAAGGAAGTGTTTAGTTTGTCATTGGTTTTATTTATAGTTCTTTCCCTAAAGCTAAAGGACTGGACTTTGTAAATTCTTTGGGAATTAGACACACATGGAAATGTATTAACTTTTCACAGTTGTTTTGTAAAGTATTGTAAAATTTTACTTAATATAATTTATATTTTTATTGTCCTTAGGTTGAGTATACTATAATTTTGATCGCAAGAAGAGTAAATGACTGTCAAAAACGTTAATAAAACAACACTGATTTATTCATATCTCAAGTAATGTGAGTTACATCTTTAACTTTCGATATATATTATAAATAGGCCTTCTTTTAAAATATTAATTAAGTAAAATGCCATCTACTTTGAGCACCATTTTTTGTTATATATTTATTTGTATTTTATAAACCTGTTCTTCCGACAAGAATTATAGTATACCTGGCCAAACGCATTGGGTGGTGGTTTTCACCTTTATAGCTATCACAATTTTTTTTTACATACTTGTCAGAAGAATATTGGTGCATTTCCAATAACCAATCCTTCTTAATTTTAAATTATTATAAGTAAAATCCTTGTATATAATGTTAGTGTAAAACAATTTTTTTTTATCCAAAGTGGTTTTAATTTGGTCTATTATGAATTCTTATTAATTAAAAATTAAAGATTTACCCACACTTTAATTTATTGTACCTTTTATTTTAACGATTACCTTTCAATTAGAATTAGTTATTTTATTAGTTAATGCAGAATATCAAGGTTTTAGGCCTACACCTTAATTAGAAATACAAATCTAATATACTATTATTGATAATTAATAATAATATACTATATTAAACATGTGTACACAGTGAAATACTGTTGAATGGAAACTACTATAGCCATGTATAATATTGAGATAGAACCCAAACCCGGCCTTCTAAACGTTAGCCGAGAAAAAAAAAGAAACGGACCCTCTACTGTCTTTGTCTCGGAATCTATTTTTGGAAAGAATGTATACCTACCAGTCAGTCAACCCTACAGGCGACGAAATGTCTAGCTGTACACAAGTGAATTAACAGAGGGGGAAATGGAATTGAAGTTCTCTACACGCACGAAGCGTAGCGGATTTGAAACAAAATAGAAGGTATGGGGGTTCCCCCTTAAGGTAGTTTCTCCCACTTATCATAAAGAAATAACTAACTATATAATGTGTAGCATCTTAGAAACACAAGGGCCTATTCAACCAGCGATTGCGGGCTCTGTGGCGATAATAGCCGAGACTGGCCGACTGTACACGAGAAGAAAATTTGGAGGTCCGTACTACGCACTCCCAGCTCTTTGATCACGGTTTTTCTTATTCAGTCAGTCTCGGCAGAAACCATATTTGTTGCTCGATTAACTTGTTTGTTCTACAAGGAACAGATTAAATACAATAAAACATGGAAAATAAATTATTGACTTAACACTAATAGTATTTTGTTGTTAGTGGCAATTTGTATTGATGTGTATACATTGGTCTGGGTAAGCAGTGCATACTTGGTGTGTATGGAATACACTCCACTGATTAAAACCAAAATAATTTTGTTCACTATAAATAACATTATTTACATATGAGCTAGATTTAAATGTATGTGTATTAGAACTTAGAACAAATTAATTAGGTTAATCATTGTTGCTGTATGTTTACTGCAACCGAATCAACTAAATCCAGAGTTTAGTAATGTACCTTTATGATGGTAATAGAAAATAACTATTAAGGGAAGAATAACCTTAGGTTTCTTTGTTTTCGCAAGCATATTCCAAGATTTAACTTGATATTTTTATCGATTTTGGAAATGCCCGTGGTATTAGTCACGCATTCTTAGAAGTAAGGCTATAAATATATATTTGGAAGTTAAAATAGGTGCTGTGTCACACTCTCAATGTTCATTGATTATATTTACTAGCTATTCTAATTAATTGTTTTATAGTTTTGTAGTTATCCACATATATCATCATGTGATTTAAGGTGGGGTGGCAGCGGACGTGATAAAAGGCCAGTGTATTTATAGTTGAATATTTTGTTTGGTCAGAATGAATAAAATACTGTTTCATTAGAAATATACACATGGTGATATCAATAGTACTTGAATATAATTCATTAACATAGAAGCATTAGATGAGAAATTTTTAAATGAAGATAAAATACTAGCCATTAAATTTCAGGACACCCTTGACAAATATTCAAGAGCTATTGAGATTATTATGAGTAGAAAACTAAGCAAACGGATCTACTGGACTAATATTATATTTATTTAGGGCCAAAAAGGTTTTCCTCTAAAATTTTAATAATAGAGACCTTAAGTCACCTTCCATTTCACCTGAAATAAATGTTCTCACATTAGGATAAACGATCGTTTGAGTGTAGCGACTTTCTTAAGATTCATCTATCAAGAAACCATTTTTGTTACTAATAATTCAATGAAATGAAACTTGAAAACGGTAATTGACCCCATAGCCATTGGTTTAGTGATAAAATGCTAATCTCAATTACCTATATTTAATTGATATGTGTTCTCATTATTTAAAAGTAATTTGTGATTATATCGAGGGAACAGGAACATAATTTGCTAAGATAATATAATTCATAACTATACATTTTCTTTTGGTTAAGCTCAGTTTACATATTCCGTACCATATCTGAACAGCGTTAAGTGTGTCTATCCTTTAAATATAGTTTTTTTCAACCAAAGAAAATAAACCTTCCAATTAAATTAATAAAAATAAATCAATAACAATTAAAATATTAACTATTCCAAAGTTTAAAAAATACTCACTTTCACTTTTGTCACAATAGCGTATACCAAAATATGATACAATTATTCATTTTAATAATAAGCTAGAAAGTTACCAGTTTTAATTTCAAGTATCCATACGCCAAGCCATATTATATTCAGCTGTTACGTCTTTTAAATACCGGTATTATCGATCAATACCATAAAATAACTCCAATTATACGGTAAAATGTTGTCTGCAAATCAATATGTTTGTATTTTCTATAGAGCTCTCTATACAAAAATTCTACTATTGCTATAGAATATTTGTAGATTATTTGTAAACAACGAGCGTCACAGTTCCTTTGGTTTGTCCTTTGTTGTACTTACAAGACTTGGCGTAGTATCAGCACACAATTTGCACACCGACTTATCTTAAAGAGAATTGCTTTGATACTAGCGCTAAGAATGTGCAACTCATGGCAATCCATACCCCTGTACCACAAATACAAGTGTATCAGATAGTCTGTGATGAAACAAGAGTTCTCTCCTATGAACTCTAGTTGGCACCAATGTGATGTTACCTGCTCTAATGAGATACACTAGCGAAATTTAGGCTTTAGGGGGCGGCACATTTTGAAATACATTATATTTATTTTTATTATATTTTTGTTTTTTATAATTAGGTTTAAACATTTTTTGACAAGCATTATTATTATTATTATTATTATTATTATTATTATTATTATTATTAGCACCACATCTTACTACCCGTGTGGGTTGTACGCACTTACGCTAATGTGTAATGGTAGGGTGATTGTGAGATGAAATGGAGGACCTACAGTTTAACGTGGAATCCGAACCACGGTGGAGGCCTGGAATTCCCCACATTCACAAGATGTCTTGTTAGAGGTGAAAGAAGGGTTTGGTAATCAGATAAATCTGTGCCGGGACCGAGGATTGAACCCCGGCCGCCAGCACAGAAGTCTGACAACTTACCCCTAGACCACCAGGTCACCGCCCAGTATTATTAAAATAGTTCATGTTAAAGATAGAACGACAATATTTATATTTGGGGAGCGGGGGGGAGGGTTAGAGGGGGGAGTAGATTACAACTGTGCCTAGGGGCGCAATTTTTTTTTAAATCCGCCACTAGTGAAATAGCGGGGTGCTATACCCTTCCCATCCTACACACACACACACACACACACACACACA
>CABEEJ010000843.1:52679-75395 GCA_901482245.1 Timema douglasi | reverse complement strand
CTTCCCACCCTCCACACACACACACACACACACACACACACATACACACACACACACACACACACACACACACCTTGGTACTCAAATCAAGACTAACATTAGACCAAAGGTTCAGAGAAATAAGGAAACTTGAGGGGGGTGTTGAAAGAGTTTTGGCGTCAGCTACGGTCTGGTTACGGTGGTTAAGATAGTGGGAGGTAAGTGGTGTGAGGGAAAGACGACACGTTTGTATATTTGGTGTCAGTGTATTATCTCTCTCTCTCTCTCTCTCTCGCTTTCCTCACCCCACTTCCACCCCTTTTCATCATTTACTCCAGAGACTTACATTAGAACCATCTCTCATGCATACTGGAGAGGGGAGGTAGCAATTAGCGAGATGCTACCAAGCCAACATGGAAGGACGGGGTGATAAGGGAGGGGTGGGTGTGGCTGAGAGAGTAAACGAAGGAAGGGATGTTGGTTTTGAGGTTTTTAAATGATCCATGAGCTTCGTGGTCACCTTTTACCACTCGACTGACTTTGATTAATGGGCCGAAGTGTATAGGGCGAGGCCAAAGAAGGGGGGAAGAGGGTGGTCACCTGAGGTGGTCTCAACTGTGCTTTCAAGCGATCTTTGGCTGTGGGGGAGGACGGGGCGGGTGTGCTTGAAACACTGGTTTAGCATAAGGTATTCTTGAAGATTCCCCCCTCCCCCATGTTAATGGTGTTGAATTCAGTAAGATGGTAGTTATCGTGTATGGACATTTTTAGAGGGCTTTAACGACGTTCATCAGAAGTAAAGTTAAGCTAAATTATTATTATTATTATTATTATTAAATGTGAGGAATGCCATGCCTCCACCGTGGTTCGGATTCCACGTTAAACTGTAGGTCCTCCATTTCATCTCTCAATCACCCTACCATTACACATTAGCGTAAGTGCGTACAACCCGGACGGGTAGTAAGACGCGGTGCTAATAATAATAATAATAATAATAATAATAATATAATTAGCACCCCATCTTACTACCCGTTAGGGTTTTTCGCACCTACGCTAATGTGTAGTGGTAGGGTGATTGTGAGATTAAATGGAGGACCTACAGTTTAACGTGGGATCCGAACCACGGTGGAGGCCTGGCATTCCACACATTCACAAGTTGTGATTAATACACGTCTTGTCAGAGATGAAGGAAGGGTTTGGGAGTCAGATAAATCTGTTCTGGGACCGAGGAGTTAAGCTAAATGAAGTTGGTGTTTGTATGGAATGTACTATACAAATAAGTCCTGAAATGGTAATACGAATCACAAACAATCTGATGAGAATGAAATAGTAATAGATAAAATTAGTATAGACCTATAATTATATTAGTATGCAATAAAACAAGTCAATGGATATTATTAAAGTAATTAACATTTATTTTGAAAAATAACCAATATTTATAAGTATGCTGTATGTTTAGCTGTAGGCATATACAAACATTTACATAGGTATAAATGTGTATACTGTAGGCCTATATGTACATATATATAAAATTATATATGTAGGCCTACTTCCACACACATTTATATGTAGTCTACATCAACATATATATGTATATATTTGTGTAACCACATACATAAACATATAGGCCTACATACATATATATACTGCTGGAGTTTTAAGGGGTTGCTGTCCTGGAAAATTTTAGTGACGTGACTCTACCTTTTTTTACCCCAGGAACTTTATTATATATATATATATATATATAAGTCTTGTCTTATTACCCGTATGGACTAGTTGAATATTTACACTAAGCTGATAAGGAAGGTAGAGTTTAAAGGAAATGTGCTCTCATTTACGTAGAACGACAGTGAAAAATATTTTCGGGAAAACACGCTCACTTCACCGACCAGGATTTGAGCCCAGAACTTCCAGTCATCGTTAAACAAGACTGAACGATACTTATTCCCTTGTCCGCCTATGTGGGTATACAAGACACATTTATAAATTATAAAGTTGCTCTAGACCATAGTATCTTCAAAGATTATTGGTGTTTGATAGAATCCTTGTGAATTTGGAAATAAGACTATCATTACCATGTTTTTTTAAACGATTTTTCTTGTACTTCATTTTCCCTCCTCCTTCCTCGACTTATCGATATTGATACCCCTGCACTGAGTCACGAACTCAAGACAGTTTGTCGATTGGGTTGTCTGCCGGTTTTCTGTTTTTTCATTAAGATAAAGATTTCCGCTAAAGTAGATTTGCTTTCATGTCTTCCTGTCAAATTTTCCCCACAGATGGTTTTATTCTTGGGACTGCTACTTTATCATTTTATGAAATTCGGAAATGGACTATAAAAGTGTTAATCTCAACGTAGCCTTAATTTTATGCTTTGTTTAAGTATTTTGTATGTTTTATCATTTAGTTTTAAATTTAGAAATAAAAATAACTTTAATTTTGAAATAAGGTAACTTAATGAAAAACATGAAGTTTTTCTCGCTCTAAAATAGTCAGAGGTTTGGCCCCTAAAGTAGTTATTTCTTGGATCAGCTAAGGTGTTATTAATTATTTACACCACGTATTACTACCCGTTTGGGTTACATGCTTAGAAAACAAAAGTTGATGGTGGCTACTTTATATAGAGAGTAGTGTAAACTATTTTATATCAAACTAAACCTAACTAAATAATATGTTCTTTAAATTTAAAAATGGCCCCTAGACACGGGACTCGAATACGTGATCTTTGGCTTAGCACGCCAATGATATTACCGCTTAACCAACCATGAGTCGTCCCGTACCCAGAGTCACTCAAATTTTAAGTCTAAATATAATATTAAAATGTTATATGGTCCTATAAATAAGTGAGTTTGTAGTTTTAACTACAGATCTAAAATTACTTGTATTTTTAAAATGACTGATATTTGAAAATAGTAAATTGTTTAAAATGAGAAACTGTTCTAGAATGTTTCTCGAGGATTTTGTTCAAAATTGTTTTATGAGGGAAGTGTACTTGTTTTTCCGGAGAAAATAAACATTTCAACGATGATAAGTTTATTGATTACGTGTTTTGGAGAGTGTGAATTGTCTGAAATAACTTAAACAATTTTGTTAAAAATGGTTATCTTGGGAAATAAGTACTCTACATTATATAAATGACTTCTTACTTGTTCTTTGAAGAAAAATTAACCCAAGTCGGCCTATAGATAACTTAATAGCTGATTTTGGAAAATTTGAAATATTTGAAAATAATTCTAACAAATTTTCTTCAAAAATAGTATTAAGGAAGTAATACTTTGTTTTTATATGAAACTTAATACAAGGTTGGCTTGTTGATAACTGATTTTTTAAAAGTTTGTTCCAAACCAAACTAGATTATAGGCCTACTCTTCGAATTGAAAAATAACACCAGGACAGGGGAATCAATTCAATAATATTTGACCTAGTATGTAAATACGCTTTCCACTAATATATCAAGGAGTCGTTCGTAGTCCAGAATCATTATTAACACATATTTTAAGGCAGAGTCTGTATTGGACGTGTATAAACACTCAACTACGTATGAACGGTCAGATTAAGTTCACGCTCTATCAGATAACGCAGCCACTTCAGACTCGGGAGGCCTTTCTGCTGCCAATAGTACAATTACAACTGTATGAATGTGTATATCATGATGAATTAAATAGCCAAACTGTTATGGATATCTGATAGATATGAGCATTGGCATACTAAACAGAGGGTCTTGGGTTCTGTTTCTATGGCCAGATGTAATTTTTAAATTTAAAAAATGATATTTAGATGCGGCTATAAGCGTAATTAACAACTACAATATCTTGGCGTATTTAATCTTTTATAATATACTATGTAAGAAAGTGTGAACGATTGTGTCTTCCTAGTTAAACCTTAATCTTGTTCCTCCCGACTGCTCTCTAGAGAGGTCGTTCCGATTGTGATCCATCTGGTGTGTGTTTTCAGGAAGCGGAAAGTGCCATAGCGGCTATGAACGGCCAGTGGCTGGGTAGCAGGAGCATCAGGACCAACTGGGCGACTCGGAAACCGCCGGCTCCCAAGAACGAAGGTAAACATCACTCCCGCATCTTCAATTTCTCTCTTTCTCTTTCTTCTGCTTCCTTCACAGTAGAGATGGGCTCCGAATTAAAAACATTGTTGAGAAAAAAACACTGCCTTCAAAACATCTATGTTGGAAAACGAAAAAAAAAAGCTTTATAATCTTTAATATACTCGTATTTTTCAAATACATTAAACAAAAAAAACTGAAGTGTGATTTATATTTTTCTCTCCCAAAATCATCTCACTTCCTGTTTGGTTAGTGCGCGTATAAACTATGATAATTACTCTAATGAAGTAGGCATAAACAAGTTAAGAGTTTAAAGTAAATTCACCATTATTGTATGTAGAAATAGCGGGAAAACATTCAACAAAGATAACACTCACCTCACCTGGTTGGGATGAGAACCTGATCCTACACAAGTGAACTAGACTAAATGATGGTTTAATGTAAGTCATGCTACCACTTGGACAAATAATTTGCTATCAATCAATCTAAACCTCGGAAGTAAGTTATAAGTGATATTCAGAGGACCGAGGTAACTCAGGGGGTAAAGGGGAAAGGATTTATTTTTTCTTATAGCCTCTTTAGCATGCATGCGGTTTTCAGGACAGTGGTATCTCCGCGGATAAAGGGGTATTTATAAATCGAGGAAGGCGGCGTAGGATGGTTCGGGGAGAATGAATTTGAGAGGGTATGGTGGCTCGTGCTCAGAGGGGTGGGTGGGCACGCGGGTGTTTTTCAAGGATACCTCTCCCCTACCTCTGTGATCTAAAAAGGATGCATATATTTAGTTAGCTCTTTCCAAGTATTGCCTTTCTCTCTCTCTGTCATACTTCTTACGGGTAATCATGAGCATAGGAACTAAGGTTAAATAGTATAGCTTCTTTTAATGAGTATATTCTTAAGATTATAAAAATACATACATATCTTAAGTACTGTGATTATTATAAAATATCTTTCCCTCAGAGTATAGTCTTAAAAGGATACTCTAACTCTATGTATTGCCTTTCTCTCTCTTTCCTATTTCTTACGGGGAGTCATGAACTTAGAAACTAAGGTTGAATAGTATAGTTTCTTTTAATGCGTATGTTCTTAAGATTAAAACAAAACATAAATATCTTCCTTTTGGCAATTATGATAAAATCTCTTTTTCTCAGAATATAGTCCTAAAATGATACATTCCTTACTCTAAGTATTGCCTTTCTCTCTCTATTTTATCTTTCTTATTGGGATCATGAACTATGGAACTAAGGTTAAATAAATAGTGTAGCTACATTTTACCACATGTATTCTTAAGATTACAACGATGCATACACATATATTCAGTACAATAATTATAAAAAATTCTTTCTCTTACATTCAACACATACGCTTCACCCTCATCGTCTAACAATACATACATATCTTGCGCAAAGTGATTATAAAAACCTCTTTCTCACATAGTCTTCGGTAAACACATGTACTTCACCGTCATAGTTTAGATATAACTTGTGCCAAAGATGGACTTGGACTAGCACGATGACATTGAGTCTACACACAATTTACCACTTAAATAACTCGTACGTGTCATCGCTTGGATATATCAGAACTCACTGTGAAGCGTTAAAGTGACGCCTATACCTCGCACCATAGTTTTTATATGGAAGATTGACTCTTCCCACATAGTCTAGCGCGATTATGTTCAGCTCGTCTTCCGTCTCACTAACCTCTTCATCTCCTTCTAGTGGCCGAACGTTGTAGGTTCGGTATTTTTCGATTTTGGAGAGACACTTGACTCGATCGTACTCCTCGCGGTCGATCCAGTCCAACATCGCGCAAATGATGTCTTCCTCCTGGAGAATCTCCGGCTCGTCTCCTTCATTGAGCTTATATACGGGACATGATGTAGAACAGCTCTCGATAGACTTGCTCGCTTCAAACATACCGAGAGTATGACACCCGAAACCGTGGATGGAAGAATGGCAGCGCTCGCTGTAGCCCTTGTCAACCTCCATGGTGTAGTATTTTAAGCCGTCAATCAAGATCTTAATATCGCATATGTCCCTCAGACGGTAATCCAACTGTCTAAACATATCAAGTGTGATGCGTTTCTCTTCCCGCGTTTGCCTTTATACGCTCAAAAAGTAGGGGTATTAAAACCATTTCGGAGGAGTGGTTCACCCCCCTTCTATACTATTTCCTTCGCATCGATCCAAGAACTGTGCGTTGAATCGAACCCTAATCGTTTGACGTATACTCTATCTCCGTAACGTCTGATTATCTTATCTACAAGGTAAACACCCGGATACGAAGTATTTATGAGATCCTTATCATAGAATCCTCTATGATAGGTTTACCTTTCATATGATCGAGTAGAAAGATCCTGGGATTCATCTCGATGACGTTAAGTATTTTAAGCAGTTTGGTAGACCAGTGTGTGGTATAACTATTTCCAAAAACGTCCTTATAATTACTGATGCGAACTATATTACCTACTTTAAACATGTTTGGTGTATAATCTGTGATATTGAGACGTTTATAGACTGTATGTAAGGGTCTGTCATCTTTGACGTCTATAGGCTTCATCTTTATGGTCAAGTGTACCGTCTGGTTCTATTCGTCCAGTAAGGAATTGATCATATCGATCTATCGATACAATCCTTTAGCCGTGAACCTACTACCCATCATATTCTTGAGGGTACGGTTAAATCTTTCCATGACGCTAACCTTGACGTTGCTGAATGTGGAATAGTGATTGATTCTCTTTCTTGACATGAGTGTTTTAAATTCTTTGTTGTAAAACTCTGTCCAATTATCTGTTTGGAGATGACGTACGGAAGGTAAACATTTGTCAGTCACCCTATCGAGGAGGAGAGTCATTGCGGCGCTGACATACTTGTCCATCTTAGCCTTGGCAGGTGCAGCCCAAGCCCTCTTGGAATACATATTAATGATGTTGAGAAGGTACTTCAATCCCTTATTTGATCTGGAGTAGGGTATCATCTCCACCAGATCGGCCTGAACGAGTTCGTTCAACCCTCGTGATCTAACATGTCTTCGAAAAAACCGTCGTCTTACAAGGTGATGAAGTTCACGCGCAATCTCCCACTTGATGGTAGACATGATAATGAGATAAATATGAATGAGATTACGTCTTTATACGCTTATTCTGGCCTTGCGTGGTTCCTAAATAATAGAAATGATCTCGTTCTCGTGTGTGGAATGTGGAATGAGTGCAAGAGTCGTAATCGATCGACCAATTCGTTGGGATCGTCCCAATAGGTATAATCGTTCCCTCTTTCTGTTTCCATCTTGTATAAACCTTCATCCTCAAACTCCTCCTCGAACACAGGTTTGATGATTAGCAAATACTTGATCCTGCCCGCATCTTGATACATACGTACGTGTCGTTTATCAACCAATGAGTATTCGTTTCTTCGAGTATGGACTTGTATACTTTCGGATCTTCCTTAGTATAATGCGTGGGTGCTCTTCTGAAGAGTAATTCCAATATCCCTCAGGTATACGGTACCGCCATATTGTTAAGAATTTATGTACCATCACTCTCGTTGAATACGGTATGAATATCTCCGAGCATGGTTGAGTTACCTTCATGATGGGTGCCGTAGGTCTTATCAGAATGTGCTTGAGACGAATAAAGATAAGTCTCCAATAGATATCTGTTCTGTAATTTTTCAGGTGAGACTTCCACCTCCTCCTTCAGTTCAGGTTCGGCGAGCGCCTTCGCCATTTTGCTCAGAGGATCCGTGATAGGCTTGAAGGTTTACTTCGTGACTTTCTCGGACTTGTGTCAAGCATCGCGTAGTTTCTTATACTTTCATTTAATAATCTTACTCGATTTTATGATATCCTTCATGACCTTCGATGACAAGGTGTGAGGTACGAATGTCTTTTAAGATGAAGAAATGGTTTATTATATCTAAACATTAGTAAAACCTAATTAGACGTATAAAATATGAGGTGTCGAGCGTTTTTCCTGGAAAGGAATACCATTGATTGTTTTAAGATTCAACAAGAAAATAATACCTTTAAAGTTTATGACCATTATTGAAACGCTGCCTACCCTATTAAGCTTATAACTGCGTTCACCCGTTAACGACAATTCGAAATATCTCACGTCCATCCTAGTAGGTTTTGAATCCAATTAGGTTTAGATAAAACTGTGGCTGGCCCTAGAGTCTACATATGATTTAGGTGCCACGTTTGAGGGTGATAAGGGCATTCATATGTTTTGTAAAACATATCCGCCCACATCGTTAAACTGATTGGCATCTGTCACCTATACGTAGAATATACCTCTCACCATCATTTAGTTCCATTCGATGTACACGGTTCGATGTATCGAGAAAGATTCCTCTAGCCCAAGCAACTTTGGAACTAAGGCATCTAACGCCATCTTATTCTCGTTGAGATGATCTTCATAATGACGAGAAACATTCCAAACCTTCCCCATCCCTTGATGGTTACTCTTCTCAAAAATTGGTGTATTTTATTCGATCCATCTCCAATCGCTCGATCAACGAGTCCATCTGCCCTTTGGTAGCATGTTTGGCCGTGTTGAGAGCAAGTATCTGTTCGTTACTATGTTTCGTGTCCATCCTATCGACGTAAGATTTGTTAAAGGCATCCTTAGATGCGTTGGGCTTCTCGATGCTGATGATCCTCTTCGATCTAGCATCGTTATACCCTGGAGAGGTTAGAGTCAGATTTCCTAAGGTGTCAACGATAGATCTATACTTGTAGAGACTATGACCAAATTTAGATATGGACGACATTATGTCTTATCGTGAACTTAGTGTGCGTTCATATCAATCGTGGAAAAAAAAGGTATCGAACCCATACCGATTTCATCCTTTATAAATCTCATGTTCTTTGCTCAACACTAGAATAACGTTCTTGTATTTTTTCAACACAGTGAGCACATATTCTTAAACTTTTGAATTATCATATCCGTGTCCACATGATCGTCATAGACGTGTCTCTATTTCATATCGTCCATCCTGAAAAGAATGAGAAGGTTGATGTTATCACTAAACATCTGTTTCGGGATGCGCGAGTACGTCAGACAAAGATAGAAACAGTATATAGCTTTATGTCTCCCCATACTGTAATAAGCCTGTATGTGAAACTGCTTATCGCAAGTGATGTCGTCAAAAATAAATACAGTCTGTTTTAGCTTCAGAAGGTGGGATAATATCTGCGTTGTGAGAATAAGGGAAATAGCCCATGGCTTCGACGAGAGATAAAACCTTTGATAAACGTTGATACTTGGGCTGGTATAACGATTTAGAGTAAACTTACACGTTACTGAAGCGTAGGCCATTAGTTTCCTCCAGCAGACTGATCATATCGTTGGATTTACCACAGTTCAAAGGTCCGGAGATGATGCAATATATATTATCGGCTAACAGCGTACCTTGTCTCTGAAGTAATGATCTACCCACATCGTGATCGTTTTCACGTACAGTTAAAGAGTCTGTCTTTCTCGAGCCACACGTCAACTAGTTCAACTATATAATGTACGCATCTATTTAATACGAATCAGTACGTGTCATGAAGCGAAGAAGGGGAGTAGGAATGCTGGATAAGATAATCAATAATCTACTGTTTGAGGTGCATATACATGGATAACAGTACTGCGGACCAGGAAGGAAGTTGGAAAAACGACTGAAACTAGGTGAGCCCGGAGCCAAGAGTTAGATTGTTATTGTAAGGAACTCGATATCGCCAACTCCAAGATGAAAGATCTTGTGGGACGTAATACCAAAGATCTCGAACTTACCGAGAAAGCGTGGAATAGATGACTCACACCTGACTCTTAGTTGAGTGAGAAAGATGCCACGTGGGCTGTTGCCAACATGATGAAATCTAAAGTCAAGATGGGATCTGGCCTGAAGCAGAAATATCGTCGTCGGCAATGGGGCGCCTATAAATGGCTTTCTACTACTACTACTACTACTACTACTACTACTACTACTACTACTATTACTACTAATACTACTACTACTCGCCAGAAGAAGAAGGGTGAAATCCTACCTATACTCCCCTCTGATTTCCGCGCTTGGAGCCGTCGCCGGAGGAGCCTCGGGAATCACGAAGGCCGTTCAAAGTGCTAAGATTAATACAAAACAATTGAGAGAGGCTCATAGACATAATCGCACGCTTGAGACTATCACCATGGGGAAGGGGATGTATCTACAACCTTACTCGAAAATATGACTACCTAAACGTGCCCTTACTGAAACCAATCTGCGCAAGTGCACTAAAGATTTAAAAATCCCCTTCTTTAGGGGCTATTTGTGGGAGATGCTTTACCCAGCGGTGCACCTTGTAAGATAGAGAGCACCATCATCAATCTCGATAGAGATAGCGGTATGGGCACTCCTTAGGTGGAGTATAATAAAATCGGTGAGCGGGTGGAATGCTTCGACAGTTTCAGTGATCTAAGAACGACACTCGAACTAGTCTGATATCTTGGGGGATACCTATCACATATAATCATACACGGTTCCAGGAGTACTAAACCGTTTTTTGCTGTCATATTTGTCTAGCTTTCCTTAAATACTTGCATGAAGCTCTATCTTAGTAAACATCTTTATAACTCTTACTTTGACGGGTCAGAGTTCAAATCTGATAGAGAATTACTTCCCACATATCCTACTTTGAGAAAATAATCGTAAAGAAGAAAAGTTCATCGGACTGATCAATCTTACAACGTTTAATTCCATTCCAAATATCAACGAACGTAATAATAAATTTTATTGTGACAGTAAAAAGTATACCATCCCTCCAGGCAACTATGAACTTGAAGCTGTGGGCCGATTCTTGCGAATAAAAGTCTCGAGTAGCGTGAAGCTCTCGATCATCAGTGACCCTAGAATTTTAAAGTGTTATATAACTTGCAATAGAGCGAGTGAGACTTTACCCGATCTGGTACGTTTGCATCCCTACTGGGGTTTGACTCCGTCATTCTTCCTGTGCGGAAACGCACAGATATACCAATGCCGTGGATATACTTCACGTGAACGTGATCCACGTAAAAGGCAGTCTCACTAGTGGAGCTTACGTCAACAAAGAACCAATTCATACCTTTCACAAGATCAAAATTACAATTCCACTTAGATATAGATACTAGAAGCACGAAACAATATAAATTACCTTCCGGTAACGAAACGTGTAATAGAGTCTATCGCGGTACGACTTGTCGACGAACTAGGGGATATAGTCAACTTTAAAGAAGAGACGATATCTCTACATCTACATCTTAAACGAGTCGGTGGAGATGGGACTCGTAATAGATAAAACGAGATGACGTCTTCCTCGAAACATTGTGAGAATACCAGTAAAAGTGTAAACACCTGCAAATAAACTCTATTTAAGACGTTTAAGTTACTCATTACGAAAATAACGAATGATGCCGTATATATTCTGAACATCGAAGACCCTGCCGCTTTTGATATGGCTTTGTACCAGATTCCAGTATCATTCATATGCCTCGTATATTCCCAGACCACTGGATAACGTAAACGAACTTAGGATAACTATCCAACAAGAAGGACTGTACACGTTACCGCACCGTCCTCTCCTACATATTAAAAGACGACTACTTCTGAATACGAGGGTGCCTGGAAGTACTTAAAGAATTGTTAATAACGGAATTCTTCATCTATTCTCAAGAATCGCCTATAATATCAATATTGTAGAGATTCATCAGTCTAGAGATGTAGGCTTTTATAATCAGCTTAAAAACTGTATATCTATCAGTAATGGGGAGAATAATCACCTTTCACACAGAGGTTAGAGGCTTTAAGGAGTGCATGCTAACTCATAAACGGGCATCTTTGACGTATGCGTCCCTTTACGTCTCATACTAGGGTTCGTTGCAGAGTATTCTCAAATACTAATAAATGCGAAACTGGAGCTGGTACTCGTTCGTTCAACTGGTTACAACAACTCTTTACAAAAAGCACTTCCTCCCACCACAGAGACATACTCTAAGATCAATTTAAGTAAAATAACTAGGCTTGTACCACATTTAAAGACTGACGATATGAATTGTATCAACCTACTTAATTTCATCAAGAGTAGAAGGATCATCGACTTGGGAACGGTACGAGTACCCTAACGTTCCTACCTCTATTCAACATGATTGGACAGTGAAAACGTCAACGTTGCTGTAAAAACCTCGTTACGTTAATTTTCCTCTTCAGAATGGGTGTAACAATACGATGGCTGCAGATAGAATTTTTTTCGATCATTGTATCTTACATAATGCTAAGCTCTACATATATTCTATCATATACCTTTATTAGGATATGAACTTATACTTTAATCAAGAATCCTTCTCAAAATTATACGAGGACTATGCTAATTCTCCGACTTCGTACTACGAAACTACACCTCTTTACACTTATTTGACCCCTCCCATTTCCAGTCTAACGCACCCGTCATCGTGTTCGATGCCAGCTGACAGGAAAATACTCTAATGGACGGTATGGTAACGTGTCATATAACGTTCGAGTCGGGGGGGGGGGGATATATCCTCAGACATCAAGGTGTTTTGTCTCATCATATACGATAGAGTGGTCTGCTATGACCCTTCAAGCAGCGAGATGACATCATAAATGAAGCATCATTGGTCTCGTCTCAGCCAGTATGTTGATCTGCGTACAAGGGTACTCGAGTGAGGAGAGATTATTTATCTTCAAGGAGGTGGGCGTTCTACATTTTGAACCTATCGACGAAGCCAACTACAAGTTTATTCCTCCGTTCAAGATCGACATCCTCTCCGCATTGGGTAGGAAGAACTTTAATTTGGTAACCAACTATTATCACAGACTATCTTGTTACGATGGAGAATTACAGTACTCGAAACTTCGTTCTATCATAATCTCTCATCTAGAGTTGTACAAGTCATGACCATCGATCTATATTAAAGGAACGGAGAAGGTAACTTGGCTATAGAGACTTATCAGCGTCGATAGTGACAAGTACGACTTTTACAAACTAAGCAATCTCGGTTGTCCTATGAGTAAGCTTAAAAATCTGCACAACGTAGACTAGTGTTAGACTCATTCCTATACCACCTACTCGTGCGCCACAGAAAATTTCCGACTAATTAATGAATGGTGTAAGAGTTTTAAGTCTAATCAGACAAAACATTTGCGATTTGGCCAAGAGTGCGATACAGTACGATACGAGTTCGGTCATTCCCACACTGCTTCATCAACTGCCTTGGTAACGAGTATAAACAGCATATTGAGGTCGATAATTTATCATGTTTCTGAGGTCAAGACAAGGTTGACACACTCAGAAAGAAGAAAACTACTTACGCTTCTAAAAGTACGGTCGGAAAGAAAAATAAAACTTCTGAGGAAGAGTTCAAGGAGTCTATGAATAGGAATAAGAAGCTACGAGACGAGTCGAAGAGTGTGTAAAGGAATACATACAGATTGTTTTATCTGCAGTAACTAGTGCTAGTTCCTTGGTGTCGAACTGCCTTACCCTTTTTTGAAAATCTTAATCCAGCATTGATGTTTGAAGAACGACCGTCTGGACGACTGGGAAGAAGGTGATCTGGAGGCATCAACCCTGGTGTATACACTTACCCATTTTGACAATTTCATCTTTTTATGATCTTGAATATTTTACAAAGTAAAGAGTGTGAGCTTGTATATATGTGTGTGTGTTTGTGTGAAAATAAACTGTTCGCGTACTACACGAAGGACTTATGTTTGAACTGGCAATTTAAACCCGAGACAGTAGATAAAAAAGGTTTTTGTTATTTTTGTCATCGATCCTTCTTGGATACTCCTTAAGTTATTGTGTACTTGGGATGTATCAGCCATGTTGTTTAGTAGAAAAAATAATTATTACTTTGTATTCTTTGGAAAGAGATGTATTTAATCAATTAACGTATAAATCTAGGAATGTATCAAATATTTTGTAACGATTCCTAACTTATTTCTTCTCTTTATACCCTCACTTGTGTAATTAAATGCATATTTCCGGATGAGTAGTAATACACGGAAAGATAATTTTATATTATTGCAGTGAGTCATTAACAACTAGTCTTCCAAATCTTGGTTGTTGCCACATATTTTTAGAACTACGTCTTACTATCCATTCAGGTTAAATACATTTGCCAAAGCAAATTTTTCCAGATTATAGGAAACTATTTTTTATACAATTTGGACCAAAAAATAATTATCTTAAAAACGGATCCTAAGCGTGATTTTTCAATCTGAGCCTAAATAATAAATTGAGAGTTATTGAGAACAATCTGATAAAGTAGTTTTGGCTGAAGAAGGATCGACAGATATGAGAATATAATATGTTATTTAATGAAGAACTTCACTGTATGTATGTATCCCTAAACATTATGGATAATTAAAGCTTTTATTCTTAGATATGGTGGTCATGTAATGCGTATGGATGATGGCAGGCATTTACATAATATTTTATTTGGGAGACCTGAAGACCCCCTGTTACTACAAGCCTTAAATTGGAGGATAATGTTAATTTAAATTTGAAGGAGGTCAGGTATCAAATTAGGGATTGGCTGGATGAGTCCTAGGATAGGGTTGAATGCAAGCTTACGTTCTGGTGCTCAGGAAATGTTGTATATATTAAGGCCAAGGAGTTAGTCAATTACTATTGTAATAGATTAAATAGGCTCATTTTCTAAAATTGTATGTTATTTTAACAAAAATAAGACCAGTTTATATGCTTGTATGACTTTTGCGCAATCTGGGATTATCCTAGCTGAAATACAATGTCGTTTTGAACAGGTAGGGCATAAGTCGTTTGTAGTGTTTGTGAAAACAATTATTACCCCTCCTTTTAGTTTGTTTACTTATCACTCGCGTTTCTCTATCTATCTTATGTACAATCACCTGATAGTCAAGTAAGGTTAGATTTTTTCAAAATTGAAAGAGGATCGTCTGATAGTTATGTAAAGCTAGGTTTTGTTCTGTTAAGTTAGGTTTGAAATAATGGAATAAAATAAAATCTCCTAACGGTTAGGTTAGATTAAATTATTATATGTTATATGTTCAAAAATTAAAGGAAATCCACTAATCGCTAGGGCAGGTAAATATGGTTTGGGTTAGATGATCTTAGATCATTTTCTCTATAGACCATGCATCTTGTCTCTGTTGATCCAAACGAACTTACTAAGACTGAACCAAACTTCCTGTATAGATTGGTATAAATGTGTCGCTTTTCAAAAGGAGTGCACCTAAGTTTCTACGACCGTTTCTATCGTATATGTTTTGCACCGGAAAGATAAAGATTATGCGACAAATATATCTTGATTAAACTTTCTTATAAAAAGTATGATTATTTGAATCTAAGATAAGATTAACTTTCTCACCATCAAGAGAGTTTAAACTAAATTTAGATGTACCGTTCAATTTTCATGGGAAAGGCCTTTTAATAAATACAAGAATTACTTTTGTGGTCAGCAATGATAACAATTCATTATACTATTAGTGTTATCTTAGCGATACATATTGTCTATCAAAATTAACACTATCAGATATCATGGATTGAAGTATGAATAAGTAAAAGTAGATCTAGTAAATTTATAGCTCTCAGATAAAAATTGGACTGTATGTATTCTCCGACTTATTTTTCTTGTTTTCCTAATAAATATGATAAAGACAATTTTTACTTATTTACTTAATGCATACTTATCTTCAATCAATGAAACAGTAAAATAACCACCACCATATATTATAATATTTACTTCAGAGAAACCAATTTTCAAAAGTGAGGTATAAAATCGAGTAACACCATTCCAGTGGGATGATAGAAAATTTGAGAGGGCTGGTTTTTCTCTAGCATTCCCCAGAAAAGGTTTCAAGGATGTAATGAGATAAAAAATAAACTCTTCAGTATCTGTATATTTGTTACGTGGACGAGTAGAGAGGGGGAAGAAAAACAGAAATAGAGGAAACAGAGGGGTGGTGTAAGTATAAATATTGTTATATTTTTGGGTGCTAGAGTGAGACAGTGGCATGCCAACCAGAGGTGGAGATAAGGGTCCACACTCCACAGCGGGTGAGTGATTGGCTCTCTAATAACTTGCATGTGCCTTGCCTTTATTGGTGGGAAGGGAGCGCGGGAGGGAGGGAGGGATTGCGATCCCTCTTCATACCTCCACCCTAGTTTCTGCCGCCTGAACCTGCCACTGGTAACCACACCCTGTCGCTTTCAGGCTGGTAGTAGAGAGAGGTCTCGCCTGTCCCCGTATGTGTATGTTTGTCTAGTTGGTCAACTTGTTCGCAAGTCCGTCCTTCCGTCCGATTGATTCAACTTCTCCATCACGGCGATCTANCCCCCCCCTTCCCTTAACTCTTCCCCTATATCCTTCATCATACACTTGCACTTTTCAAACAGCTACAAACTCACATAAAGTTATAAAACCGATTTACCCCCCATCGCCTTTAAACACCAGACTAATTCATTTCTTCTTTTTTTTCAGACTTCCACTTACTATATTTATTTTATACAGTTTCCAAAACAACTTAACAAAGTTTTGATTACAAATTAATTACAAACCGAGGTACAGGTTTTGGCAAATAACTGCATATAAGGGTGTAGGATTTTGTGGTGAAAGTTGTAAATTTGGCGTTGTTTGGAAAGGGGATAGGGGTTGCGGGGGTGTCAGGATAGCATGAAGGGTTGTGGTTTATGTGTTATTGGCGAGGAAGTTATCGCTGTAATTTTCATTCAAGATATGGGAATTTGTGTGTCCCAAACTATAGTACTTCTCTGGGAATATGATTAGCAATGCCAAGTCTACAGTACATAAGAATGTACAGTTAAATTTGTTCTAGATATCTTTTACTAAAATCAAATATTTGAATGCATGCATTTGTTGAATTAAATATTTTGAATTATTATATTTTATTTGTACATCTAATATTTGGAGGGAGCAAACCAGGATTGGTCAAGAAGCAAAAAGTAGTTAAATATACATGTCCTACAAATATTTTTAAAGCATTTTTACTCAAAGATTAAATTATAATTTAAACTTTGTAGAGACAGCCTTCAAACCTCTTCATAACTTTCATTAAAGAATACATTTATTAGCAAATGTGTTATGCTACCTTAGCATGGTCAAAATACCGGGGCCATTAAAATACATAATTGGGCAGGTACGACTTTATATTATTAAATCAAAACAACATATTTTTGTTAAACAGGCGAGTAAAGACATACAGGAGGTAGCTGTATTCCTGTGCACTTCGTCAATATAAACCCAGTAAGCTTCCAACTTACCTTCCTATAGCTTCCGACTAGTATCAGCCACCACTTCTAATCATACTTAGATTTAATTAAGGGTTGGTTGGCATACAAATTAAAATAACTTATATTTAATCTAATAGTCATTTATATAGAACATAATATAACTTTATCAATATTCTTTAAATTGAATAATGACAACTAGATATGGGAATCGAACTCGTGACCTTTGGCTTAGTATGCCAATGCTCCAATCCATCAAAGTAACAGCTTCCAATCCCATAACTGGTCGTATAAATAGGCCTATATGAAAACTGATTTAGTAAATGTTGCAACTTTCAAAAATGTGCCTTCTTTTATAAAGCTGACAATATTTAAGATTTTTAATATTGGGCCAATATTTTTAAAAAAAGGTTGGAATATAACCTGAAGGTACATCACTTATTTTACATATATTTTAAAAGAGCCAATGATTCTGTGTGAAGAAACGTACCATATAAGAAATGTGAGCAAAGTTTAGGATACCAATATAACACTTTGCAACCTAATTAAGGTATGTTTGATTGATACGAATGTTAGGATATGAGTTGAATGCCACTTATCAGATACTTTCGAAATGCATAGTAGCTTGAAACAAGGAGATACACTTTCCCTATAACTTTTTAATCTAGCTTTATAGTACGCTATTAGGGTAATGCAAGAGAGTAGAGGATGGTTGAAATTAAAGAGAACAATGCAGCTATTAGGACATGCAAATGATTTAGCTTTGTTGGGTAATATTAAAGGAAGGTGGTGGCGATAAATGCAGATATTTTATGAAAGGCTAGTAAAAAATAAGTTTATAAATTAGTAATGAAAATACTACGTATATGATAACACAGAGATTGAGGACGATAATTTAAAGACTACCTGGAAAAATAAATAATTTGACATGGTTAATGAATTTAAATAGCTAGGGTAAATTTTAAACATCAATTAATTTGAAATTAAGAAAAGAATACACTCGGGAAATGCATGCTATTATTCGGTCAGTAATTTGCTGAGATCTCGCCTGGTTTCAAGGAATGTAAGACTCCTGACCTTATACAACGAAAAAAAAAAATCTAGGATGCTCGTAAACAAGGTGCTTTAGAAGATACTTGGTCCAAAGAGGGATAAAAATACTGGGGAGTGAAGAAGGTTTTATAATGATAATTTACATACCCTGTTCTCATCACACTACATTATTAGGATAATAAAGTCTTGTAGATTGTGGTGTAAAATACATGCAGCGCTAATGGGAGAATCTAGAACCTTGTTAAGGGTATTGTCCGACAACCCCAATGGGAAGATACCACTGGGAATACCTAGACACAGATGGCATATTAACATTAGAATGGACCAGAAAAAGATAGGGTGGGATGAGGTGGACATTTATAAGTTTGTCATTGAAATTTAAAATTCCTAATGCCATAGAATAATTAAGTAATACTTAAAATAAAAACATGGTTTCCAGAAAGTCCTTTCCCAACTCTCAGTTCTAAAAGGAATCATTATAAAAGTATACAAATAAATGGATAATTTTCGCCTTTTATATATAGGCCTATTCTTAGGAAAGAGGATTAATTTTATAACACTTCATTTTTAAAAAAAGATGAAAACACTGGAGACCAAACTACTTAAGATTAGTTTGTAATCTTATTATTATTTGGAAATGATAACTGTATTATAAGAACTGACACCAAAAGTGGTAGAATTGTGAGAATGACCCATCACTTACTATATTCAGTGTGGCTTAATGTGTTGGAATGGTAATAAATAGAGGGATAAAGAAAAAAGTTCAACTGGTTCTCAAAGACCACTTGCTTGACTTTATTAAAGACTTCCAAGACTTGTCTCCAATTTATTTCCAACTCATATCGATTGTATTTGTAGCAAACTATTATTTTTGTCATTTTCTAATGAATTCTGATATTACTGTTTCATATAAATGTAACTCTTATTTAAAGCACCACCTACTTTAAGAGAAATATTCTCACTCTACGATATTTCTCACGAAAATGACACCTTTGAAGCTTCAAAACCACTAATCTGATCTCAATTATTTTAGAACTATGTTTTCTGAGCTTATTGAAAGTTTTTTTTTTAAAAAAGGTTAGTGTTTTTATAACAATTTACATTAATCTCGTAGCTTTGAAATTTGGAATAAAACGTCTTTGAAATAAGACATATTCTCCCTTACTTAAAAAAAAAAATACAAAGTGTAAGTTGTTAGTCCTATCGGAACATCTTACTCCACTTTGGTGTGAAGCGTATTTCGAATTAACATACCATTTTTAGGTAATGTTTGATTTAGTCATGTCTGTAAATAGTTTCTGTGCTCTGGTAGGCATCTGACCTTAACATGTAGTATGAAAAAAACGATTTCCTTATTTCTAAATTAATTTCAATTAGGTTTTAGGTTATTCTAAGTTATTATCCTGATACCCACGTCTGATGCAGATGCAATGAAGTGATCCTACCTTGTTAAAGACCAACTAACGAAACCTTTGAACCAATTTGCTCACTTCATCCTAAGCTATCGCAGACTCATCATTTGGTCCTCCCTTGATGGTAGGCAAAACCATTCCCACGGCCCACCCACCTCCCCTTCAAAGATTAACGCTTAAACTTTTGGCAGGTAACACAAAACTGACCCATTCACAAGAGTCTCGAGCTTTTGAAGGGCTTGTGGAGGGAGAGGGGGCTAACGTTTGTGCTTCATACTTGCGGGGAAGCCCGCTCTCTACTTTCATATCATTTTTACATTCTTCTTTTCAACTCCCTTGTGTTCTTTCTCTCTCTATCTATTTCTAGTCGTCTTTGATGTTCGGCCTTTTGTGGTGGGAAAGTGAGAGGTATTTAGCAACTTAATCTTCATTGAGAATTAGTTTGACGGCCTTTCTACCGCAAACTAATGAACCGTTTCACCTCCAACTCTAACTAACACCTCCACTCCTTCATCCCCTCATCGAGACTTGTGATGTATCAATAGCACAGTGAGAAGGAGGTTCATTGTATGGACTTACTAAAGGTTTTCAAGGAAGTTGCGAGTCCTCTTAGGGAAGATCGTTATATAAAAAACTATGAAAGAAGTAATTTTGCATTTATATACAGTTTATAATAGTACAATTACTACAGGATAAGGTTGTCTCTTTATCGTAATATCAAAGTTTTTCTATGAATACATCATTCATTTAATTTATCAATAAAAGAGAGTTCATTTGTTTTGAAAAATAGCCCGTGAATTGTTTTTTGTTTTTAATTATTTACAACACAAATAGTGTAATTGTGATGGTTCCATCACTATCACTCCTGGATACTGGTATATAGAATTGGGCTATATTATTATTATTATTAGCACCGCGTCTTACTACCCGTTCGGGTTATACGCACAATTGGGCTATACATTATATGGTTGGTTGGCAGAAAACACTAGTCAATTTGCCTAGAGTGTGGAGGGATTACTCCAATACAAAAATGATTATTACATATTTACTATTTGTACAGGGGACCTATGAAAAAGAGGGGGAGGGGGTAACAATTCCCAAAACTAGAATAATAAATAACCTTTTCGTGTGGTAGAAGATTTAAATTTGTCAGGAAGATATGAGAGCCTCACCAAACAAGCATTTAAGGTCTGATCTATGAATTCAAAATGAAGAAGCAATACACGGAGAAGAGTGTTTCACTCAACAATCCTATAAATATTATAAAAAAATTTTTTAGTGGGATATCAATGTGAGTTTGACATGTAAGCCAACCAGAGATACGAACTAATTCTACACATATATCAAATTTAAAAATTGATGTCTGGTTAAGTCGATGTGGCTTTAAATTTTAATTTGAAAGCACATAAATATCCAATATAAGATAATCAAATAGATATTAAAATTTTAAAATGGGAATGGTGGAACCAAAAAATTTATATTTTATATTTCTAAAATGTTTATAAAATCTTATTTTCAGAATTGAAGACAGTTTAAATTCTCCAACTTTGTAAAAGGAACACCTTACAGTAACCCTAAAGCTGAATGGTTGGAAATTCCAAAATAGGGTGTGAGAAACGGCTAATAGGAAAAACAAAATTATCAACATGGTAGAAAGCTTAAGTATTGTAGAGGAATATAAAAAATCTAAAAATAAACGAAATTAAAACTTAAATATTACCTTAAAGTGGATATATTAGAGTTAGAATAGCTAATCTTAAATCGAAAGGTAAATTAACGCTTATATAACAGCGACATATCAATTAAAATATACTAATTTTTACGACACAGGTTTTGAAAAACCATGCTTCTTAATAATTATTTTACGGTAACAGAATATAGTAGTAGCCTCTTTGACGGACTGTGATGCTCTTTTCTTCAAAATAGTTCTGTTACAATAATATTTAGTTCATTTATCTTATCTTTTGATTGCACTTGGAAAAAATTAAACTGTCAATAGATCTTGTTTTTTGTACACCTAATTTATGTACAAGATAATATTTTGTCTTAAATATTGTTTTTATTTACAGTTATTTATTTTCGTTTTTGGTTTGTAATTGCCAAAGATAGCTCAAGATTGTAGACAAATTAACTTTTTAAAGTGTGAATCCAAATGTTGAACGTTCTGATTTGATTAATTTTTGGTGCTGCTCTATCTAATAACGGGTTAAAATACTAGTCCTTTAATAAGAGTGAAACCCTTCATAATTTATTTCCCAAACAATGTAACTTCATTATTTAACCCTCTCCCTATAGCTCTACTTGTCGTGGCTCTTTATAATGTTATTTTTATTCTGACTTTACTCCAATTCTGATCAATAACCAGTTTAGTATGATTAGTCATCCCAATTCTAGCCTGACGCTCCATAGTGGAGCTACATATCCTGCACTGGCCCAAAGATTGTCCAATAATATTCTAGGGTGTCAGAACAGCAGTGGTCCAATGGTGGTCCGAAAATATCACAGGTGTCAGGCCAGCAGTGGTCCAATGGTGGTCCAGTATTATCATAGGTGTCGGGACAGCAGTGGTCCAATGGTGGTCTGGTATTATCACAGGTGTCAGGCCAGCAGTGGTCCAATGATGGTCTGGTATTATCACAGGTGTCAGGCCAGCAGTGGTCCAATGATGGTCTGGTATTATCACAGGTGTCAGGCCAGCAGTGGTCCAATGGTGGCCCGGTAATATCCTAGGGTACCAGGCAGGCAGTGGTCAAATGGTGGCCCGATAATGTCACAGGTGTCAGTCCAGATGTGGTCCAATCGTGGCCTGGTGATATCCAAGTATGTCAGGCCAGATGTGGTCCAATCGTGGCCTGGTGATATCCAAGTATGTCAGGCCAGATGTGGTCCAATCGTGGCCTGGTGATATCCAAGTATGTCAGGCCAGATGTGGTCCAATCGTGGCCTGGTGATATCCAAGTATGTCAG
>CABEEJ010000843.1:35453-50515 GCA_901482245.1 Timema douglasi | reverse complement strand
TATATATATATATATATATATATATATATATATAAAATGGAAAATGTATCCTTATTTATGAGGGAAGGGATGGTAAGCAAATCAGTACAAAAACACCTAAGTACACCGGGGTGAAATTTGAACCCCAACTTCCTGGTCACCGTAAAACCGACTTAGACGAGACTGCTCGCCTTAGCCAGTATGCCCACTGAAGCAGGTTGTTTTGAGGAATTCCTCTCACGTCCCAAGCTCTCCCGGAATGGACCTCTGTGTTTGTAGGTGGACATTGACCAATGGTTTTCCTTTGCAAACATAAAAATCCTTTTTTCTCGAAAAGAGAGCAAGAAGAAGGGTGGGAAGATATTTGGTCCAGAGTGGGAATAAGTCTAAGCCCAGGAGGGGTGAAAGATTCTGGCTGTGTCACCCTTTGGTGCACATCTGTCACCCGTCGGCTGGTGGACTGAGAGCCTTAAAAATTTATGGTTCAGCTAGAGAGGTGAGTAGACGCGCTACAGGGTGGGTCGACAACTTGACCTCAATTATCTTCTTCCTTTCACCACGTGTCTCCCATTACCTGTTAGAGAAGCTATATTATATATGGTAATGTTGTAGTAATGAGTAAGGAATAATTGAGACCAAATGTATCCAAATTTATTTGGAGAAAGAGTGTGAAACACGTTAGGAAAAAGCAACTCCAGCAAATCAAGCCCAGATTCGAACCCTGATCTTTCCATCTTTGACAAGCCAGCATATTTCAAGTGTGACGCCTGCCATAGACCATTTGATCAAAATAAATTATTCTTTCCTCGCCATATAGTTGGAAATATCTCGCAATAAAAAGTTTTTTTCTTTACATTCTCCGCTTTTAACTCTCTGTCCGGGCTAGCCCCATATTTCACACTAATCCGATAAGGACAAGAATGATATGTTTTGCAGTCACATTTGTGTAGAGGAAGACTAAAAAAACGATAAGGGTAGAAAACCATTGAAAATTTATTTGAGATTTGAGCTCAGAACTATCCATCTTTGACGAGCCAGACAAGGTGAGATTATCACCTTAGTATATTAGTCCACCAATGAGGGTGAGATTTTTTCAAGAATATTTATAAACAAAATTTTAAGAAACTAGGATATTGTTGTGGAGATAATCCATGTCCGAGTATTTACAAAGGCAGAAAAGCTTCTTAAATAATTTAGAATGTTTGATTGGATTTTATCTATAACCAAATCAATAGAATTTCTCTCTTTTTAATCATCTACATTCAAAATAAAATTCTTGGTTATAGATTTTGGTAGTTAGGGATGGAATTAGAATCCTCAAAGGAAGGTTATTTATTTTGAGAATTTATTAACAAAGATACGATATGTAAAAATAAACTTATTTTCAAATAACTTTCTGATGAAGTATATTTTGTGTAAATATTGATACCCGGATAGGTAGAGTAGCCCATATCAACAAAATTCCACTGTAGTTATTCGTATTACAGCTGGTGTATGCATATATGAAAATATATTATTAACAATTTTAAATATAACACAACTTTATAAGTTCATTTCTATGAAAATACACTCAACCATAGTTTTTAAAGACTTTATTTGATTCTTTGGGCTCTACATCTTACTATCCATTGGGGCACACGAATATTTAGAAAACACTTTAGGGGACTAAAGATGACGGTAGAATTCGGAGTAAGTAAGAGCGTATTTTCGTGAGTGGAGAGAGCAATAACTTTTCAGTCAAAATAATATTCCCAGTAGATTATACCCGGCTGAGATTTAAACCCCATTCTCTCCATCACTGGGAGAAAAGACCGGACAAGCTTGAAGTCCTAGCCCACTTTTCCATCATAAGGCTGATAATATCTTTAAGTTAATATTAATTTTCAATCACCTCTATTTATTTCATATCTAATTAATATATTTAAAATGGAAATATTTTCAAATATATAATAACTTCAAAGGTTAAAAAAAAATGGTGACCTGGCGGTATAGGGGTAAGGTGTCAGACTTCTGTGCTGGCGGCCGGGGTTCAATCCTCGGTCCCGGCACAGATTTATCTGATTACCAAACCCTTCCTTCACCTCTGACAAGACATATTGTGAATGTGGGGAATGCCAGGCCTCAACCGTGGTTCGGATTCCACATTAAACTGTAGGTCCTTCATTTCATCTCACAACCACCCTACCATTACACATTAGCGTAAGTGCGTATAGCCCGAACGGTTAGTAAGACGCGGTGCTAGTAATAATAATAATAATAATAATAATAAAATGACTGCGCAGCAAGAATTTTTTTTCCAGTGATTTATTTATTTATCGTTATATCCTATAACAGAAGACATCTGGTGTTTCTTTCTCTGAGGAACTGTACATGTCCTAGAAACGGTGAAGAGGAAAGAATAGCTTGATAATTCTCTGTTCTACATGTTCTGACTCGACCAAACAAATTGACCAGACCTTCGATAGAAAGTAGTTGTAACATTTCTTACCCCCGTCTATCCACCACTTTTTTTTTTCTTCTGCTTTCCAATCTTGGATCTCCCGACCCCTTACCCTCCTCCCTAAACCACAATACCAACACTCCTTTCCAGAAAATCCACAATTTCTTCTCCTCTTGATAAAGTTCGCGGTACTTTAGGGTTGAATGATACAGGCTACCTTCACCGCCGAATGGACAGAAACATCGAAAGTATGGTCGTGTATATATATATATATATATATATATAAAAGGAAGAAAAATATTCCTGTGTTCCAGTTTTATTTTCTTACACCAATATTCTTTTTTTTATATCGACCTTGTTCAAACTTGTCAAAGATAACAAGGGAACGATCTGTAAGCATTCAGTTTGGACACTTTTTGAATTAAGTTTCGATGTTCAAATGCTTATTCAAAATAAAAAAATATATATATTTTTAGTTATATTAAAATATGACTAACTCATTTTCTAAGATAATTAAGGTGAGTTCTAACGAGTCATTTTAAATGATTCATCTCTCATGAAATTGAAAAGAAATTTGTTCACATGTATTCACATAAGTTCACATATTTTTTCACGCTGAGACTGATAAAAAAAACCTTTACATATTTAGAAATGGTGGCGTGTTAAATGTTAATAGAAGCAGCAGTTCGTGAAATATGTGAGCATTTATCGTGTGAGTTACCAAATATTTTAGATAACAAAATGAAGAACTTTAGATTTGTATTATACAATGGATCTTAGGTCAAAATACACTGAGTGCTATTTAGAATTAGCTTAAAGAACTGGCTAACAAAGACTCTGAACTATGCAAAAAAATCTATGCATGAATTTTGATTTTTTAATAATTATAATTAAAAATAAAGAAAAGTACACCTCCTTTTATTTATTAATGAATGCAGGAAATTACTATACAATAATTAAAATTAAGTTTAATTACGTTAATTGGGTACTCATTTTTAATTAGTCATTGAAAATGACTCTTTAAATCTCGCCTTTATTGACTGTATTGGAACAGTTACATAATTAATATTATCTTGTCTTACACTCTATTGTAGCTCTTCTGTATTGTAATGTAAACTCTTGAGTATTTCGTTCGTTTATTTAATTAGTACGTTTAAGACCTGGAATCTTATCTTTTGAAGAAGGAATGGAGAAACCGAAGAGAAAAAATTATTTGTAAAACCACGTTCAGAGAAGCCGATCAGTGTTTTAACTTATACCAAATAGGCTACTATGACTCTTTCCAATAAGAGTCTAACGTTTTCGATCACGGCATTTTTTATATTTCATGGTGGATATAAGTGTTACAAAAAAATCCTCATAGTTTATAAAATATAGCTTACATTTTAGTATTGTTAGAAATTCGTACTGTATTAAATTGATTATATAGTGTTTAAAGTAAGTGTGGAAGGCCCTATGATGAGAATAGAAAGAGTTTAAAATATATTAACTATAATCATACCCACCTCGGTGGCTTAGTTAGCTGACGCGTTTGTTTTATGTAGAGCCAGACTGCTGGGGACGTGGAGATCGAGATTCGAATCTCGGTCTGGTGAAGTAGGGTGTGTTTTTTCCTTAATGGTTTTACACTCTCCCTCCATGCAATGCGGGTTCACTTCCTCTAAATTCAACCTTCCCATATCCTAACCCATTTGCGCAATTAGTACATAGGTGTATAAACCGAATGGGTAGTAAGCCGTGGTGTTAAATAAATAAATAAATATACTGTAATAAAACCGAAGAAGTCACTGTCGTGGTAAGACGAAATAAATGAGTAGAACAAAAATGTACATTAGGCTACTACTATATTAACGTTTTGAAGTATCCATAAATTATATCCTTTTGTTTACTAACAACTTAACACTTCATTTAATAACCTATATCAATCTTTATTATTAAAACCTTAAGTGATTCTTTTCGACAAGGATTTGCATGGCTCTCCTCTGCCACTTGATTGATCCAATAATGAGAGCTCACACACTGAAAATGTAACAAAAAAATTAAAATTTCAAAGAATATTGAAACGGGAAGTCACCATTCTATAAAACCATATTTACTTCGAAGGTTAATATTCAAAGATCTCAAATTTCCAAAAGCGAATCACAAATCTATATATAATTTTCAATAATAGGTGAACATATGAACGCTATCCAGACAGGATTCGAGATATCATTCAGATATCAAAGTTATTGTTTTAAAAAAATGCTTGAGCTGTAAAGTTTCCCAAAATCACCGAACTCATTTCTTTATGTTTGGCTTAACTAAAAGGCCTATGATCTGGGAAAGGAATAACATTAACTGAGGTGCTTTTACACCTAGGCATGATTCGTCTGCCAGTAAAGTCTAATGACTTTTAGAAACGTAATACATTTAAAATAAAATTAATCTTCATTTGTTCAGAGAAATAGTGTAAACCATTAAGGAAAATCAACTCTGTATATCTCCGGGATTTGAATCCTGACCTCTCCCTCACTGACAATACAAACCAGATGAATTTGAATAATGAGGCGAGTCAAGGGAAAAGGTTATTTGCGTCAAGCTACCGGCCTCATGCTAACAACTATTATAGGTATAGAAACAAACTTGCCGGAAAGGCCAGCGAATAGAAAGATTTTTATTTACGAGCGCACTTGCCTTTCTCCAACTCACAAATATTTCACAAGCAAGCTATCTGCAGGGAAATTGCATGACATATTTTTGGGGGGAGGGGGGGGGATGAATCAGTGTTTTTCTCAACTCTAAACATTTTGAAATTATAAGAGTTCCCAAGTAGCAAAGGAGAGTACAAGAAGGGCAACGTAGAGAATGTGGGGGAGGTGGGAGGTAAGGGGTGCCAGAAGGGGGCTCCCATTTTTTTTTCTTTGTAAATTTGTGGTGATAATCAAGCCTTGAACCAAGCTTTTATGCAACTGTATTTTTAAATTTATTTAATTATTTGCAAGGCCGTATCCAGCCAATAATTTCAGGGGGGGAGGGGGGGTTGGTAGACACATCCCTCAAATGCCGGAATCTATAAATAATTCTAATTGCTAAACAGTTCTAGAAGCTTTGTGAGTTGTTTTATATGGCAACAAACCCCCCTAACTACTGAACGCTATGAAAGATTCGAAATATTAAACACCTCTAGAAGTTATCTGAAGTTTTTTTATTTAGCAACATAACATCATAACTGCCGAAGGCTAGGAATAGTTCTAAATACTAAACACCTCTAGAAGCTATCTGAAGGGCTTTTTATAGTAACACAGCCCCCTAGTTTGTACTTGTGTCTTAAATTTTATATTGTTTGAAACATAAATAAGGCCATTTTGTTCATAAAATTTCGGGGGTGGTTTGAGCCCCCTAAAACCAAATACTGGCTACAACCTTGTTTATTTGTTCATACTGGGTCTTCAAAGCTATAAGGTTTTTTCAGTGCAACTTGAACTATTATTTATTTATTTTTACCTGCATCTAAGTTAAATATTCAATTGAGTTTAAATATATGTATTTAGATTTACAGATATTGTTCAAATCGTATATTTTAGATTAAAAAATTAAACTGCAATTATTACAATGGTTTCCAACATTTTGTAGTTTATGACCACAACTTTTCTCTCTGCGGCCATCGCAACCCTTTGAAAACTTAAAAGCGTTCAAATCCTAGTTTTTAAACTTTTTTCACTGTGTATTACTACCGGCCCGGACTATCTAAATTTAGCTACACCAGTGGGATAGGTAAAATGTAGAAGAAATGTAAACTTATTTGCTTGTAGGGATATTAGGATAAACTACATTTGGCCAGAATTAAAATCCTTACTTCACCTTCACCAACAAACTAAAACAAAAGAGCGTGACATTAAACCCGCATGTCCACTAATGCTTGTTTTAATCATCATAGATTTCTTAAAATAATTATTATATGCGACTAATATGTAGTAAAATAGAATTAAAAAGCCCAGGGATGGGGTTTGAGTTTATATTATATTAGCAGCATTACAAGGCTCTCACAGTAAACAGGTCAGCAAGAACTTATCATGTTGGAATAGCCAAAAGGAACCTAAACAGTAACTAGGTCACTTCTAGCACTTTAACAACCTAAGTTTCTATTATAATCTCGCATTTTCTTATACTCATTAAAATCCTTGAAAATGTAAATATAAAGATAGACCCTCTATATTGTTACCCCACCCAAAACTCGCTGCGACCTCTGAGTTGGGAGCCACTGCTTTATTTTTAACACAGTTGGAAGCAATATTTAACTAAGCTCCCTGAAAGGTAGAACTCGCTCGTCACTTTATCAAAAACTTAGCAATTTGGCCATGTTTAGTTAAAAACATATTCAACTGTAAAATAAAACAATAAAAAATGGAATTTATCGATATTTCTATAGTATTTTGATACCTCTGTTCCAATGTCCTGCTTCATAACCGCATGTAAGTTGCCCTAAAATGTTAATACGAGTACGTCAATAAACTATTCAAAACATATTGTAATTTAGCGTGTGAGGGTGAAGGGGCTACCCCTGACATTTTATTAAATAACTTATGGTAAATTCGAAATCAGCACGCTAAACAACATGGTTATAAGAAATGTCATTCAAATCGAACACTAAATAACAAATTTAAAAATTTATCTCAAGTTTGAAAATGTTAAAATGTGAAGAAAAAAAATGGTTTAATGTAGTCTACTTAAGCAAATGAAAAATTATAAGAGTTTTAACAATGTAACACAGCCCTATTACTCCTCTCCCTTCATTGTTGCGTTGAACCTATTTAAATTTCTTTCACAAAAGACTTTTAATAAACAATGAAATAAGATGCATCAGTACTGTTCATTTCATACTAGTATGGATACTTGCTAGAAAACTTAGTGTTTATTTCAGAAGTAAAACATTAATACTAACCTCAATGTCCTCAAAATAATAAAATTTTGCGTAACATTCACTCCATTTATGCTTTCAAATTTTAATAAAACCCTAATTAAGGAATTGTCTGTACAAAACATGATAATTTGAATCATAAAACTGTGACAGTCTAGAAGCCACGAAGTTACAACTAAAATCACTAAACCATAAATAAAATATTGGCTGAGAGATGACAATGCTGCCACTTCAAGCATTGCTGTCTGAGTGAAGTTTTGCCACTGGGTAGCTCATATCCCTTTATGATTCGTTTCCATACTGAACTCGGCATACACTGACTGGTCGTTGTCTCTGCCTACTGAAAACGGTGTTACTAGACTACTTGACAAGCTAGGATTTCTAGAATCTACTAAACAAGGAATCTCCTTTAAATGTTTGACGATTTTTGAAGTTGGGATTTTTTGTAGTGTGGGTAACTTTTAAATTTGCCTGTACAAGTTTGTGTAAAAGGACTTTCATGATATAAAGTAATGGGGTACAGAATAATCGTAGAATTTTCCAACTCCAGATCTAAAATATTACCAAGTTCCCAACCTTTAGGCTTTTAACCAACCCCACCCCGCCGGCGCAGCGCCCCTGGCTACCTGAGGGCTTACTCGACAAGTTTGAGCAGGTTTGTAATCACTTCTAGCTGACATTTAGTTCGTGCGAATGGAGCTTTATTTGTGTTTTATATTTTACATTTTATTGTTAACGTTTAAAGTCTAGACTACAAATGGACTTGCCTTAAATACTTGTAGGAAGGGAGTATGACAAGAACTGGAACCGGAACCAGAACCAATTACAGAAATTGACGGTTATTTTAAGGAACCAGAACCGGTACCAGAACTGCAATTTAAATAAATATATTTTAGTACTATAAAGGTTCTTACTGGTTCTAAAGAATCTACTTGTTTTACATTATATTTTATGACCTTCTTTCTACAACTCATCTGAATTCTAAAAATTCTCTATTTTAACTTTTCTAACATTTTTAGCCAAGGTGTTTTGTATTTTTTAAATATAAATAGCTTTTAGTTTGTTGAATTTTTTAAAATACATAATTTTTCCATGGAAGAGTGATGGCAGATAAATAAAAAATTGAAAGAATCTGCACAATGACCAGAACTGGTAAATATATTTGGGTTCGACTCCCTTCTTGTAAATATGTGAACACCACTTTTATGTGCTGATTCATAATGATGAAAGCTACCAATTAACCGCCTCAGTTGACCTGACTCCTTATTTTCCACGTGTTAACTCGCCTAAACAGTGCGTTGTTCATGGCATAGTTTCTTACTAAAGCTACTTAATCTCCAGGGGATTGGTGACCTGGTGGTCTAGGGGTAAGGTGTCAGACTTCTGTGCTGGCGGCCGGGGTTCAATCCTCGGTCCCGGCAAAGATTTATCTGATTACCAAACCCTTCCTTCACCTCTGACAATACATCTTGTGAATGTGGGGAATGCCAGGTCTCAACCGTGGTTCGGATTCCACGTTAAACTGTAGGTCCTTCATTTCATCTCACAATCACCCTACCATTACACATTAGCGTAAGTGCGTATAACCCGAACGGGTAGTAAGACGCGGTGCTAATAATAATAATCTCCATGGGGCTCTAGTAGACGTTGTTTATACTACTGTCTCTGGAGTCTTGGGAGAGATGTCAATAGGTACGTGTCTCGGTTTTAGACAAGTCCATGTACAACTCAGTTGGTAGAGCAGTGAAGTGAGTCGTTAATCCATTGGTGTACGGTATCAATTCCTGTCCTGGTATTTTCTTAAAACTATATTATCTTCTATAAGTGTCTCTATACATACTATTTAATTTACTGGGTTCATGAGGAGCCTTTGGATGACTCATGTCCTTCCCTTCCTCTCATATCATCCTAACTTAATTTACTACTGCTCTAAGACTTACATAGGTATGTAACTTCATCCGAACTTCATCTTTACATTGAATGGTATCGATATTATACTTTATTAAAAAATAAATAAAAAGTTTACAATAAGAATAATTTTTGTTTTTATTTATTTGATCTAACTAACCACAAAATATACACGTTTTTGGGGTTTGCTTATTATATAATTTTTTTTCATTCTAAGTTTTTAGTTGACGTAACACCACTATATCACTATGGCCCGTAACAATGTATCCATACAATTTGGTTATACAATAGGTAGACTAATATTGTATTAAATTAACTTACGCTATTTAAACATATTATATACTGTTATTGATATAAAAATCATTTCATCTTGCTAAAAGAAAATCCTCCTAGTTTTTTTACCATACCGTGAAAATAAAACACCTTTAAATAGTTTCTATAACCAATCCATTGTTCACAATACCTCACACCCCCTCGTAGCTATGAAGCGCACAATCCCTTCACTTCACAATCCCACATACTCCACTGATTTGAGTGTGGATTTATGGCCACCCATCACATCCCTTTCACTCTATCCCTACCCTTTCTTGTAGGTTATGAAAGGCCGTCGGGTAAACACAGCTCGAGGTTCGCGACTGCCCAAGTGTTTATTGGTCTCATAAAGTAGTGTGATGGACTTTAAAGCTACTGCAGGTGAAACGGAGAAGGGGGGAGAGGGACGAGGCTGAATGTGAGAGAAGGCGCACTTTTGGAGAAGTCTCTCCCCATCCCCAAACCCTCCCTACTCTATCTTAATTTGCTTCCTCCAACTTCCCCCTTAAAGATTCTCTTAAAAGCATCCTCTCCATCCCCTCACACCCCACCACAGCCCTTAAACTAAGCTGGGAACGCACCTGCTACCCTTAAAACCTACTTTCACTAAGTAAGTAGGGCGCAAAAACTGGCGTTGTTGGAAGAGTTGACCTTACTTTTCCCGTTCTCCTGAGAATGGGCTAACATTCTCCAACAATTTAGTTTCTACTTTGTGTATCTCATACTTATAAATGTGACTAAAGGCGCTATTACACTGTCATAATTCTTTCTTAAAAGGAAAGTACTTATTTTATAAAAAATATACTAAAAAGGTGTTTCTTATTACCAAGTCTTAGTATCAGTTTGAACTATAAGATTATATACTAATTACATTAATGGGTTAAGGATGATTAAGAATGATTTTATAGTAAATGTACCACTATTTTTGAGAAGGGAGAGTGGAAAAACAATTTTGTATAAAACACCCTTAGTTCACCCAACTGGGATTCAAACCATGACTTACCCATAATCGACAGTCTAGTCTATTGCAATCGTGATGCCTTAGTCCATGCGGCCACAAAAGTGGGTTTAAAGGAGCTAACACCACCTTTTATAAAGTTTATATTACATCACATTGTCGTAAAAGTGTCTACCCTCATTGTGACCTTCATTTCTCCCACGTCACAATACTAAGATGACTACTGGCTTGCGTATTGGGCCACTCATATAAATTTCCTTACCACTTTTATAAGTCATGTTTGTATGAATTCCTTTTTTTTCCTTATAAAAAATATAAAAACTGAAATTACAGTTCGAAGCTTCCTTCCAATATTAAATTTAAATAATAAACCCTGGTTAATATTTAGTATTGGAAATTATTATCTTATATAAAATACAAAAATATGCTAACATAATGTTAACGAAAATTGAATGCCACAATCCAGTAAATTAATTAAAATGAATAGAGTAGTTTGATAGTAAAATGCATTGAAAGAGAACAACTAGAAATTAGCGTATAACCCGAACGGGTAGTAAGACGCGGTGCTAAATATTAACTAGAAATTATTATGTTTATCTTTATGTTGTCATTCTCTGTTAAGTTCAATGCGCCTACTTGGGTGTGCCAGCTTGGAAATTATCCTAGCTATCCACATATTTAAAATGCGGGCAAATAATAGTTAAACAGGATATTTTAATAGAACAAATACAACTTTGACAGCAAAAACAGAGGAATTATACAAATATTTCCATGAAGGGGGAATGCAATTTAGTTAACCTTAATGGGGTCGATCCTCAACGCATGCCACCCTTTATGTGTCTCTTTTAACGTTATGGCTTTTATGATATAGTTATTTTAAACATATCCCTGTCGTCTGTAATATTAGAATCCTTTAGTTCTTACTTTGACCAAGTTGCATCATGAAATAAAATAAAATTCCCTTTTAGTTGTATAATATCATCATTTCTTGATTTAAAGAAAGATGGAGGAGTAAACTATCTCCTTCAGTCAAAAATTCTATTCGTCATGATTTTAGGGTTACTTTCTCTCCCCGTTTATAAATTCGCCCCCTCCTCTATCCACATTCAATATTTTGACAAATCTCTTTACCGTCGCCAGTGAAAATGTAGCTCCATGGGAACATCATTGCAGATGGCAGAATTATTTTTGTGTCGTCACAATGATTAGTCATTAAGGCATATTCTAATAGGTCATTGCTAGAGCTTCTATATTCAAGGGTAATTTATCCTCCAAATTAATAAAATCTCATTGGAAGGTAATGTTTTAGCTGTGTGCAATGAATCTTAATACCCGTCCAGGCTACAGAAATACATATTTGAATTATTCTAGTAGTGAATAAATACAAATCGTACAACTTTAGTGAAAATTTACTCGAATTTGAACGGATGGAAAGTGAGGAACGATTTAGAAAAAAAAATCACTTTCAACTAACCTAACTGGGACATGGGCTTTGACCATTCTGGCATCGGAAAACCAGAATGGATGAACTTGAAGGCTAGTCCATGATCCCGCTGATGTGGGCCTTTTTAAATATTTATGTAATAGGTATTAAACATATACTCTATAAACTCAGATTATGTTGACACATGACTCACAAATTAACCTTAAACAAGGATAGTACTTCTAATACTAGACACCAAGTCCTATCGCCCTGACATTCACTTGTTGTAAAGCAGACTAAAAATCATATTGAAATAGCAAATATCTTTGTCGGCACAGAAATAACTATAACTAGAGTATCCAGGGTTTGTGATCCAAAACTCTGACCACCTAGTCCCTAATGTTATCTAAATACTTAAAAATAATTTTAAATTACATCTCTTAAGCATTTTCAAGGTTAAACAATTTTAAAGAATATAAGTGCGCTTTCCTTAGGAATCTAATTTTACACTCCAAAATTTCTCTAGAAATAACCAGAAATGTTAGCAACGTAAAAAAACACTTTTATTTATGTTTATATTACAAACAGTTTAATTATATCATCACACGACTTACAAACTATGTTAGCTCTAGATCAGACAACACCAAATTTCCTAATATACAGATATTTGCTGTAGAATATGATAGTTTGAATTTTCTGGCCATGTCATTTGTTGAACCTATTCAGATAAAGCGTTTTGAGATAAAAAATATATATTTTAGGCACGTTGAAAGTTTCTTGCAATTTATAGTCTTAAAAAAATGTTGGTGAAACTTCAGAAAAAAATCATCCATCAATGATAGAAATTCAACTTCAACATCTATTTATTCCATAAAACTATTAATTAGACTAAAAGCCCGTTTTATACTCGGTATAAGTAATATCCGTAATCCGTAAAAGTCACCAACCCTACAGTAATAGATTTTTCTGCTCACATAGTCCCAGTACGTAGGCCTGTATAGCACAGTCAGTAGTGCCTAGTAGGATTTATATCAAATTTAATCTTCTTAAGAATTGTCTGTACAAACTTCTACTGAGAGCCAATCAAATTTTAACAAATAAATGATTAGGAAATTCATTAGTCACCGATATAAAGGACAATCGCGGTTTACTAAACATATCTGATATTTATCTACATTTATTATCAATTTCTTGAACACTTCAACGAATTATAGCCATCAATGACTTCACAAAAGTGAGTTTAAAAAATATATTTATATTTAATATACTACAATATAAATAGCCTGAACAAATCGGGATTGTTTCTAGAAAAAAAAGAAGGAAAGAACAGGGAATTTTTCATTAAGAAATTTATGGTAATTATGGTCTGGTTCAAATTCCTGGTGAGGTTATAAGTAAGTCTTCATAAAATTCAATTCAAGTGTTATTCCAGCTGACAAGTGTCTCAATATGTTAGTAGGTATGATGATGTCAATAATAATAATAATAATAATAACAACAACAATACCCACTCCGTTGGTCGCATGGTCTAAACCTTTACTCTTGAGATAGACCAGACTTCCTATAATCGGGAATTAGGAGAAATAGTACCATTCAGGTCTATTGAAAGTGTTTTCCTATGTGGTTTTCCACTCTCTCTCCATGAAAACTTTCTATACATTCAATTTTAATAATCCCAACACACTAGAATATTAGTTAGTATATTTATATTTGCGTATAGCCCGAACGAGTAATACAATGTGGTGTTACAAAAAATTTAAATAAAAGATTGAAAAATACATATTAATACTCGGTCAGTAAGTTGTTAAAGTATTGCCGGTTGTCCAGGAATGTAAACATTAGAATATATAAACAATTGTTTAACCAGTTGTTTTGTATGGCTGTGAAACATGGTCTCTTACATAAAATTACAAGAAAATAAATGGTACGGAACTCCACACGGACTTTCTCACTCTATGGTTTAAGAATAGAGATAATTACTCATAATTCGTAATATATGTGAAACGAAATAATATACACTACCAAACCCAAGCCTATATTGCACTATATCTATGAATTCATTATTTGAGTCCCGGTTTTAAATTCTATAATTTTATTTTTAAAGAACTAATGTCCTCATTAGTATTAATGGACCGATAAAAAAAAATATCAATATTGGGTCCACAAGGGTCAACACTTCGTATTAAAATTTCAACTTCCAGTTAACATGTTCGACATTTTATTAGGGGTTGCACATATTCATGTCATCACATTGCTATTAAATTCATCATTTATAAATTTTGACCAATAAAATATGGAAATATTGACTATTGAGTCCAAAATAAAGATATATCATTATTCACAAACATTTCTCTTATGAGGTTTAAGGAAAAATAACGAGCTTTATTAGAGACTTACTTATATTCAAACACTCTATGGTATTGGAGAACTATTGCGTTAAAACTTAAGTAGTATCGCTATACAACTAAAGCTCACAAAATTGTATTAAAATATTTGCCAGTATTTCAGAAACGGTTGGTTTTATAAAAATAGATTTCATATAAAAGTTTTTATTTTTAATAGTACCACAATTTTGCAATGATAAGTTATTAAGTATCTCAAATAGCTGTGTAGATATAGAAATTTCAGCTTCTGTAAAATATCCTAAAAGTAATTTTCATGGTAAAATGAAAAACGACAGTTTATTTATAATTTTAAACAACGCCTATATACGAATTTTAATCAAAATCATTAAAGCCAATTTTGAGCAAATTGACTTTTTATCTTTTCGCCCTTTATTAAGCTACTCTTAATTTTAAGTTCAAATAGACACATAGACAGCATTGCAAAGAGCAATTTTTAGGGTTCGGGGTGTCATAAGACGTAGACATCCATCAACATTTCATCAACATCCCATAAATAAATTATTAGTAAAATTCGTTGATTATAGCACTGGCCCATGTGCATTAAGAATATTAGTTATAACAGCTGATATATTTAAAGTAATATTTATCTTTAAATGGCAGCACTATAAATACACTAAAACGTAATTCAAAAACAATCAAATTTTAAGAAAAATTTAGGGCTTGCCCGAATTGCACCAATTCTCTTAGCTTGGACCCGAATTGCACCAAGAGTTTAAAAGAGCCCCCCCCCCCCCCCCCCC
>CABEEJ010000843.1:5097-35371 GCA_901482245.1 Timema douglasi | reverse complement strand
CCCCAGACCGGACCCGAATTGCGTAATACCCCCCTTCCCGAGACAGGACCCAAATTGCGCCAACTCTGAACATAAACAAATATTAATGCTATGTCTGGCGGTAAGAAGGACACAAGTCAAAAAATATAATTTAGTTAACTATATTTAGGTCAAAATCAAACAATATTATATCGAAGGGAAATTTCCGTTTATAAAACATTGTCAATACTAGCTATATGTATGCTAAATAATAGTATAACAAACATAATATAAACAAGTCATACAAAGGAGTTTTGAAGGACACACACTTCACTACGATTAAGCTGTCTATTTCTCCATTCCTAAACTGTTTAAGTTTTTTTCAATGAATGATTGTTTCAACTTAGACTCAGTATCCGTTTTTTGCTCATTACCTTCTCTTACACTGTTGATTCGAGTGTACGTGTCAGTTTGGACCGATTTTAAATTTTGTACGAAGACAAGAATGTTTGGGTGTGGAGAAGCACATGATTAATTAAATCTAGAATGGAAGCTCTCGCACGCATTTATTGTCCTCCATAAGTCCGATGAGTCAGCTGCCCAAATGCGCTGCGGGAATGTCGCTTGCTCCATCTCATCTATATATGTTTCAGTTAGGTAATCTGTGAAGCTCTTCCGTTTTGTATCAGCTGTCTGGATGCTGATCAGATCGCAGAAAGTGTCTTCTACTTCTTCGGTCCTCAAATAAGTGAGCCCAAAACAGTAGTGGAGCCATTTCCCCCCATCCGAGTTTTCGTCTTTGTACGTGGCAGCCAAACCGAGATTTTGAATCTTTCTCCGCCTAAAAGGAATCATAGTGGATGTTAATGATAAAAATATTAAAAGGAAGCAGGGAGGAAAATAGGAACGTAGCATTATTTGAATCATAGTCTGATTTAATACAGATCATAAATATATTTTACAAAATAACCTATCAGTGACCGTAGCTAAACAAATGTGGCCGTAATCATATGTACAAAAATGTGATGACACCCACACAGACAGGAAAACATTTCACTTTTTTTGGCCGGCATATGTTTAAAATAGCCAAGAATAATAAATAAAAAGTAGGCCTACGACAGAATCGCAGATACTTTATCATAGCGTATATTCACTTTTTAATTAATGGGTCAGCTGAGACAATATCATTCGACGATTTGATAACTACACTTATATGGATCTCTGTGTTAAAACCAAATAATAAATCATTTTATTTGGCTAATATTTTTAATTTGAGTGTTTTATATTTGTTTACCATATGTTTGTTTTATTTTACTAAGCGCACCATTTGCTAATGGTTTTTGAAAACTAGTCACCAAAAACTATTATTTTTTTTAGCAATACGTCTTACTGCCCGTTCGGGCTATAGCCTATGTACTAGTTACTATAATGGGTTAGGGATTGGGAAGGTTGTATTTATAAGAAGTGCATCCTCATTTGCGTGGAGAGAAAATGGGAAACCACTTAGGATCAAACCACCTCAGTGCACCCGGCTGGGTTCGAACCCCAACCTCTCCGGTCTCGAGGACCAGTCTAATGCGAGAGTTGAGCCTCAGACCATTCGGCCACCCAAGGGGGTAAAAAACTATCCTTGAAATAGTTTTTTTACCCAAAACTAAGTAGGCCCTCACAATGTTATTATTCATTATAAATGCACTCCGATTTAAAAAAAAATCGTTAAAAATATTTTGAGTTTTTGAAAACTAGTCATCTACTACCCTTAAAATAACTTTGCCCCACTAAACCAAATAAACAGTATTAATTGTCATCTTAAATACACCCAAAGCGTAGCCTATGTTCAAATCAAAATTGTTAAAGATATTTTTGAGAAATTTTAAACTATTTTCAAATTAATCATTAGTAAACTGCCCATAGTTCAACTATTTTCTGAAGATCGATTATACAGCTCTATTCATCATTTAGAAAAAACTCTCCAGATATACACTTTGAATAAATATCACCAAGAGTAAATATTTTAGCCTTGCAGTCATTTTTAGTGCATCTCCCTCCACCTCTCTTCCCTCGTCAACTTTAATTGATTCACCTGTCGATACATATATTTATTATAGACAATCAGAACTTTCCCTTTTCCATATCAATAATTACCGATAATATTATCGCAGTTCACACAAAACCCGAAAAAATAAATAAAAAATACACTGTTGTCGAGACCATTAATAAGTATTGGACAGACGGATGTCAATACTACTGTTACAAGTCTTTTTTTGGGGGCACTTAGGGCGTCTTTACATTACTTTACTAAAGGGAGGAAAGACATGACGTGGCTATAGCTTGTTTTCGAAGTTCTTTATTTGTTCGACCCCCCACCCCCCCACCAACTACCTGAAGTTGACTTGGCGCAATTTGGGTCCTGGATCAGTAAACAGTTTTTAATCCCTTAATAATTGGAGCAATTCGGGTCTGCCCAAAATTTACTCATAGATTAACTGTTAAAAGTTTTCTTTTTACCCACCGAATAAAGTTGAGATGTATTTTGTGTTAAATTTAAACTAACCACTCTGAGACCATGTATGTTATATCACCTACTAAAAATGACTTTTACACTCAGGTTGGTGTTTTAATATAATAAGATCATTTTTAGTTTATTATTTGTCAAATAGTTTTGCTAAAACCATTTCTTATATTGATGGGATTTTAAATAGAATGTGTTATATATTTTATTAATTGTTTACAGCTATGATGATCACTACCCATTCAAAAAAGCATACAGACCATGATTATATAGAGGCTTTATTATGCACAAAGTAGAGTAGGTTTAGGATATTATAACCAAAATTAACCAAACTCCTATGGTATATATTTTAAAAAACATATATATTAAGCTTAACCATAAGTTAATTCAAATATTATTTTATTCTCATTTAGATATGGTTTTTACGTCCATTCAAAATACTAAATATATTTGGTAATAAGGTCTATCTATAATCTATTGCGAAAGGACATGAAAGATACAGCCAAAAACCATCCATTGCAAACAAGATGGATAATTTTGTAGAAGACCATAATAGTGTATACATGTTTTTTTTTAAACTCATTTTTAGGCATTGGACGATCCAGCTATATTCTTGTAATGAATTCTCATAGGAAACTCCAACGAAAATTTACACAAACACACATACAAGAAAAGAAAACTTGTTTGCCAAGACTATCAAAAGATTCATCTAAACCAAGACATGTAAATATGCTATGGGCAGTAGACAACATTCTTTTCAAGTCTCATGGGAAACTAAGAAAAAAAAATCTAATATTCACCCTTATTATGGTAAAAAAAAAAGTTGGTCCTTTCCCTTTTCTGCACCAATTTCCTTAGGCTACAAATAATCCGATGTGGTTCTTCCGTCTCTTGTTCGACTTCAGCTCCCTTCCTAAACTTATTTGGCTATAAACTTGTAGATAAGAAGGTCCACAGTCTTCACTCCTTCCCTCTTACCCCCTCTTTACAAACCTCCCTCTCCCAAAGGAAGAGTGCAAGGAGATTCTACTCTTTTACTTCCCTACATCTTTAGGCATAAATCTCAATTCCGTTCTTTTTACCTAAAAACGGGCCGAGATTAAATCGGCCATAGTTTGCAAAGGAGTTTGTTTCCTCCCTGTGGGGCGTTTAGTCTAAGAAAAATGAAAGTGGGTGACTCTTGAATGCTGACTGATGCCATGAGAAGTGCACGAGAGGAAGGATGAATGGAGGGGGGAGGGGGGGGGTTAATTCAGGTGAGTGCACCAAAAACATGTGTAAGCTCATTTCATATTCATATACCATAACATATTAAGCGGAAAAGTTGAAGCTCCACGTTCAATGGAAAAAATAAATAAATGAAAGCTGCTTTTTAATAAAGAAATTTCTTAATATCAACAAAAATAGCTTTTTCAAATATTATTAGTATAAATATTTATATCATATGATGACGCACACTTATAAACCTCAATTTGAATAAAAATTTCTTTGAAGAGGATTTTTATTAAGAATCTCTCTTCAACTAAGAATAATTAATTACATTGTAAATTTTTAAATCACAATATTGACGCGTGCTGATGGAACTTATATCTCAAAAGCGTTGTAAAAGTTTATAAATTTTTAGGATCGAGTTTTTAAAATATTGTTACAATAACTTGGGAACCTTAATGGGTGCTGGAACGTTTTTATCCAGAAGGGTCAGAATGACGTCATGTCCAGATTAAATATGTTAGGTAAAAACCACAAAAGCGTATAGCAATATTTTGATTGTTCAAAGCATCTGAACTGGTTTGAATGAAAGGTTTGCTTATAGATAGGCTTATATTATTCACCGTTCTACTACATAACTACATAACAATAAACATAAATAAAGGCTAGTGACACGCATGCGGGAATGATATTTCTTAATCCATGCAAATAAAGGATGAGTATTCAACCTAGTTCAAACTAGGTAAATTGTTTTATAACTTCTGCTAAACCTTGATTCTCCTGGTTCACCCTATAAGGGAATGAGGAATTGGAGAGGAGGGGTTGGTACACCCATTCCTCCCCAAGTTCCGGCCCTTATGGGGTCTTCACACACATGCGAAATTTTGTCATATTTTTTGATACTAGGCTTACATGGAACAGTTTACTAATATAATTAATTAATAATATAAATAATTGATATATTTATAAAAAACGCTACTCGGATATCATTACTAGATAAATCCCATAACTTACAATGCCCTTTGGTCAAGTGTTATGATTTGCTTAGTTAAAATACACAGTTGTATACCTAATATTAACACTCATTTCACTATTGCAAGCAATAGTTTAAGATCAGAATTCTGGTTATTGGGGTTACCCAACTATATTACACAACACTCTTTTTATTAGGAGATAAATTATATTTTATACTATCAAGCACAACCTTTTACCAATCCGTAGTACAGTACACAACACTGCAATAATCCTGTTCACACACTGGCAGAACTCACTCTATTCTGTCGAGAACTTTTAAGTGAGATATGATTGACTTGGTTTAACTTTCATGGCTTGCGGCCAATCCCATATACATATGTATATACACACTAGCCTTTGCCCACGGCTTCGCTCACGTTAATGTTTATTTTGTCAATAAATTCAGGTTGTCGGTTGACACAGGAAGTATGAAAATAAAAAATATGAACTTGTTCAGGTTGTTGGTCAATACAGGTAGAGATAAAGAGACATACAAACAACACAATATAAATAAGGATTAAGTGTAGGAGTAGAAAAGAAGTAGTGGATTGTGTGTCAGTAGAGTCATAGGTTATGCCTTGCCGCGAATTGAAAATCCCAATCCATCTTAAATTTTACCTATAGTTAATTAACATCCCTTATTTACTCCGCATGTTCTTGGCCATTGCAATCAAGGGAACAGAATAGATCAATATTTTAGGACGCTCCTATATACTTTGTTGTATGTCCTTCCATTTGGCGCAAATAAATACAAATTCTGGGCATTGGACACACGCGAACATGCTACATATAGCTGGCCATGGGAAAAACATGGCTTTCCCAAATGCACCCCTTCTACCTGCAATGTTTGCTCTTGCACTTTGTTAATAGTAATAGCAAAATTAAGTTTGATTGGAATCTGAAGTCTTTTGAATTGAAATGGTAGGTCAGTGGAGATTATTGGGAATCGCGGTATGACTACACTTTTCCCTTTTCCCACCCCTGTTAAAATGGTGGCAGAGATTATATTTTGCCCTAATAGTGTAATCAGAAGCCTCGTCCCATTACATAATAGGGGTGCATCTAAATTTCGCATAAGCATAACTGGTACACCTAATTTCAATTGTAGTTTATTCGAGGGTACACCCGATAGCTCCAGAGAATTTAAAAACTCAGAGGGATATGAAGTGCTCTGTTCTGTGTCCATGATTGTATCTATTGACAAATACTCCTTTATTTCTCCCTGCACCTCTTTCAAAATGTCAGTGCTAATTTTGTTAACGATTTCATTTTTTGGTGCAGGTTTTGCTCTTGGACACAACCAGTGATCACAATTAAAATTTAGTTGTAAGTTTGTGTAAACTTTAGCAATGAGATCCACATCATTTTCCACCAAATTACAGAATTCCCCTGTCAATAAAATACAACCTTCAGCATCCGTGTTTAAACGTCCATCACCAATTTTCAATAGTGTTTCTGCGTAATGTCCTCAATCTACGTCATTATAAATGTGGACTCTCATATTCGTTGTTAGGCTGAATTTCTTAATTTTTGCCCACAATCTTGATGACTTGAGACAGGCTTTTATTTCATCTGCATGTGTGCCCCTCTGGATCACCGGTAGAGTTTGTCGGAAGTCACCAGCCAGTAAAACTACCATTCCTCCCATAATATCTGTACTGTCTCGCAAGTCCTGAAGAGTTCGGTTTAACGCCTCTATAGCTTTTTTGCGGGACATCGTACTTTCATCTCACACTAAAAGTTTACATTGTCGTAGCTTCATACCTCGAGAGCTATTTTTTCTGAAATTGCAGATGGGTGACACTTCCTGTGCAAGTGCAAGACTTAATGGCAATTTTAGAACGGAATGTGCAGTACGGCTGCCATTCAGTAGTGTAGCTGCTATACCGGAGGAAGCCACGGCAACAGCAATTTTCTGGTCTTTTCTTATGAACGTCTTTAATAAGTTCAGCAAAAACGTTTTCCCTGTTCCTCCAGGGGTGTCAAGAAAGAGGAGTGCACCATTCCCTGACTCTATTTGACATAACAGCTGTTGAAATTCGTGACTTTGTTCTGGAAGCAACCTAGGAACTATTTCGGTTACTTTCTGTTGCAATGCTGTGAAATCATAGTTTAATTCTCGAGTAATTTCATTGTTTAAGTCATTTTCATCTGATCGTCGAGGGCTTACCATTCTAAAATCTTGAAGCTTCTTCCCCGTCATTGTCATAACCTTGTTTTCTATTTTCGTCAGCGATTCGTAGTAGATGTGCTCATTAAAAGTCATATCTGCATGTACTTGCTGTAGCCGCCACAAAATATCTTCCACCATGTACTCTTTGTACTTAACCCACAGCGTTTGAGGATTGGAAAGACTGCAAGATGATATGAGGGTTGCGTAAAGTTCCCTTATTTTGTCTGGTGATCGGCACTGCACGGATTCCTCCATAGTTTCGTCCCAGTGGTTATCATTCTCTAACAAACGTAGAGCTTCACATGTTTCTCTATATGTTCCGCATTCCTGACCGTTGATAATTTTAAGGTCTAGTTGAACCTCGAACATGATGCAATAACATGCGTAGACAAAAGCATTCAAATTTCGTTACATGGACGGTGTAGACACGACCAAGAGCATCTGATGATTTAACCCCTGGCAAATCTTCAACAGGCGTACCTTGAACGCGGCGTTTCTACTCCTTTATTGAGGTGTTCCATGTATAATAACGGTAGACTTGGGAATACAATAATGTTTTAACGAAAGTATCTGTCTGTCAAAGCTGGTAAAAGGCAGTTAATATGGTTTTAGGAGGAGATGAAATCCTTTCCTGGAAATTACTCTCATTAAAGAAAACACGCTGTCCATTTTCTAAGTGTATGGCAAGATGTGTAAGAGTCGGATGTCTTTCGTGTAAGGGTAAACCAAGGAGACGCCACGCTGCCTCATTACTACTGACATATCGCCCTGTTTGATAGGTTTGTATTTCGTTAAGAGTTTACGCTACACCTTCGTTACGCAGATTGAAGATCGTTTGATCGCTCCCTTTATTAATGTATTTGCAAATATATTTAATAGCACGAACAGAGTTGCGGGCTACTACATTAATGTGGGCATTAAATACTTTACATAGAATGGGTGAATACGGCAAACCCAGCTATTATCAAAAAGTTGGACCACCCCACTGCGAGTCTGAATAGTAATGTAGCATTGTTTGCCACAAACTAGCCGAAAACAAACAATAACAATCAACTCACCAATTTTACCAAGTCCGCCGGCGGTCGGATCGTCTACACGACTACACACACGAACGACACGACTGAATACAACGTACTGAAAGCCACGCCTGTCCAACATTTTGCAACGACCTTCCCGCAACAAAGATCTTCAACAAGGAAGAAGAGACACTCCACCTATGCTCAAGTCTGCCACCTAGAGGGTAGTAGAACATTCCACGGCTCTCTATATTCTTTGGAATACCCCCCCTTACCTTCCATTCACTCCGTGTGCCGTAAGCTGTGCTTTTTGTATATAAGTGTGACCGTGTGGAATAAGCGCCATTCTGGGACTGGCTTTGGAAGTAGCTTGTGCTAAGCTACGGCTTCGAATATTAACAATGTAAGACAAATTCTTTTTCGGCGTTATATTTATTATTCTAAATTCATTTTCGACTCTTCATCTTTAAAAAACTCTAACTTTAATATTTACACGTATTATTTGCATCAAGTATTGCGGACTTAAGCTTTTATCTTTTATATGGGCTGAGATATTGCGTCTTTTTTTGGACTTGTATTTATTTTTGATGAGTATTGCAGACTTAAGCTTTTATCTCTTAAACGGGCTGAGATATGGTGTCGTTTTCTATAAGATACCTTTTTGGACTTGTATTTATTTTTGATAATAACGAACTCCAATGAAAAGACATTGTTTCTAGAATATACCTTTTTGACTTAAGAATATTTTTTATATCGACATACTGTAACTGTTAACTTTGCTCATGATGTTTGTTTTGAATATTAAGTTTAAGAATTGGGCAATAATAGGATATCTAGTGACATATATATTTAGTTTAATTATTCCCCTTTTTAAGCATTAGGGACTTTACTTTATATTAATCCATGTTAGACGTTAGGTTTTGGCCTTGGGCTTACTGTAATATAACATATTTAATTGCTCTGTTTATATTTAATGTTTAATCGTTCTCTCTTGAACTTAGGATATTGGGCGCCATCAGCGCGTATGAGAAATTAGTGATAGCCGCCATGACGACAAAGTGTTAGGTAAATATTTGTTTAGAGCTGGCGAGTTATTATGGGTTTATTTTACTAAGGTCAACCTTGCTTTCTGTAATTTGGAATATTATATATATATATTTTTTTGTTTATGGGAAAAGGAGATAATGAACGACTGACTGAAAATAACTCAATAATTTTAGGTTGAACATTGACGTTTATATTAAAGTTATTATCAAGAGTCAGTCGTTGTTTTTTTGGCTTAACCAAGTTTTTTGCGAAGCTTTATGCCTATACGTACTGCGACCTCCCTAAGAGGCCATGACGCAAGGTTGCGTATATTGTATTCTATAAATTGTTTGAAACTATCGCTTTAAATAAATTGTTATCCATATCTTGTTGAATCTAAATAAAAGTTCTCTAGACTATTATGTTTGTATTTTACCTTTTTATATACTCATCCTTAGGTAGGTTACTACAACTTCAATATGTTATCTAATGTTCAAAACAGAGGAGTAGTCACGTTTCTGGTTAATGACATGTATTATTGAGTTTGAGGGTGACCACAGGGACGAGTCCCGCAATAGTGCTTATTGCGTGTGCTAGGCTCCAGTTAGGTCTTGCCCAGTTTTACTTTGCCTTTTCACTCACCCAGCACACTCTAAACTTTTTCTTCTTGCTTATTATAATTTGTATTTGTATAATTTGTATAATTTGTATTTGGACACGCCTAATTAGGCGTAACGGTTCAGTAACACTTCTACCACCATCTTTGGGTGCTCTTCGTCTGTATAAAGGGTAGCCCTTATTATTGTGCACTGTTTCCTTTAGCAGCTCTCGGGGAATTTTTTTGTACATTTTCCATTTTTCATGCAAGGTGATGTTGGATTGCGTACCCCACAGGGACCATGAACCATGTTTCTGACTACGGTATCGTGCAAATTCTTATCTTGTTCTGGATCCAGAATATCGGTGCTTATTATGTTATCTATTAGGTTAGGACGCAGATTTTCTTGCAACCAAATAATAATATGCACATGTGGCAGTCCTCGTTTCTGCCATTCACTGGAATACATGTGGCACTGGGCGTTTCCAAATACTTCTCCCTTTGTAATAACATTCATTAGTTTTTGGACCTTTAAACGAAACACGTGGGCAACTAAGTCATGTCGATCAGTAGCTCTTTGCCCGGGCATAAGCTCTTTTGTTATTTCCTTCCATGAGGGATTGCAGGTGAAAGTCACAAATCAGTCAGGCCTGCCGTAAGTGCGCACATAGTCGAAAGCGTCTTGTGTGTGTTCATGCAGATAGCGGGGGCTGTTCACAAAAGTAGAGGGAAGAATAACCATTATGCCTAAATTGTTGGGGTTTATATTATCATCCATGCTAATCGCATCTTGCAGGTGAATGTGATTTTCAGCTCACAGTTTTTTCTGGTTTAAAGAAATGTAACGAAAACGTTCGCTATCTACTTTGATGTACATATCTACTCAAAATTGGTGAAAGATCTGTCTTGACCGCGGAAGGAGGTTAAAGTCATTTTCTCGAAGCATCATGTGATAGGCGTAAAAATCCCTGCATGAAACATTTTTATTGGGAACTGGCTGTTTTGTAGTGGGACTAATGAGTGGAATATCAAAATGGTATCCAGACTGTACCTTACTAAAAATTAATGGGTACTGCAAAGAATCATAAAACTTATGAGTATCGGCTACGTGTATAAGTGTATTATCGTGTGCTCGTAACACTATGTCTCGTGAAGATAACTGGTCACCACTCACCAGGACAGCAACTTAATTAATTGTGGGTGCATTATAGCGCCTCTCATGTTTGCCACGTTGAGTTCGATCAGCATGGAAGAAAACCTTATAATCTTCTTGATGCCAGTTCTCTATTGCAGTTTTAAAAGTATTTATTTATCAAAATGTTGTGGTTATGTAACATTCTTTGAATTTTTAATACCGTATCTCTTTAAACTCCTTGAATGTATAGGCAACGATGGTTTATTTCATTTTCCTCATCACCCATAAAATAAACTTTGAAGAATTTATGCTGTTCGTTCTTTGTTGGCAAAAGTGAACCAATTTGATGATATATCTGACCTTGTACGGTAAAGGTTCGCGAAAACCCGGGCATTCTTATCTCCTTATCTACTCCAATAGATGTCATTTGAAAGCATGAGTTATACTTTCTAATTCTATTTAAAAAGCACCGTGATTCATTTGCATCATATAAATATAGAGTTTTCAGAGGTTGTTCTGGTTCACCAAGTAAAGGAAGGGAAACTTTGCCATTAGAACAACACATCCCTGCGGGCTCATCTTTCCATTTTAAAGCATCACAAACTGACATTTTTTATTCTTCAAATCAACAACAATTAGAGTATGATTTTTGTAATCAATTAAAGGACCGTATTCAAATACAGAATTATTAAATACGGACCAACTGTTTCGCATAAAAGTTCGTCGGCAGTCGGTTTGCATTTCTGCATGAACGATTCTTATCGCCTGCGAATGTTGTGTAGTTTCTGTTACTCTAATGGCTGCAAGCCGCTGGTCTTGTTCTTCTAAACGGAGCTGCGTTTGAAGGGGAGTCTCAGTAGCTCTCAAAGCTCTCTGGCGTTCATCTTGCTCATCTAAACGGAGCTGCGTTTGGTAAGGAGTCTCAGTAGCTCTCAAAGCTCTCTGGCGTTCATCTTGCTCATCTAAACGGAGCTGCGTTTGGTAAGGAGTCTCAGTAGCTCTCAAAGCTCTCTGGCGTTCATCTTGCTCATCTAAACGGAGCTGCGTTTGGTAAGGAGTCTCAGTAGCTCTCAAAGCTCTCTGGCGTTCATCTTGCTCATCTAAACGGAGCTGCGTTTGGTAAGGAGTCTCAGTAGCTCTCAAAGCTCTCTGGCGTTCATCTTGCTCATCTAAACGGAGCTGCGTTTGGTAAGGAGTCTCAGTAGCTCTCAAAGCTCTCTGGCGTTCATCTTGCTCATCTAAACGGAGCTGCGTTTGGTAAGGAGTCTCAGTAGCTCTCAAAGCTCTCTGGCGTTCATCTTGCTCATCTAAACGGAGCTGCGTTTGGTAAGGAGTCTCAGTAGCTCTCAAAGCTCTCTGGCGTTCAGCTTGCTAATCTAAACGGAGCTGCGTTTGATGAGGCGTCTCAGTAGCTCTCAAAGATCTCTGGCGTTCAGTTTGTTCATTCAAACGTTATTGCGTTTGATGAAGCGTCTCAGTTGCTCTCAAAGCAGCTTGGCGTTCAGCTTGTACATATAAAGGGATCTGCGTTTGAAGGAGCGTTTAGTAGCTCTCAGAGCTCTCTGGCGTTTGGCTTGTTCCTCCAAATGCAATTGTGTTTGAAGGGGCTTCTCAGTTGCTCTCTTAGAAGCCTGGCGGGTGGCTTGGTTCTCCAGTCTTTCCTTGCTTTGAGAAGGTGTCTAACCAGCCCTCAAAGCAGCTTGTCGCTTCACTTGTTCTTGCCTCCTTAATTCGGCATGAACGGAGGATTCTTGGGATCGAGCAATTTTAGCTGCCCGGGCTCGCGATGAGCCCCTGGATAAGTTAGAATTACGTTTGCGAGGCATTTCAAAAAAGAAAAAAAACTTTTTTTAAGAAAAAAAAATATACATAACCTAAAAATTAAAACAAACAAACTTATTGCCTTAAAGGTAAAAAAATAGAATTAGAAGTAAGATAACTAACCTAAAAATAATAAATGATAAGCTATCGCTCAAGGAAAAAAAGGAACAATATAAACTGAAAATGTAAAACGATTACAATATTATTAAAGTAGGACTATACACAGATGAATAAATGGTAACTAATCAATGTTTGTAAACAAATGAGTCGCAAACATGTATTATTATTTCCCATCGATACGGTCCCCCAACTCCCTTTCTTCCCTTTCTCCAAACTTCACAGTTTAAAATAGCCATAGATAATATTAAACGATACCGCGTTTTAAAATGTCCTCAGCGCCATCTATTGGATTGTGGGAGCAATGAAATCTTAGTACATTAAATAGTACAAATCGATACCACGCAATCTACCGAGTTGTTACAGTCCTAAACGTTAAAGGCACTTTATTAAAAATAATGTTTTTATTTGAGTTCATCACAGTATAATACCAAACTTCTTACGACAATTTTGTCATTTACCATAACCGGGTGAACAGACAGAGCTTAATTAGCTGAATGTAATTATTTTTAATCATTTTAAAATAGATGTACCTAAAATAACTTGGGAACAGATTTATTATTAATCGATTTAAGATAGATGTGCCTAAAGTAACTCGAGAACAGATTTTAATTCGGGATATCAGATTTTCTTCCGGGATACCGCAGGTCCCTTTTTCCTTACTCCAGGCATCATATTGCAATTCATGTTCATTTCAGTAGGCCAAGTTGTTATTCCGGACGACCGTCTAAAAGTTATTTTTTTTCTATCCCTCAGGAACAGTACTTTATTTCTGGATGAAATGTACCCTATGTCCTTTTCTGTATCCCTCGGAAACAGTATTTTTTTCTGGATTTAAGGTACCTTATGTCCTTTTCTGTACCCATAACAACGTTTATGCAAAATTTCATGATTATCGGTCAAGTAGTTTAGGCGTGAAAGCGTATCAAACAAACAAACAAACAAACTCACACTCGCATTTATAATATTAGTTAGGATTTCATTTCACGAGTTCTCTATTTCCCAAATTGCATATTTCTTAAAATTCTTGTTTCTCATTATTTACACTTCCATTTCTGTCTTTAGAAGCTGAACACAATTTAAGAACAAGTAGTTTGGAGCTTGACTCAATGGGTTTCATGGAGAAAAGGATAAACTAACAAAAATGGCCTGCTAGCTTGAATACGGCTCTGAGAGAGATTGGTGGGGGAAGCAACCAGCTACTAGCAAAATAAACTATCATATGGTATTGATCGTAAAAAGTATGTTATCGTTAATTTTATATCATGGCTTCAATTTCGTATTTCATGACATGGAAGAGTCTTACAAATAAATATCTTAGGTATTGTATCTAGTATTACTAGTATTTTAAAGTATATTAACTAGGATTATAAGTAAGAGGCATACAAGTTATAAATATTCTATGTTCAATAAATAAATATAGTGTAAATAATATTTTAAGAGTGTTAAGACAAAAGCAACCTTAAAAGTGAATAAGATGTATTTATGATTGAAGAAAAACTACGTTGGTTACGTAACTGTTTACTACTAAAGATATATTTTAATTGAATATTATTTGATATATTTTGCAGATTACTTTTATATATAGGACTATATTTTATAAATTGGTCGTTCAATTGAAAGTTATGACATACTCGTTATTTTTTTATAATTACCAAATTTTACGTGACATAATACGCGAGCATGCGCATGATTGCCTCAAAAAATTAGTATATCATTTTTATCTCAGTTGAATGACCTTTCAACTTTAATAATGAAGTCGACATTTTACTTGGTTGAGTGGTTCACTAGCCCAACCTCACCCCACACCTCTCTGAACCCGACCCTCATTGTATGTGTATACGTGTACCCCGCGCCATCTGTGGGGACTGCAACGGCACCACCGACCAATGGTATCGCTTCCCGCCGCGTCCGACTTCCATGATGCATTTCAACCAGACCCCATCATGCATCACTTACGCGCACTCAAGTGGAACAACGGTAACTAATTTGCGCCGCATTGTGCCACAGCCTGCTTGCGATTTTATTTTTATTATTATTTCTTCCCACATCTCTTGCTTCCTCTACAATCATGTGAGTTAACCCTTTCCCTTCGAACCCTTCAATACGTTCACCCTTCACTCATAAAACCGTGAAAAAAATATCAAATATTTGACTAATAGAACAACACGATGTTAACCAAAATTAATTTAGGTCTTTGTGGTGAAAGAATTATATTTAATTATATTGTAAGCCTATTTAAATATGATACACTAAATGTTTGGTACGTCACCATTTTGAGGTACAGAATTTAACCAGGACCTAGTCATTGTATTTCTATGAAGTCAGCTTGTGATATAACTACATAAAGCTAGAAACAATGAATTAATATTTAAATTAATAAATCATATAGTGGTTTCAATAATACTTTGACCTAACAATCATTGAAATCTTTCCTGTTTCTTGTCAAGTAGGTTATTCATTAAACTGTGCAGACATGGGCAACATAGTTTATAATGTAAACACAGGTGTGGCGAATAAGAAGTAAAATCTGTTACACCATGTAAAAATTGAAAATTAGTTTGCTCAATCGAACATTTAAAACAACAAACACTCTTTGAATGAGTTTATTCAAAACATGTACATTTTGAATATTACATTACAATAGCATCAGATACAAATGATGGATAGTTTTCTTAGTATCGCGTTTTACTACCCGTTCAGATAATACGCTTATATAATAATTGCGCTAGTGGTTTCAGGTATTAGGAAGGTTATATTTAGAGGAAGTGCACCCCCATATGCATGGAGGAAGAGTGAATTTTTTTTTAACCTCATTACACACGACCGAGATTAGAACCTCATTCTCTCCATAATTTGAACTCTAGTTTACTGTGAGAGTAACGCCTTGGACTATGTGGCCACATAAGTGGGTTCATATTCAAAAGTAGTACAATTTAATGTGAAATCTGACAAATCATTTTGTGTCCAATGATTCATGTTACAACCAGCACACGCTGTTAGGAACATGTTTATTTTACTGTAAGAGCTGGCCAACTGAAATTAACAACGCTCCAGCGATCATTTGACCAGTAGTGGTTCTGCTAACCGGCAACTTTGATCCCAAAATGTAAGTACTTTACATGATGTTAGATTATGTCAGATTATTGTCATTACTATAATATCAAGATTTATCTTTAAATTTAAAGTTAAAGTAGCTCTTAATATTCCTCCGTGGATTCAAAGCGAGTACTTTTCCTTGGCGATCAAATTATACAGAACCAAAATTAATACTATATTCAATAATGTTTTTATTCATAGATAATAATAGTAATTCACATGGTTTAAGACGTCACTTTCACAATAAAATTAAAATCATAGTAAAAAAATTCTTTCTAGGTACTCAATAGAATGCTTAGATTTTAATTTCAAATTACATGTGATAGCCACTAAACGAAATATATTCTAAACAACCACCATATTGAAAAGGATTGTTATATTGAAAACCATCTAAATACATCGTTTAGCAAGGATCAAAGAATATCCTTGCCAAATTTCATTAAAGGTGGTACACATTTTGGTAGCTATCGTGGACCAATTGTACAGGGAGAAAGATGAACGACTAACATCATGAAAAGAATAACCAGGTCACTACACTTTGTACTTGTACATAAGTTGTTCAGCCTAGGTTCAAAGATGAACCTACCAAATGTCGCTAAAATGGTGTACTCACTTGACAGAATTCGTGGAAAAAAGATCTGGAGAGACAGACAGAAGAAATTTCAAATGGCCAAGTTAAAAAATAACCTTTGTCAACTATAGATTCCAATCTTGTTAAAATTATCCATTGCACTGTGATACCTCAACTATATGGCAATGAGTTTTATTTTGTGGTTAAATGATGAGAAGATAAAAATAAATAAATTTGAATAGTGAATAGAATCTAAACGTGTTCTATTCATACAAAATTTTGTGTTTAACATCACGAGATACTCGATCAAGCTGATATACTATTATTCAAATTTTATTATAGCTAACCTTTTCTCCGCTTAAAAACCTAAAGCCACAGCACACCTTCTTATTTTCTCTACACACCAGAGGGAAGTATCTAATATCATTCCTATTTCTTCCTATTTCTCAAGAGATTTAAGTCAAAACGTTAGCAGTGATCTTTTCTTCGCGTTGAAGGGTTAAGTCGCCCGGATTGGCGTCACCCGATGCGAGTTTTGACGGATGCTGACGTCACTTATCACGAGGAATATATTTCTTCTGTGGTCCGTAAGAAGCGCTCCTTATTTCGACGGGGTGAAAGGGGGTAAGAAGACAATAAGCATCAATATAAGAGGAAACTGGGGAAGAAGAAGGGTGTTTTTCCTGAGAGAAATACGGGACACTGATAAAAGATGATACGTGGAGAGGGGTGTTTTAATCTGTTGTTTTGTTGGACGCGTCGAGATAAGAAAAAAGGATAAGTAGTTCTCGACGGTCCATTGATCACTTCAGTGAAGCTACCAGGACGTGCAGAGATTTTTGAAAACTTTTCATTAAAGAATAAGATAAAGCTTTCGTGTTACACGAAGACACAAAAATGAATGAAATGTTAGATTCATCCATTGTTCTTTTCCTAGTTCATTAATAAATCTACAGTCTGACACATTTGTCAAACATACTTGGGGGATTTTTAAATATTAAACAACACTTTAAGCACATTCAATGTAAGTGTAGTATAAATCATAGATATAAATTTTATAAATACATTGGCCTTTTTCTTATAAGCCATCTTTGTAAGCATGCTGAACAAATTTTAAAATTAATTTAAATATTCATACTTTATATATAAATACAATCAGTGCTACGAGTAATTCGTATAGGTAATCCGTACTAAACCACATCAAATTAGGACGTTCAACGTTCAAATGCTTTCTTTTTTTATAAATCGTAAACACACAGTGAAGCAAGGAGAAGCACTCTTTTCAAAAGATAATTTTTGCACTCGATTCTTAGTGAAACATCTCTTTTCAATCATTTTTGTTATTTGTGTTAATATAGTTAAGTATTCTTTTATCTCTATACTACATAATTTGTATTTTTCATCACAATAAAGAGTAGATTTTTGTACAACATTTGTAAATTTTACAAACGCCATTTAAAAATGTCCCATTTAAAGAATTTGATAACTACCAAAGGGGGTAGCTATATATCCTTGGGACTCTTATGTTTCAAGCCTCCATTTTCAAATATAAAATTTTCAGAATCGTTTGAGCATCCTGCAGGCTGAAATTCAGTTATTCACAAAAATAAGTTGATTTTCCATGAATTTTACCCATTTTGCTAATCCTGGACCACTTTTTGAAATTAAAAATTGCACAATTTTTTGTTTTTGTGGAGTGCTCTCTCTATATGCCCCTATACATTTCCATTTAATGTCTCACCGATAAGTGCCATTTCCTATTAGTATTTTAATTAATATATTGATATATTAATATTTAAATTATAAAACACTTAAGTTTGGAATTTAGTGATCTTCATACTTTTCTAGTTATCTTTATTTTTACATCTATCTTCCTGTTATATCATTTACCAAATCAAAAAAATAATGTTATGGGCTATTAACAAATTGAGATGACTCCACGACCCCTTGTTTCATGGACACCTCGTTTGTGTTTTGCAAATTTAAAACCTTTTTGATAATATGAAGGGACTTGACAAATTTCAATTACCACACATTAAATAGTTTTTGTAGAATATTAAGTGCTTTTGCTCATCTACCGCATACACTTTTAATTTTTTAAGCATTCTTCTAGTGGGCTGAAGTGGGTAGTGGTGCCTTCTGTTATTTATTAGCTAATTTAAATTTGCTACCGGAAATACAACAGAAGTGTTTTCATTAATGGCGTGAATGTTTTTAGCCCAACAATTTTCCAGATTACCAATTTGAAATTTTCAATTTTAATACATATCTAGATATTCGAAGATGCTCCTAAGCTTTCCTATAGAACTTTTAGTTTTTACCTCACTTGAAAGTGATTTTATTTATTACTAGCTGAAGTATCCACTGTTCCCGGGAGAGATGTTTTTAGCTTAATGTTTGTAATTAATTAAAATATATAATCAAAATTTTAAAATTACGACTACGAGGTGCACATGTTCATGCACAAGGGCTTAAAATTTTTGAAATGTCAAACCTTTGAGTGCAGTAGACCTTTGAGTGCATGATAGACCAACAAACTCTTTAGGATGGCTCTTACGACCTGACTGACAATTTTAAATCTTATACCATTGCGATAAGTAGTTTCTTACATAAGTTCATGTTTCTTGGTCCTCTAGCTATCCAAATAGGTACAGTCCATTCACCATAAGAGTGGCGGTAAATAGCATCTGGCCGAACATGTTAAACGGTTAAAAGAAAAACATAATTAAAAACAAACTGTTGTGAAAGATTTGACTGCCAGAAGCGACCAAAAATAATCATATGGTCTTGCAGATCACATGCCTCGGCAAATGGATACATGAAAGTAGATCTGGTATCTTTTGCTATTTGTCACTTACCTACACCCCTGCCGTAGATGGGGTATAGTCACAACGTCTAGTATGTCAGATTCACTATGAATGTAAATAAAATTGCTTAAGTTGCGCACTCTAAGGGTTTCCCTCACTATTCTTTTTTTAAATTTTCTTGGTTAATTGAGTTTAAAGATGGAAATAAAGCACACCATTAGTTTTCTTTGATTACGCAGGTGTATTCCATGTTTTAACTTGCTGTTTTTGTTTGTTTTAGAGATACCCATGGCAGTAGTCACGTAGTCCTAGGTGTAAGGCTAGTTTAATACTTACATTAATAAAGTACCAGTGTTACATTTTCAAGTTTCCCTGAGTATATATGCTAAGATGTTCCCTCTCTATGTTTTTCTGGTTTTTTAGTCATCCACATATCTCGTTACGGGTTTTAAGTTATACAACTCATAATATATTGTAATTGTTAAAACAACAGATCTGAGATACACACCCCCACCTTTCTTTCTCTTTGTGGTAAGCTATAAAATATGTGAAATGAAATCATCTTAGTGTGTAATGAGACTTAAGGAGATGGTAATAAAATTACTACAAATTTCAATGATATTATAAAGACACGCAAGCAGTTCCATTGCTCACATAATTTATCATTGATTATAAGTGTATAAATATAATACCTACATATTATATTTTCTTTTAATTTTTATTCTAGTTCTTTTTTACATTTATTAAATAAAAATATTATATCTGAGAATGTACAAATATAATATCTACATTTATTTTATTTCAATTTATATTGTAATTAAATTTATATTAAATGTATATTATAACTAATCTATTCCTATAATATACTATCAATTTATCATTATCATTGGTTTTTATCATTTATACTACAGTGGGAGGTCAGCGAATCAGCTGTTCCCTGGTTAAAGGGTCCGAGCGACTAAAAATATTGAGAACCACTGGTCTGAAGTTTCTGGAGAATGTGTAAAAACACACACAAACACGTATTAGGACAATTAATTGAGCCTGAGGCACTTAGCTGACTAGCCAGGTGCGCTACCGGCTGAGCTAAGATATCTGAAGACCAATAAGTTGTGTTAAAAAATTAGTTTGGTCTTCCCGGCCTTAACCCCGCCCGGATGGGAGTTAGAATCTCCACTCGTGTGTGTGTGTGTTTGTGTGTGTGTGTGTGCGCTGTGGCGAGTGTTTGACGTAGCCACCTCACATGTGGACTTCCCCCAGGGAGTCTGCCCTCAGTGGGGGTCACGCCCTATGGACTCACGCTGCGTGACATTTTCACCAGATTAACTCCCGGATAAGGTGACTCCCGGCAAGGGTCACTAGGCCACTACTGCGCAGTCTTGTTCCAACCCCTCCTCCACCCTCTCCTACTCTCCTCCCCCCCCCTCGCCTTTATCACTCTCTCTATCAAAGCCTCCCGTAATGCCACGGGGGCTCGTTTCTCCGTCGTAATCCCTCATCACCTGCAGTTTTGAGTGTGTAAGAGAGAGATAGTTTTGATCCATTGTCCTGGTTGGTTTATTTACATCCTAGTCCCGACGTCATATTATAGTGGTGTAGACATCGCCACAAGCGGCAGATATTGGCGCCATTACCGATGGTGGCAGATGCGGGAAACATTACCACGCACTGGTGGCAGAAGTGGGGAACATGGCCTTTTTTATTATCTTACAGTGTTATACAGTTTAGTTTGATATTTATTTTTGACATTGCTATTGTAAACATTATTTGTTCTTTGTATTCGTAACCCTTTAAAAGAGGTGTAATATTGACACAAATTTCCCAAAATATCCATGCATATCCATACAAATAATAGACTGCTATTAAAAATGAGAAACTAACAAATGTTACAAAAGTATAAATATTCGAAAGGACATTTAAAAAGATATTTAATGGTGGGTGCTTGATATTACAACATTTTTCTTTATTTTTATGCCAATATAAATAGCTTTTACTAGTGTAAAGTGTTAAAATACTCTATTGATTTTTTTGTGTGCACCACGTCCCTGTCTAGCGATCTGCATATTTACATCAGTAAAATATATATAATAATAATAATAATAATAATAATAATATTTAGCACCGTGTCTTACTACCCGTTCGGATTATACGCTTTAAGTACTAATTACTCTAATGGATTAGGAACTGGGCAGGTTGAATTAGAGGAAGTGAACCCGCATTTGAGTGGAGGGAGAGTGGAAACCATTTAGGAAAAACCACTCCCAGTTCACCCGATCCGAGATTCGAACCTCGATCTCCCCGTCCTCAGCAGTCGAGCTCAACACGACTAGCGCGTTATCCAACTACGCCACCGAGGCGGGTAAAATATATATTAAGTTAGTAATATCGAGGGGATATTTACAATTCATGCATTTCCGCAGAAGTAGATAAGTACCTAGGTAAATCCGACCCCCTTTCAAACCCCCAACCTTCCCATCAGCTCTAAATTAGACTACATGAGAATGGTGCCTTTATCCGCGCTCCAGCTGGTGTTTGTTTCCAAAGGTATTATAATAACAGCTTAATAGGGTTGAAGATTTGGTGGTCGCATGGTCTAGGGTGTCACTATCGTAACAGACTAGACCAAGGGTCTCCATACCTTTTGCTATTTGGGCTACAAAATATATTTTATACATTTTTGCGGGCCAATGTAACGTTCACCTGTTCTTCAGGTAGCATTACTTTTGCCCTGAATGCCTTGGCATGTTCAAATAAATCATAAATATAATTTGTTTCAACATGCAAATTTAGATTCAAGTCATATATGGCAGGTCAAGTATGTAAAAAATGCTCCTTTCCAAGGCCAGTTAGTGTTTGATAAAAGTGATTGACGTTGATTCTTCTCTATGAGATATGAATCAATTTATATGTAATAAATTATATTTATAATAATTACTAGTCAATATATATATATACATATATATGAAAATGAGGGTTTGCAATTCCAACATCACTCTGGCTTGGTGTTATGGGGGGAAGCACGCATGTGGACAGAACCTGGACTTGCCAAATAAACTGCGTGGTTAATAAGAAACGAAAAGAAACGATTATTTTGTTTTTTATGTAAGCTTGGAATGAGCCGGATATAATCTTGTGGCGGGCCGGATTTGGCACGCGGGCTGTAGTTTGGAGACCCCTGGTGTAGACGATGTCACTAGGTATAAATTAGGTTAAATTAGATTGAAGTACAAAGCAGGCATATCAAAAAGAAAAAAATGTATATAGCCAAAATAAATAAAATAAAATAAGATGTCAGTACAAATGTATAAGGAAATTAAAAAAAATCCACAGATGATAGTACGATACGTAAGAATGGTGATGGTGGAAGGCAGAGGGGACATACAGATTAACCTGGGTGGGTTCCCAACCACGGTGGCGGTCTGGCATTTCACATATTCACAAAGTGTCAAAGCACACACTTTGCCAGAGGTGAAGGAAGGGTTTGGTGATCAAATAAGTCCGTATCGGGACCGCGATTTGAACTCCAGACCCCTAACACAGATGAAGTCTGACACCTTATGCCTTGATCACCAAGTCCCCTAATGTATGTAATATAGTTATATAAACTCGTCATATCCTTTAAATCAACATTTCCAAAACCTTTTTACCAGGGAGCCACTATTATATCTAGTGGCATCGAGACCAAAACATTGGTTCAATTGGTATCGTGTCTGTCTACAGGGCTATAGCTTGGAATTTTCAAAAATACATAATTGATGAAATTGGGGTTCACCCTTTCACGGTTGTAAATTAACGTGTGTGAGACTGGATGTTATGTATATTCTAGAAAATGTGTGTTTGTGATTTTTAAATTTACTGTAAACCACTTAATCAATCTTAACCAAAACAATAAAAAATTATTGTATAATCTTTTTGGACGAAATTGAAAGTACACTCATATATGTTAGTCACCCCATAGTGCCAAGGCACTCCCTAAAATAACCAATGTTCCATTGTAATATCATTCCTAACGATTGGGTTAGGAGTTATACTATCCTAATTAGTGGTGTGAGTGGGAAAATTCGATATTTAAAATAAAACATTATTTCACGTATTTATTTTCCATTTTGGAAAATATTCTATTATTTTGATCTGTAAAACTATAAGGTTTAACTACAAATAAATTATCCCTATGACATTAATACGAGAAACATTGTCAAATGAGTTACAATGAAGCAATACAGTGATTTCATTTCTCTCTTCGTGCTCACCTATTGACTAGAGAACTTGATGTTTGAGTGTATCATTAACGTTTGATCAGATATGTTATTACTTTAATGTTATAACCAAAACCTTAAAAAATATATGTCAAATAATTCAAAAGATTCAGCAAGGATTTACTAACAAATTTGTCCCACCCCTTCGGACCATATCCCTTTCACCACTCATCCACGTATATCCTTTTTGAATTGTCTGTATACAGGGTTATTAAAATATAGGCTGTGGGGGTGAAAATACAAGTAACTTATTTACACATGAACGTGGTTTCAGAGACGCCAATATTATAACCAGTGGTGTGTGGTGTATGCTAAGACTAATAACGGGCATTATATTACATGCCAAGAGAATCACATAAAGAATAGCTGATTCCTTCAAAAATATTGTTATTGGCTCTGTAACGGTCTGATATTGAGAGCACAGTAGTGTTTAGTTTGTGTGGCGTGCTGAACGTATTGCCGACTTCTCAGGGGCACCCAAAGCCAGCTTGGTCGTTTGGTAGCACTGCCACTTGGTGTCTTCTACGCCTTACAACCTGTATGATCTTTTATCTGGAGGTCTTAAAAACCCTGGATATGTAATAGGCTCTAGGTGCCCCCGCTCCTAATTCAGAGTCTTACACTACTAAGCTATTATTAGGTGAGTGGTCTTAGGTTAAGTTGGCAAGGACGTCATATAAGTGCTAAAAAAATTATAAATAATAATAATAATAATAACTCCAAATTAACATTCTATATAAAGCATTTAAGAGCAACCATTTTATTTACTGTATTTTTATAGTCTGATCACCGTAATAATAACATTTTAGAAGATATAATAAAAGAGTAAAATAGCCTATATTTCAAAATGGTCCCTATTACAGCTTGCAAATGTTGTTTCATTTTTTAAAAGTGACATTTAAAGGGCTCTCGATTCAAATTTTAGGTGAATAAAATTGAATTTACGATCCCTCTTAAATGTTATTTAAGGTTCTTTAGTTAACATCCTAGTAAACTAGTATCACAATCTATTTCGTTCATTTGTATTTCTCCTCCCTCCTTGCCCTTTCCCAAATGACTAGCTCATCGATGGATTGTTCCGAATGATCACCGTCCACTGCACCAACCGATCATACTAACCCATTCCCCTCCCACTTTTCACTCTGTATCCCCCCCTTCCCTTTCCCATAACAGGATGGTGGGGAGAAAATATAACCGAGTAGTTGATATTTCATGAAACTAGAGCATTGTGTGTCGTGCACGTTCATTGTTTCCTCTTTGTCCCTGTGTTTACTGGCGCCTTGTGGCTGGAGGGGGGGGAAGAGTCAGGGGGAGAGGTTATCCACTTTTTGATCGGTCCCGGAATATCGACTGTCGCTGCGCGGCGTGCGTGGAAATGGACTACTTGGCAGCCGTCGGAGAGCACTCCAACAGATGTTGGAAACTTTTATCACACACACAGCAAGAAAGACAACGAGACGCCTTTTTTTTAAATAAAAATATGGTTTGTCTATTGTTTGGTCAGTTTTATTAATAATGAAAGTATCGATAGCTCAAGTTGAACCACAATCCAACTATATCAAACTATCAAAAACTTGTCTTACCGTACATGAAATAACCGTAAAACTTGGAAATATTTAGTGTAAGATGTACTTAATATGTGAATATTTAAATCACAAAATAAATAAACAATTTTGGAGACATGTAAATATTTACGTCTAATAGAACATAACAAAAAATGCAAGTGTTTTCTGTATTTACTTTTTCATCTAAAGAGAAATATTGTATTCGTCCAAATTTCAAACTCATTATTATGATAAATCTTTACGTTTTATGCCTTAACCCAAAAAAGTGAATATTATAATTTCAATTCCCACTTACATCTGTTTGTCTCCGGCTACAAATCTAAAACAATTTTATGGATTTTGTTCAAACTTGATGGTTAGATGTTATATTTCAATGATTCTTATTTGGTATCCAAACCTTAAGTCATGTGTAGCTAATTGATGAGAAGTTATTTGAATTACAAATTTTAGAAGAATAGCTTTAACGATTTTTTTAAATAGAAAAATAGGAAGTGTTTGGCCCCACAGATAATACTGTACACCTAGTTTTGTGGTAAAGAATCGTTTAAAGGTAAATTACTGCTTATGGTTTTTTTTAAATTTAGAATTATTAAATATGCCCAACCCAATTTGTCTAAAGTGGGAATCTAATAAGTGTTTTACAATCAACAAAATTGTATATAAATATATTGGTTTTTTATTAAAATAATACTATTTTATAGTAGTAATTGATGACTGATTTTTGAAAAATATTAATAATTAATATTTATGTAGCAAAATTAATAAAAATAACATTCTATCCTTAAGATTTCAAAACACAATTCTTCACTATATGAAAGTAACTTGTATAAAGGAAATATATTTATTAAATTTTAGAACTGGAGTAGAATTGGTAACTTTTAGTGTCGGTAAATGATCAATAGATGACTGTCCGACTATTTACGCCATATTTGCTTTGGGGTTTTAAAACAAAATTTTTGGTGTGCTTTCTTAGATGGCATACTCTCTATTTTTGCTCGTTGGAAAAATAAGTGGGGGGAGGGTTGGAGGGGGGGAGAGTTGAAGGGAAAGGAGGATCATTTCAAGATAATGTGACGTGGTCTTGCACGTTTTCGGCTTGTAGCATGTTCTTGATTAAAGCCGGATTATAATCTTGTCGTGGTCCGACTTTAGGAGGGTAGGGGGGGGGGTTTGCGTGTCAGGTGTAATAATAGGGGGCATAACACCCCTTCGCATCCTGCATTGTCCACTTGCCGGCCACAGCATTTGTGAATGTGTGTGTGTGTGTGTGTGTGTGTGTGTGTGTGTGTGTGTGTCGCTTGTGATGGAGCTAGGGGAGGAAAAAGAGCCGACTTTAACCCTATCCTACAACTTATCAGTCACCAACATCAAACAGACATATTGGTTCAAAAATGGACCATGAACTCAGTAGCGGACTTAGGCTTAGGCCCGTGAGGCCCGGGCCTAGGACGGCAAATTTTGAAGGGCGCCAAAATTTTTATTTGAAATAATTTATATTTTAATTACAAGCAATTTATTATTAATTCTATATTTAACTGTTATGTTAAAAAAATAAATGTTTAATTTATACCTGAATTAGATTTCTTATTATTATTGTTATTATTTTCATTATTTTATATACACACACATATATGTATATATATGTTTATATATATATATATATATATATATACTGTTACAAAAAAAAGGGCGCCATATCGTCTCGGGCCTAGGGCGTCCTCAAACCTAAATCCGCTACTGCATGAACTGCCTCATCTAATTTTTTTGACAAAGAAAATATTTTCATACAATATAATATTAATATAATTGGTTAAAACTTTGGCAGAATAAATAAAAATTTGTTTATTGGTAATTATTTCCCCCGTCACATTCTAGTACTCCTCTGAGCTATATGCATTTTACTAACTCTGTTAGGGTAGGAATGAATAAGGTAGAATTTAAGGAAAATGGGACCCTATTAGCGTGGAGGGAGAATAGGAAACCATTAAGGATAAACATTCTCAGAATAATTCGCTGTGATTTGAACCCTGACCTGCCTATCACTCACGAACTAGATTAGAGCGTAAAATTTGGTCTACATGCCAACTAAGTAGGTATTTGGGTTTATTAAAGACAAAATTGTTAGCTACTCTTTTTGTTGATTGCATTTTGATTTGTTTATTTGAGGTGTTTAACGTTTACTTTGTCATCCGACTGATTATATCAGCTCAAGAGGGCTTCTTTGAGCAAGAGAAATAAGGAAAAATCTGGCGACACCAGCTGGGTATTACATTTTAAAGCCTTATCTTTGTTAATTATTAATAATTGTGTAACCTGGTGTAAGATTGTAAATTATACCCAACCTTTTCAAGACTAAATAGAGACAATTAAAAATATAAGTTCTTGGAACGTAACAATATTCTCGAAAGATTATTTACGGTAGATACAAGAGTTTGAAAACGAATGTAATAGTATAATATTTGTGTTCATCAGAAAAACACGCATCGATGATCACGCAGAAAAAACGTCAAGATTGTATAGTCTGAATTTCCAGTGGTAAGGAGGACTGGGCTAGATTCAGGTGTATTTAAAGTGTTTTTTTTATTAAAAGTTGTCCCACAATTTTTACACTAAAACTCTGGAACACTTACTCTAAATTTAACTTTTCCCATCCCAGCTACATTAGAGTAATTAAATACAGGTATCTTGAATAAATACAAATATATAGCTAAATATAATAATAATATTTAATTGTATCTGCTACTGACAATATAAAATAGAAAAAATAAATGCATCTTACTAGTATTATCATATTATACAATATAATAGAAGTAACAAGCAGGCGTGGATTCAAGGCGGGGAGGGGGGGGGGCACGCTTTAAAGTGTCAGCTGACCCCCCTGTGAAAGTTAGAAAATTAATACAAAAAACCAAATGAAAGCTCAAATTTTAGAAATAAAATATAATACAAATAAATTGTATACAATTTTTAATATTTTTACGCGCAGACACCTCTTGCGTTATTCGTCCACGTTTAATCAATCATCGACAAGACTCACGCAAGTGTGGAAAAAATGTTAGTTTTCATATAAGAATATTTGTGGTGCATAGCGAGTAGCGAACATTGTTCCGCATAGAGACGGTAGACTACTACACATCATAATCTCCTGAGAAGAGTTCATCCACGAATGCTGAATATAATATATGTTTGGATAGCAGTAGTGGTGGACTGTGGGGGACTCTGTCCCCTGGAGTTAATTTGCCCCTCACTGGAATAATATCCCCCCTAGATTTATTTTACTTCTCTGATATTATCAAATATGAATTGAAAGATGACCTTAAGTTAAGCTCCAAATGATTTATAGGTGCATTCTCTTGTAAAAAATTTGTCGGAGAAGACCGATTCAAATATCTACTGGACTAGAGGCAACTAACTGGCAGAAAATATTAGGGGAGGAAAGCTCTAAATAGCTTCAAGTGTCATACAAATTTCAAAAATGTCTTGGTGAGTACATTCCAAATTCTGAATTTTTTGAAATAATTCAATTTTCAAAATGTTATCGGTGGAATACCACTCCAAAGATTATATTCTGTAAGTATCTAACTATCGTAAAAAAATTAAGGTGAAGATCATTCTAAATAGCTTTGAGGGGAATCCAAATTTCAAAAATGTCAAGGTAAGGAACACTTTAAATGGCCTATAAAAGAATATTAAAAAAAAAAACAGTAGAAGACTACTTATAGCTTCTAGAGTGAACCATTCTTAAAAAAAATGAAAAAGAGCCACTCCAAATATTTTATAAAAACTAACTGATTTAAAAAAACCACGCTGTAAAACTTATATGTGATCAAATATGAGTAAGAAACTATTAAATAGCTTCAAAACGAGCTCTAACATTATAAGTAACTATGTTATTTATAGTTAGAAAACCCCTATGAAAGTGATTTGTATCCTCTCCTGGTAACAGGTAAAATATATATTTTAAATATTACTAATATATTTTGATTTGTATAGTAATGGGTATCTAAAATTCATTATTTTACTACAATAACCCTGCTCTTGTTGTATTTGGCTGGGACCAAAAATTTCGTCTATACAGTAGTTCCTATATTTTTATTTTCATTTATTTGATCGTTTATCTTTTCAGTCCACCAAACCATATCTCATTCTTTGACATTTATCTTAACCGTCTAAGAATACCAGGTTTGATTCTCAGTGAAAATATTAAATTCATTCCTGCAAAACCATTTAACAATTAATGGAATAAGAATCATATAGCCAAAGCTATTATTTGTGATTTTTATTGAGGATTAATCCATCTAGATATCATATTCTGAAAATTGAAAAAGACACCTTGTCACGGAAATCGAATCCGGGACCTTTGGCATTGGCATACTAAACCAAAGGTCCCGGGTTTGATTCCCGTGTCCAGGTGTAATTTTACAATTTTCAGAATTAATGGATTAGCTTATTCCTAAGATGTGGGTACCCCGGACGGGTAGTAAGGCAAGAGTGCTAAAAAAATACACGGAAAAAATCAAATGCCCAGAAAAGTATAATACTAACCTATCTTAAAGATTTTATACTAGACTCTTAAAAGCTTCTATGTCAAAATTTATAATTCGAAAAGAAGCTTATATCGCTGTTGCACAGAAGGCGATCGATCACACGTGGACGTATCTGAGGCCCGTGATTGGCCCCTGTCACGACATACCTTGTGTGGTGACTGTGAGGGACACCCTCTCAAACCACTACCCCTCACACACAACCATTATCAATCCAACAGGGGATATCAATATCCACACAGACACCACTATGGTTCAATTTCGTGCAGCCAGGTTCACTTCCTGTCTCTTCTAAGCCTAACACACAAGAACTGCCCTGACTGAAACGCAGATTAACCCAGTTTAATAGTATTATAGTCTATTTTATAAGACTTTTAGCTCTCAGTTTTTATAAGATTTTGGTTTTGCCTTAATCATAGTAATTAAAAGGCGAATTAGTTGTTGCCGCGTTTTCAGTCTCGAAAGAGTAAACTGAGAATATTTCAAACCAAAGCCCTAATAGTTTTTAAGGATATACTTTGTACCAAGAAAAGAAATTAAGAGTTGCCGAGAACGAAGTATTGAAAATTATATGTGGAACTAATAAGAATGAACAATCAGTATAGTGAAAAACGTTATATAACAAATAATGTCATGTCATGTAGACATATGCATCCTCAGAAATATTAAAAATAATCAAGTCCGTAGGCTGAGGTAAGATGGTCATGTGGTGCGTATTGGTGTTACAGGACTTTAGACAACATAATAGTTGCAAAACCTGAATAATAAGACCCGTTGGCAGCCAAATACGTCGATAGAAGAGTAATGTGAAAATGTATTAGAAGAAATTTGGGTGTCAGGTTGGGGGGGGGGG
>CABEEJ010000842.1:175523-204258 GCA_901482245.1 Timema douglasi | reverse complement strand
ATATATATATATATATATATATATATATATATATATATAAATTAGCTTTGAATAAAAAAAACTTGTAAAAATGAATTAGTTACACTTTATAGATACTTTAATAACCCCTTTAAAATTACTACACAACTTAACGAGATGTGTACAAAATTGGTTTCCCGTTCGTAGCGAAATCAATTTTTTAATTATTTTTTTTAAACACACATGACTGTAGACCAGGCATATAACAAAGGAGGGGGAAGGTCTTAAGATTTCCTCTCCACTACTATTCCCAAAATTTCAGAAAATATAAGTACAGTTAAATTAAAGTTGAAATTAATTTTGTAAAGCTACTGAACGGAAAATAAAGCTACGCTATTAATGAATCCATCATAACATCATAAACTACTGTAGTTATTTTAAGCTGTTTGCATACATGTGGCCGACTGAATCATACAGCCATTCAAGTCATTGAGAGTCGGTTGCAGCCGTCTATTTTCGTGGCCTGTGATGTCACGAATCGAAACACAAGACGTGTAGTGAGTGCTCTGTTCACAACCCCACCCTCCCCTCTACCACAACCCCAAATTGAATCAAGAAACATGTCTGACTAGATTGCTAAATTGTACACTCCGTTTACCATGAAAGGTAGCATTCATACCTTGACTGGTTCCACCATGGTCCTATCTTATAAGATATAGCCTATATTTAGTGGAATAATGCAAGGTAGACTTGCTACCTTACAGGGTAAAATAAGGGCATAGAAAATGGATAAGTATAGAAACGCCACTCTAATGTTGTCAAGTAGAACCACATCGTGAGCGTTCGCGGATTTATTATTATTATTATCACCACATCTTACTACCCGTTCGGGTTATACGCACTTACGCTAATGTGTAATGGTAGGGTGATTGTGAGATGAAATGGAGGACCTACAGTTTAACGTGGAATCCAAACCACGGTGGAGGCCTGGCATTCCCCACATTCACAAGATATGTTCGTGGATTTAGAACCACAAACTAAAATATTCGAAGGGGGTCGTTATACAGTTGGAACAAAACGCATTTTCTATTGCGTAATGTTAATTAATCAATTCTTATGTCAAATGTAATATTTATACTATTTTATAAATAAACCACGTTATAAAATGGAAAATCTAGCTAAACTCTTTCTTTAAAATAAATGACAAATTGCTAGCAAAAAAAAGTAATGGCGAATTTTACATAGACTTCACACTTCCTTTTTATGGGCTTCACGTCCACGCGTGCGCATTTCTCTGTGACTTCATTGTAAGATGCTTCAAACAATAGTGCCCCAAACTAGTTTACAGGCTCATTTAGTCCTTTAAGAGTGCCCACCCCGTGACAAATAAGGTTAAGGTTGAGAGCTTTGCTCCCTGCCCCCTCCTCTTTCCTCCCCCTTCCCCCGCTCCTCCCCACCCCCACCCACCATTTAAATCATTGAAATTTGTCCGACTACATTGCTAAATGTACGATGGGTACGGCCAGACTGGGCGAGCTACTAAAAAGTAAAATAGAACACATTGGTTGTAACGAGAGGTGGCCAGACTGGAACGAGTGACTGAGCGCGCGCGCTTGAAAGATAGATCTAGTTCTATTTTTCAAGCGCGTGCTCTCGAGCCGGTACAGTCTAGTTTACAGGCGCTAGGCAATATTATTGTGTGTTTGTTTATTGATTGCTAGAGAAACTTCTAAATTTGACATGATATTTGACGTTTTTATAGTTATCAATAGGCTTAGCACACTTGATACTAATGGCCTAATTTAATTGGTAATACCATAAACCATATATATATATATATACACATGTGTGTATAAGTGATATATTAAAATACTTCCAATATTATAATCAAAGTAGGCCTTTACAAATAAGAATCAGCATTAGCATGGAAAGAGGAATGGAAAACCACAACAATAAATCTCTTGTCATAAACCTCCCTCAGTTCACTGAGCCAAGATTCGTACCTTTGACTCCTCGTCAATAACTATCGAGAGCTATTTGCTAATCACGCGCTCACTCGCCAGTTAGGACATGCAGTCACTCGCTCACATGCTTGTCAGTCTGGCCGAACCCTAAGCGCTTTGCTTTGAACGACAAGAAGATAGCAAAGATAGTATTTTTTTATAACTTTTACCACCTCTCATTTATAAGCAACAAAGATAGGATTATTGGCTAATAGTGAATATAATTTCGTAATTTACTCTGTGGTTTCCTCCCTCTTCACATTCTGTTGTTTCGATGAGACAACATTGTTGTGTGGGTCCTACTTATTTCTTATCTAGAAAGGTTTGTGGTTCACGTAGGGTGGAGGGAAATGGCATTGCTTCATTGAAGAGTCATGAAAAATTCTGACCACAGTCCTTGTTCAACTACACTGAAAATCACCGCCAAGGGAATTGGAGGTCTTATGGAGAAATGATTTATCTTTGTTCTCTCTCGGTTAAACGTTGCCAAATCTCCTCGCTTTCATTTATGTCGATAGTAACATGTCTCTGTTGTTAATTTAGTGTATTTAAAATATTGCTTTTAAATTTTAACCCAAGGTAGCGTCAAAGGACATGGAAATGGTTTGTTGGAGGTTAGGGCTAGGGCAAAAATGAGATTTTGGCCTCTTTCAGGACCGTACCGTGGAGGTTTTTTTTGGTGTTTTAATGATAATTTATTTCTCGATAAAATCGAGAGTATAAAACTAAACAAAAGACATAACAACAGACTGGTGATGAGAGGAAGGGAGATTCTATTAGCAATGTTTTTCCTATCTGATATAGCTTTTTTTAGCTAGACCAGATGAAATTATTTATGTACAGTATATTTTACTTTAAACTTCTTAATTTGTTTCTTAATGAATTTAGGATTGTAAAAAAATTGTAAACACCCACATGATTATTGTCAAAGATTAATTGTCAAATAGTTTAAGAGATTGATTTTAAAGGTAAAATTACCTTTTTGATCTCATTTTAATGAAAAACGTATTTAAAAAAAAATTATTTTACTAACTATTTTACAAAACTATTTTTTTTTTTATTGGTTTCCACCACATTCTTTTAAAGTTTTGGATGTGTCCCTGTAAGTAAAACGGTTAAGACTCCTTGATGTTCGACTATGGTAAAACAAAACTAATATTGCTGTACAAAATAATATGTTTAGCTTAGTCCTGAGTGGACCTTTTAGCTAAACGGGGCAAATAGAAAACTAAATTGGAAGGACAAGTCGTCAAAGAAATATCAATTTTTTGAGCATGATTTATTTCTAAATAAAAATAAATTACAATTCACAAACTTTTGTACGACTAAAATTAAATCTAAAGGGATACAAACAACATAATATTATTAAAATAAATTATCACAGTGAAATAAGTGCAATAATAATTGCGTTAAGCCTTCTATCATTTTCTTCATATTTGGCTTGGAGTTGTTTTAATTTATTTGTCATCAGTGGCCCACAGGCCGCACAAATTAAGTGGAGAGTTGAAATTTTCTAGAGTCTGAGGCGATGTACGCAGGACCCAAAATTTCCTATAGTCCCAGCGAATGCTTAATTTTATTTCCAGCCTAATGTCGCCTTTAGTTAAAATAATTATTATAAACCATTGTTTTACTAAACAGAATAAATAAAACTCAATTATTTACTCTCACAAATTTACTTATTATTATTTTACATAAAATATTACACTCGTATATGATTTCAGGACTCCCTTGGAGGTAAATAACGTCATTTCAGTAAATGTGAATACACACTCCTCCACTAAACACAACCAACAAAATAAATTAATTAACAAATATTTAGTATTGACTAGCATTCATTTTGCTTTTGGATCTATCAAGCAAACGTGTACTTGTCGAGGTGCCACTCTAATTGGACCTACTAATAATTCATACTGTTTGAAAAGTAAGCCAGAATTTTTTTATTGACGAATTACATATGTTGTTTTTGTTGGTATTCAAAAATCCACCATAACTAGGAATGTAATATTTATCTGGCTTGATGTGAAATGTAAGTGACATTCAACAAATAGACTTAACTCAAGTAGTATTGATATAGCCTGGTAAAATCAGAACATGTATTGAAAATCATTTGAAAACACAAACTTTTTTTTAATGTGATATAAATTCATCAAAGGTTACAAACAAAATGTATTAGAAATTTGAGTTTATTTATTTAATATTTAATAAATTTTCTTGCGCTACTCTGCTACCGTATGAAATTTTACGATACTATCTCTCTTGACTAATTCGCTATTTAACAGGTCTTTCATACATGCCTTTTATTTCTAATAATATCAATAATGTGTGTAACTAAAATTATATCTGTCTATAGAACTAAGCACTTGTGAAATTAAAACTGTGTGTGCTTAGTTTGATTTGTTGAATTCCTTTCTAATAAATGTAAAATCTTCAGTAGCAGACATATTAAAGTTAGTTTGTTTTGGTTTTACCCAAACAATATGCTTACATTTCACTAAATTAATGTGCCACATCTTAAGCTGTAAATATTTATTTTAAGTAAACTTTCTAAGCCAGTGATTCTTAACATGTGTGCAATCATTTCTTTAAAAATTGGGATTCTCAACTTTTTGAACATCAAAATATAATAAAACAAGAACTAGGCCTACTTAGCTAACTTGAACATAAATAAGAGTCACCATATTGTTTATACACCCTAATGTTTAAATTGTGATAAGAAAGGTAAATAATATTTGTTTAAGAGTTAAACCTTTATGCATTTGAATCACCAAAATTCTAAAGATTTTTTAAAATTCTAGTATTAGTGAAATAAAAAATAAATAAAGCCCGACTCAAATATAACATTGATATTATAATTTATTTATTTTAATGTTATTTTCAGAATTAGAAATAAACATTAATATCACAAGGTGTTGTATATCTTCATTTACTATGAATCATTAAAAACTATTTAAAAGTTTATAACTTGATTTTTTTTTTTAAACGCAATTCACCATTTAATCTCTTCGAGAGTAGTTTGAAAGTGTGTTGCGAACACTTACCGGTTGAGAACCACTGGTCTAAAGTGTAGTATTCGTTGTAATATTGTCTTTATTCTAGATATAGTTATTTAACATTACTTTTCAATTAATCTACTTATCACGATGCAAGTTACCTACAATACCTTCGCAAAAATTGCCCGGCTCATAGTAGAACTTTAGACTGGAAAACCGGTAACTTTTATGACAGGGACTGTATTAAACAAATGTTTGTGTTATTGTGTGTATATTTTAAAACAATATGATAAGAGCTATAGTCTGATTTCCATAGGAAGCCCGTTATTTGAAAACTGGAAACCCATGTTGCCACAATGACGGAAAAAAACTGTACTAACATTTATATCCTACTTAATTTATAATGTAAAGAGAAACTATACAGTAATACATAAGAAAGTATTATTGGAAGCGTTTGATAATATTTTTAATTAACTTTATACTAAATAAGTCAAATAAGACGTATTTCTAAAATTACAAATTTTAATGACTTTAAATCAATGGTGGTGGTCGAGAGTGGACTTCCTATAAAAATTAGGGTTTATGTACTTATTTTCATAGGGATTGGCATTTGATAGGTTTTCCATTAGTGTTAGAGACGTGAGTTATTAAGTGGTTATCAAGCAAGACATGATACAAGTAGGCTGCCATAAATACAGGAATTTTTAAGAAATCTTAAAGTACCGTAAATATAAAATAAAGTGAAATTACAAGATTTATGTGTAAAAAATGCAAATTAATATGTTCAGTATAAAACTAGAGAAGTTTTTATGTTTCATAGGCAAAAGAGTTTGATTTATCCAAAATAATGCAACATAAATTTTTGAATTAGTTTTTAATTGCTCTGTATACATCTATAAGCATATGTTAAACAAAACAAATTTGATCGAATAAATTGAAAAAATTACGACTTGAAATGGGAATAGAGTCCGGGACCGTTGATTTAGCACGCCAATTCATTAGCACTGAGCTATCCAGGGATCGTCCCGTGCTTAGGGTCACTCTTTGCTGGTTTTTTTTTGCTTGGAACGTACAATGTATTTGTACTATTTTCAGGATAAAGACACAACCAAGATACCAGTGGTTATGATATCAATGATATACAATGATAAACACACGTTCATCATAGACTTCATTTTAAAATATGATAATAATGACTAAGCATGGTACAATCCTTATATAGCTCAGTGGTGCACTAAGCCAAAGGTCTCGGGATCGATTGCCATGTCCATATATGATTTCTCAATTATATTCAAGATATTAATCGTGTTCGTAATTATAATCATTCATCTGGCAAGCTTTGGCTTTCATCTATAGTTAATTGTGCAGCGTTGCTTGCTTCCATAAGGTGTCGTGCTAAATATTTGTAAATAAATATAAAGAATAAAAATTTAAAACGTTTTTAACATCATATAGAATATGTATATATAAATAATATTGAATAAGCTATGTTTAGAATTTTACATAAGTATATTATTTTGCCTTATGTATTTTTTATTTAAAAAAAAAATTACATATATTTTTAGTAAGTTTTTTATTCAACTAGATATATTTTAAAAATTGTTTTATTTAACTATGTCTATGCATATTGTATGTATAACCGCCTAGTTAAATAAGAAACTTCTTCCAGTATTACAGGAAAATTTAAACACTTACTCAATAATTTAATTATGTAACACTTTTTTTTTAATAATCATACTCTTTTGTTTATGAATTTGTAAAACGTCCTTCGTTCTATACAGTACATAACATATTTATTTGTATTTTGACACATAAATAAGACCTTACTATTTTTTTTTTTCTAAAACAAATTTGACAAGCTAAACTATGAAAGAGAAGAAACAAAACCAAGCAATTTTCATGTGAGTACCACATCCCACTATCAGGTGGGGCTATTTGCTTGTTTACCTACTCTAATAGGGCAGGTATGAGTAAGGTATAGTTTAAAGTGTACCCGCATTTGCGTGGCTAAAGAGTGGGAAACCATTTAGGAAAAACCACCCTCAGTGCACCCAACCGATATCCAAACCCCAACCTCCCCGTCTCCAGGAATCAAATTTAGTGTGAGGGTGACGCCTTGGACTATGATAACACCAATACGGTTATCCACCATTCGGTTTATTAAATTTTTGTATGAACATAGTATAAGCTACTGAATTATATATATAATATATATAAATATATAAACTACTGAATTATATATAAGATATATATATATATAAACTGCTAAATTTTTTATATATATAAACTGCTAAATTTTTATGTATATATAAAATTAAACATAAATTAGTAAGTGTATGATTATATCCTAAAACAACAAATGAAATAAAACAAACAAGTAAACTATTAAGCAAAAATAAGGTTTAGTAAAAAAAATCAGCAACGAACCCTACACTTAGTTGATAGACTATTAAACTAAACAATATAAAGAGAGAAAAATACTGTACACTACATTTCATGCCATTTCTATTCTATTTAAAATATAAATTAAATATAAGTGTCTGACATTAATATTTTTAACAATTTCATATCAATTTATTAATAATTAAACATTAATAATTCTGAAAATAAATGGGACGTGTGCTTAGAAGGATGTTTCGGTTCACAATATTAGCGTATGGGGGCTAGGAATCCAATATTAACTTAATTATTTTCATTAGTACATATTCAAACTAGTAAATAATTAACGAGCTACACACTAGTTATTTACATTGAATAGAGAAATGTGATTAAAAGTAGCAAAACTATTATTAATAATATTATGTGTCAGAATGTTCAGATAGACATTATACGTGCAAAGCAATGCCAACATACATAAAAAGCATTTTGTACACTTTATGAAATATTTATTCACTAAAACATTATATAAAGACACACCTAACATGGCTAATTGTTTTTACATTTAAACCTGTTATCATTTTAGATGATTTGTAAAAAAATGACAAAACTCAATACAATTGACTTGAAATTTATTTGGATTAATATGTATTTCCTTAAAAGCATTTTGGTACTCGTCACTATTGGGAAGGTATTCAAAAGCTTTTATTGTTTCATACAATCTAAGCTAGTATATTATATCTGCTAATTAGCTATTCACGATCAATTAAACACTAATCAATAAAGTTAACAGAGCAATCACGTTGTTTACCATTTGTGTATGTATGATAAAATTGTAATTCTCGTCATGTTAATCTTTTTATTGTAAAAACATTAGTTTTAACTCAAGTTGTTGCCATCAGAGTTAAGTTCTCTTTACTCGTTTTATTAGGCCGAATATGCAATTTGTATTTAACGTGTGAATCAGAGATAGTTTAAGATATTACTTTAAACTTAATCAGGTTTGTACCAACGTGCTCAGTACATTTCTTAAATCCACAGAACTGTCAGATTGTATGAGTTGTCATGAGAAAAGTAACAACGCTGATATTCATCTTATCTGTAAGTTAATCAATCAAATTAATAATATAACACTGATAATAGTGAATAGATTATCATGGGAAAACAGATTTGTATTGTTTCAAATTTGATAAATTTGCTATGAAAAATTAATCCTGTTGTGTTTGAAATGTGATTGTTTTCTGATATGTCATTAAAAAAAGATTGAGTACAGTAAATACATGTTTAGGTGATTAAAAATGATGATAACATAAATAAAAATATGGAAGAGATATGATTGATCAACTTTTAAATATAAAAATAAGATTTGTTAAGAAAATTTCAAGTTAATGAACATTTATTGCTGAAAAGCATTATATAAATGTTTGGGTATGTCGAATGTTTTCAATAATAGACCAATAATTTTTCTATGTGAACGTAATAATAAAGTGTTCAGGTTCTCTCTTTAAGTAAGCATCATAGCATGAGTCTGGTATGTCTCTTTTTCAAAACAAAGGTTAGTTATCTACTAGGATATGATATACCTATCGTGGATGTGGAATGGTTGTTTTAGATAATAATTTGAGAACAGGGGCGTAGGAACAAGATGAACTCTGGGGCAACCAGATTACTCCAAAAGTTGAGATTAGTACCCAAAGTGTGTGCTAGAATGCACAAAGCAGTTTATGATCAAATTGTCTTGCACATGTGTTATGGGTGCCACTGTCAGCAGTGTAATCTAATTTATAGATAGGGGCAGCTTCATTTCTGAGCAGGGAGTCAAACCCAAACCACAGCCAATAACCGAAATTTAGAGTTATTTTTAATGAAGCAGGAACAAGAACCCTAAAAATAAATTGCTAAAGAACCAGAACAGTAATTGGAATCGATATATATTTTTAGGTTCATAAAGGTTATTGGTTCTTAGAGGTTATACATTTTTGTAATTTTTTTATAGTTGTATTTTATGCACTTCTTTCTTTTTAACCTAATTTTATTTTTAAATAATCTATTTTCCCTTTTCTCAGGATTATTGTCAAGGTATTTTGTATATTTCTTTATAAATAAATTTTATTTTGTTGTAATGTCTAAAAAATGTGTGTTGCTAAATACTAATTTTATAATATAAGTATGAATATTGAATAAAATATTGAAATAACCATAACCAGAACTGGAACCCAATTAAGAACTTAAAAGAACAGGAGCATTTATATTTTCTCAAACTAGAACCAGAACCGGAATTTAAAAATGTGTGTTTGGAGACCCGGGACAAGAACCAGAATCAATAAATATTTCTATTTGACTTCTTCTTTCTAAAGATGCCACAATCTCATTTTTACCCCAGCTCCCAACTATTGAAAACGTTCCTATACCCCTGTCTGATAACAAAGTGATAACGCCAACAGATAAATTACCTATAGCCTATATCAAATAAGCAAGCATACACAACGTTAAAAGAAATACAACATGAGCTATGAGATAATCCTATACTTTATAGGAGGGTTGTACATTGGAAAAAATTGACTTTTATCAAGCTTGAGTTGTTTTGTGTTCAAAATCTATTCTTTTAAAAATATACTCCACTTAAAAATAGCATCCATCAGATAAAATAAGATTTATCAGCATGTCGTAGGACCAGTTATACTTTTGGATAGTTTCTGTCGAAAAAATATATTACTATAATATATTTGGGTATTAATTTGTGATAAAACTCAATTATTTCCTTCATGAAATATTTTGATTAAATTTAGCTACTTTAATTGAAGACATGCTAACTTTGATCGTATTAAAGGATGTACGTTAATAATTCAAACTTGTGACAGATAAAAAGATATGACAGCTTACGTCCAAAAAAAGTGATTAATTTTTGTAGCGTTAACTGTGGAGTTCATATTTTTATTTTAAAATAAAGGCTACAATAACTGATTTCCAAATAAATTATTAAAAAAATGCATTGGATGAATTTACAAGATGCTTAAAATAATATAACGTACGCATTGTGAAATCTATTTAAAAACATAGCCCTCCTTCCTTGGATCAATAAATCAATATATTTTTAAATTCAATGAAAACAATGTTTAACATAAGTTGTATCTACCAATGCTATTACACATTTCAGACAAATAGTCCCGTATGAAACATTTAACACATAATTTCTTCTTACATCGAATAAATTGTTGTTTTTATCAAGTGCACGGGAATAGCCAAAATTTTGTTTCATAGTAATTGACAAAAGTGGTACTCGTGTGTAGAATATACATATTTGAAGATACAACTATGATTATTTGTAACACAAATATATTTTTTTTACAATCTGGTCGTACATGATATTAAGTAATAACTGATATAATATTGCAAGTGGTTCGTGTTGGTGAGAATGATGTTGATGGATGTAATAAAGGTTTGTGTGGCTTCTTGGTGCCACTCTGGATTGTACAAGAGGTTATACAGTTGTGGTGTAGTTGTTTACGTTGGCTGTACGATAATCCCGTTCCATTTATTCTTTATTCTCATTTGGAGTTGGGTTCTGAAATCAGAAAGGGGAAGAAAAAAATACAGATCTATTAAATTATTATTATTATTATTATTATTATTATTATTATTAGCACCGCGTCTTACTACCCATTCGGGTTATACGCACTTACGCTAATGGTGATTGTGAGATGAAATGGAGGACCTACAGCTTAACGTGGAATCCGAACCACGGTGGAGGCCTGGCATTCCCCAAATTCACAAGTTGTGATTAATACACGACTTGTCAGAGGTGAAGGAAGGGTTTGGTAATCAGATAAATCTGTGCTGGGACCGAGGAATGAACCCCGGACCCCAGCACAGAAGTCCGACACCTTATCCCAAGACCACCAGGTCACCTCAGATCTCTTAAAGTCTGGAATGTTTGATTAATGATTCAGAGCTACAGACAAGGTTTTTGAGGGGGTAATGGGACATTGTTCACGCTTGACCCTTTGACTCCCAAGGCTGAGAGATTATGGACATACTTTAAAAAAAACGCATAGTGAAATAACTTAGTTGTTTTTAATGAATGTGTGCACGGCGTAAATGATTTTGGTAGGAAAGGATTTTTTAGAAAATACAAATTAATTTTATTATGATCAATATTGATAGCAGGTGACCTGGTGCTCTAGGGGTAAGGTGATGGTCTTTTGAGCTGGGGGTCTGGGGTTCAATCTTCGGTCCCGGCACATATTTATCTGATTGTCAAACCCTTCCTTCACCTCTGACAAGACGTGTATTAATCACAACTTGTGAATGTGTGGAATACCGGGCCTCCACCGTGGTTCGGTTCCCACGTTAAATTGTAGGTCCTCCATTTTCATCTCACAATCACTCTACCATCACACATTAGTGTAAGTGCGTATAAATCGAACGGGTACTAAGACGCGGCGCTGATAGTAATAATAACATTGATAGCATTTTACTATATAATTATTGTTATTTTTTAGTTATACGTTATGTGTGTTTAAAGTGATATCTTCAGATCACATGACCTGAATTATTGAGTATTTGAAAATTGTTTTAATACAGTTTACAACTGTCAGGTATCTCTCTCTCCAACCGCATTTAAAATACAATATCCATTGTTAAACATAACATTCATTTGCTTATTTCTTCTTATTTATTGACCCATAAATCTAAATAAAAAAGATGGAGTCAATGAATTAACAATAAATTACTAAGGAAATCACGAGTGAGCGTTGCTGTTTAATGTATTTTCTTCTTCCTTCACCTCCTTCTCCTCTTGCGTTCCTCTTCCACCCTTTTCCATTTGGCACCTTTCATTGATCAAATTTGAAGAGGGTATTGAATGATGCAGACAAGATTCGGGGAGATGATAACTAGACTAATTAGATTTTCTGACTGCTATTAACTTCTATGAGAACAATGGAAAGGTAGGGCAAGGCTGGATGCTACATTTTATAACAGGAAATTAATTCAGATAAAAAACCTTTATCGAATAGCGCATGCGAAAGAAAGTTCAGTGCGTGATTGTCACACTGATTTCTTTATTTAACTATTTTGAAAGGAATTGCTATTTTACGTCTTGTAATAGATAACCTAAAAATATCAAGGGGAGGGTGGATTTTAAAGTATTGGGCCAAAAATCACTTGGATAATAAATTCAAAACTAATTTGTGGCAGGATATAAGGTTTATATAGTCGACTGGAATCAAGTCCTGACCTTCTAAGGCAAACAAGCAAATACTCTACAGTGACAGAATTAATTGTAAACCACACTTTTTTGGCTTCGGGACCATATACAACGTAAATAAAAATCCATTATAATTTTGATGTAGAGAATTCTCACGATTAAAATACTTTTCTATAAGTAAAATATAAAAAAAAAATACTGGATACATGAGTGCGAGGTTAATTAAAGTAGTAAAGGGGAAGCATTTGACAAAACTGAAAAACAGGTTCGGGGTTATAACAAGGTCAAAAAGTCAATATCTAGTAAAGAAAAACATTAGGCCTACTATATGTTTTTCCTTACTACAACTATAATAAATCTTACTGAAATATACCATATGTATATGTGAGTTTATCTTACTAATATTATAAATGCGAAAGTTTGTGTGTTTGGATGTTTGTTACTCAATCACGCCAAAACTGCTGAACTAATTCTAATGAAACTTTGTACGTTGGTAGAGTATGTACTGGAATAACAAATAGGACTATTCCCAACCTTTGATTTTACATCAATTTTACAATACAATAATAATGTTTAAACTTTTCGTATATAAGATATATTATATAATAACATATATAATATTTCGTAGTAAAAGAAATAAATATTATTGAAGTTATCAATTATTGATTTAATTTTTTTTTTTAAGTTTAGTTGAAAATTAAAAGATTTTATCAATTATCGCGGGCGAAGCCACGAATGGTAAAAGCTAGTATTTATATACATACCACTGTGTTTTACCACCTATTCAGGTTGTACACATACAGTATTTATAAGGTAATCTATTCTCATTTGTGTGGAAGGGGAGTTGAAAATAATTTTGGGAAAACCATCCTCAGTAGACTCGACCGGGATTCGAGTCCCGATCTCATCATCAGCAGGCCAATCTGACATGAGTGTGACGCGTTGGACTATTCGGCTACATATATAGTAAAAGTGTATTTTATACTTATTTATAAATTCATCATAGCTTAACTAATAACTCTCACAATTCTCTACTAGACTGTCTCACCTGGTTTCGATGGTGTTTTGGCTTTAGGCTTGGGGATGGGTTCACATCTTTCCTTTTCTGGGCTGTCCTTGCTTTCTGATTTTCCTGAAAGTAAAAAAAAAAAATCTTTAAAGTACGTTTGAATACAAAAGATGATTTTAAATCATATTTTAACAAATTAATAATGCAAGCTGCTATGATATGAAATAAATTTAAATGTGTAGTTAATAATTAAGGTAATACAGGTTATATTGAGTGTGGTAAGACTACAGTAGCCCCATGGCTTCTTTGGTGCTGACTGACAGCTCACAGCTGACTTATGACAGTCAACATTTAGGTACATACCTAAATTTTGACTCTCAGAAGTGACAGCTGGTAAAGACATGTTTTTGCAGATCATATGGTTTGGCGTAGGGATACATAATTTGGTCTGGTAACTTTTCAAAGCCGTCAGCTGTTAGATGTGAGCTGTCATTCAGCACCAAAGAAGCCATGGGGCTACTGTAACTGCAGGGAAACGAGTAAAAACAATACTATATCGTTCTCCATTTTAATAGGAAGTGCCTTTTAGAAAATACAAACATATTATTGTGTGGCTAAAATCAGCAGCAATTTACTATTGTATTAGAGCCTTTTTAGCGTACAGCCCGACGGGTTAAAAAAATAGATATTTTATAGGTGTCTATAATATCTTCCAAAAGTGATGGTTGCAAACCATATGGTTTCACGAGAACATACCCTTATATTAATTGGACACTTATTTTTTTAAACTTACACACTGTGTCAAAAGTAATTCCTGCTGTACTACAGAAAAAATATTCCACTGAGGAGAGAATTTTACAAATTCCAATCCACTAAAACAATATCGAAACAATCGTTTTAGATAGATGTAATGTCTAGAACACGGTTCACACGAAACCATTTACTGTACATGAAATTTTACAAGATTTTGTCACATTAATTGCACCTTAGTTTTACCCAAAGACTGATAAACTGGCACGTACAGTCTCTTACAATATTATTTATAATACGATGGCTTTTTGATTTTTTTTATAGCTAAATATTTATTGAATATTTTTTAAATGACATTTCTTTAAAATAAATATTTACCTAACCATCCCAAAATAAATAAATTGCAATTTTCCAATTGAATCTTATTTTTCCTAAACGGCTAAAAAACCCTTAATTTCAGCTTCAATATCCTCCAAGGCCCAATTAATATCTTTTTAAATCAAGTATAAGTATTTTTGTTTTTATTGATAACTATTCAATAGTAAATTCAACATATTTAGGAATCTAGTAGACAGAATTAGAAATACATAATTTATCAAAAGCTGTACGTACATTAAAAATACAATAAATAGGGCGTGCTATATTCCTACAACGTACCTTACAAGATTTATTATACACCATAACTAAATTGTGCAAAGTAAATATTCTACAATATTTGTTGTTCAAAAGGCAAAATCTTGTGACCATAACATATTGTACGATATTGTGTCTTGTGTACCGGGCTAAGCCAATACCACTCTTTCAAGGCCAATGTGTCATTCTAAATATTTCTTCAAATCTTAATTGTATTCATAGCGAAATAATAAAACCTGGCTCTGCATAATTGTTTGAAATAGCGTTAGATTTATACCTACGCAGCATTAAAGGATAAGAGATCATGAACACAAATAATTATTATGCCCTGTAAGTACGGGCAACGTTTTTGTAAGGGATTCAATAGGGAAACTTAGTAAACATTATGGCAGCTATTACGAAATAAACAGAGAATTAGCTATTACGAAATATACGATGCGTATTATCACGGTCGTTTTTTTCTTCCTTGCATCGTAAATATCTGAAGCAACCAACAAAAATAAATTTTCTTTAAGCAAATGATTTGTTGTCTGTTAAAATTAAAAGTTATATTTTGAAACAATACAGAGTTTCTTAAGATTAAATCCATAAGAATACATTAAACTAAAACGACTATCTCAAACTAATTTTCAAAATAAACACATTTTGTTTAACTTTTGTTTGAAAGACAGGTAAATCACTGTTCAATGTGCTCATGTATAGCAACTATTTGCATCCCTTGTACACACCTGTCATCACCTAAACATCGATGAAAACTAGGACCTGCACTACTATCAAACTACTCACAAGTTTTATAATAGTTGCCATAATAGTTAAATACTGAATTAAGTATGAAGAACAAGTTATGTGGGTCGAATGGTCTAAAAGGGTGGTTTTCAATTTTAATTGTTTGCACACCTCCAGTCCCCAGATATATATTATTTCCAACTTTTACCTACCTACCCTCTGCCCAAGGTTGTTGGTGAATAATGCCAGCTATACATATTCTATAATCTAGAGCTAAACTACATCCAAATTATTTTACTAAATATAAGGTTTAAATGAGAAATATGTATATATGTATCTATTTTTTAAATTTACGTACCCCCAAATATATCTTTGTGTTCCCCAGACTAAATACCACTGGTATAAAATATCACTCTCGCAATACCTTGGATTGCTGCTGATGGGAAGATTGAGATTCTAAACCCGATCGGGCGTATTGATGGTGCTTTATTCATCAATGATTAATCACCATCTTTCCATAAAAATGTGACCACATATCATATAAATTCTACCTTAATGACACTTACAAACCCACTTTAGTGGCCGCATAGTTTAAGGTGCTACTCTCGCAGTAGACTATACTGCTGATGATGGGGAGATAAGGGTTCAAATCTCAGTCGGGTGAACTAAGGGGGGTGTTTCCAAAATATTTTTCCACTCTCCCTCCACGCAAATGCAGGTACACTTCCTATAAATATAACAATCCCCATCCCTAAAACCATCAGCGTAATTAGTAGGGTCTACATAAGCGTATAAACCGAACGGGTATTAAGACGCGGTGCTAAAAAAAACAAGATTAACTCAAACTGGTAGCGAGATGTGGTTAGAAATTAAATAATTAACTACGGAAGTATTTGTCGTGTTTATAGGTTGTTAAAGGTTGGTGTTAAAACTTATGACGCACGTTCGTCCTTGACAAACACCAATCAAGTGTCAACCCTCCCTGTACTTTCGACAAGACGGAAAATAAAAACTCTCTCCGGATGTTTTGATGTGTTTGTTTGCACCAGTGCAAGTAGTATAACTGTCCTAACAACTAGCGCTGACGCTGTAATTGAGAGCAGCCACTTAGCGACACTCTCTTAACTATCCACAAGACGTTTTACTTGGGATATAATATCAGAAGAAAATTATCGATGCCATATTCATATTAGAACAAAAGTATCAATACCACTCATGTCGGAAGATAAGTATCGATAACATAATCATATCGAAAGAAAATATCAAGATCATATTCATATTGAAAGAAAAGTATTGATAACATAATCATATAGGAAGAAAAGTATCAATACCATAATCATATTGTAATAATAATAATAATAATAAATATTATTATTATTATTACCGCGTCTTATTACCCGTTCGGGTTATACGCACTTACGCTAATGTGTAATGGTAGGGTGATTGTGAGATGAAATGAAGGACCTACAGTTTAACGTGGAATCCGAACCACGGTGGTGGCCTGGCATTCCTCACATTCACGAGATGTCTTGTCAGAGGTGAAGGAAGGGTTTGGTAATCAGATAAATCTTTGCCGGGACCGAGGATCGAACCCCGGCCACCAGCATAGAAGTCTGACACCTTACCCCTAGACCACCAGGTCACCCACAATAATAATAATAATAATAATAATAATATAGATACATTTGTTGAACAGTGACCTTTAAGCCTGTACGAATCCAATATTTTCAACTTCAAATGAATCATAATATTTAAGGTATTTAGTAATTAAAATAGAATCTGAATAGAATATTTTAGAAGGAAAATGTTTCTAATCTTAATTTAATATTTTATAATGAAGTGTTATCAAATAAAAATCGAAAATTATGCTTAAATATATATTTTTAAAACTGATTTCAGTCAAGAAATGAGAACAATTAACATTGCTCAAATAATGAATGGATTTTAAATATTACGGGACTATCAAGTTTATAATAATGGTCAAGTCAAATAACAATAGTAGAGGAAACTTACCCACATTCTATTGGAAGTATAATCTTTAAAAAGTTAAACTATTCAGAATTACGACTTTTTGATTAAAATGTCTAATCAAATTCCATCAAAACCAAATTTGAGGAACTTTTGGATTTGAAATGTTCAATCAGTATACGAAAATTTTGTAATATTAAGATTTAAAGTTTCGAATCAAACACGCGTCCTAGCAAGATTCAGATCCAGAATTTCGAAGCCTTATACCAATTTTGCCTCATCACGCCTTGGACAAAATCTTCAATCAAGTATAAAACGCACCAAAAAACTAATATCATAATAATGTGTTTGCTTAGGTTTATTTATTTATTTGAAAATTTTATTCACATAATCATGCGGGAAAGATTTTTTCCCACCCCATCTCACTACCTGTTTGGGCTATTAAGCATACATTAACTAAGCTAATGGTATAGTGAGATAGAATTTCAGAAGAAACGTAACTAAATTTGCGTGAAGTAACAGTGGGAAACCATTTAGGAAAACCACCCTCAGTACACCCGGCCGGGATTCCAACCCCGATCTCCCCGTCACCAGCAATCCATTCTAACACGAGAGTGACGCGTTAGACCACGCGACCACTGGTGCGGTACCAGTGCGAGCTAAGAATAAAATTCATGTTCAAACCATTCATTCGGGTTTTGCATTTTAACAGAATTAGACAACAAAAACCCGCCTCAGGGGCGTAGCTAGTTATCGCACTAGTATCGTGTTGAGCTAGACTTCTGAGGACGGGAAGATTGAGGCTCGAATCTCGGTTGGGTGAACTGGGAGGATGGGGTGCTAAATGGTTTTACACTCTCCCTCCACACAAATGTGGGTTCACTTCCTCTAAATTTAACTTTCTCTATTCCTAACCCATTAGCGTAATTAGTACTTAAGCGTATGACCCGAAAGGGTAGTAAGACGCGGTTCTAAATAATAATAATAAAAATACAACTAAATAAAAGCATTTAAACTGGAATGGAGATTTGAAAATTATTTGTAAGAGAATAGATTATAGAGGGCTCCGTCCTCCAATAATTTGATTAATACTTCCACCGAGTCTTAAGACACGTTCGAGCTATACCACGGCCGTGACGTAAAATTTAGATGAAATGCTTGGAGGGAGAGGGAGAAATCATTTTGTTAAACATCTCCATCCCATTACTAATATTGAGGATTCAAAACCCCAACCATGCGGGTGTAGTATTAATTAAGTTGAGAAAACCTCCCTTGCTGGTCTAGTGAACAAAGGTCAATTTCGTAATAAACTGGACTGACGATGACAGAGTGGTCGAAGTTTGATTCCTGGTTGAGTGTACTGAGGGTGGTTTATCCTAAATGGGTTTTCACTCTCCCTCCATGCAAATACTGGTGCAGGTCCTCTAAATTAAAACTTCAGCAGCCCTAGCACGTTGGAGTAAATTAGTATATATACGTATAGCCCGAATGGGTAGTGAGAAAAGGCGCTAAGAAAAAGTAAGTTGAGTTTCTGAATTTATATGAAAAATACTAGATTATTTTTAACAAAATATTATAAAAAAACTAATACAAGTTGTTGTAAAACAGACTTGTAATGACAATCACAAAACGGTAGATGAATATTCTTTGCACGATGATGTAGGGATCGCGAGAGAAGATAAGTGTGTTTGTAGTTTTTGTAGCAAAACATTTTTTGGACAAAAATAAATCAAATATTGCTCTAGTATAGAGTTTAATCTTCTTCACATGGTGATATCAACAATTGTTAAATATCTATTTTGAGCATAGTGGTATTATAAACTTTTTAAATCAATATAAAATGTTGCCATTAAATTCCAGGACAGCCTTGACAGATAATCAAGAACTGTTGACAACACCATGTGAAGAAAATTAAACTTTATGTTTCTACTGAAGAATTGTTTCATTTATTTTGAACAAAAAAAGTTTTGCTATAAAAACAGCAAAAACACTTATCCCTTCTCGCATTCCCCAAATCCCCACCTTAATTATGACTTCATTAATTAGCTAAACGATTTATGTTTGGTCGGAATAATTTGACGTACTGGTTACGGGAAATGGTGTGTCCAGGGGCAGTTAAAAAAACTGATGGATTCTCAGCTAATATCACACACATCTGGCAAAACACATCAACTGTCTAGGTTATAAAATGTCAAAGATCATCGGCAGGTCATGAGGACTTTAATCTCGATAAATTCCCCTATGCAAGTCAACTAGACAAAATCCTTGTAAGAAACAAAAGGTTTAAACAGATTTGAAAAACACAGTTAAAAACTGTGGCCGCTAAATATATAAATAATCAATATATTTTTATTTTACTTTTTGTGTCTCTTCCATGTAGAATGTGGTTTGTATTATTGCCTCATGCGTCTTGAAATTCAGCCTTTTTTTTACTTTTAAAATTGAATATTTTACAGTTGGAACAAATTACAATAAATAGTTGAGAAACAACTATAAATATAAATTAATATGAGTTTCAGAATGTATAAAAACTGCTTTTACTGGACAAAGACGAATTGGCTACCTTTTAAATAAAATAGGCCATTTCCACAAGAATCTATTTATGTGATATCTATGAAGGAGATAGAATTCAGAGGAAATGTACTCGCATTCCCGTGGATAGAAAACGAGGCAAAATTTATGAAAAAATAATCTCAGTACATTCATCCGAGATTCGAACCCCGATTTCCCTGTTACTGGCAAGCCAGACTTAATGAACTTGACATTTAGACCACGTGCACACCGGGACGAATAATGGTGATTTATACATTGATTCAGAACTTTGACAAAGTCTATTAACGATATAATCAAATGGGTAAGGGTACTTTTATAGGGAGTTTGTTGTTCTTTTAATACCACGTCCTATTACCCGTTCCGATCATATGCATAGGACAGTCTGTGCTTAAAAATTAACGCAACCTGTGCTTTTGATAAACTGAAAACAGTACATGATTGCAGACGGTACCATTGACGTTTGACATAAATATAAACATATATTTTTTATTTTCAATAATTTCTGAGGTAAAATAATAAAATTATTATTATTGAAGAATTAACTAAATGCGACATGAGATTTTTTTTTACTATACTAATAATATTACCATTTAATCTGCAAACGGTGGACTACATAAAATGCAATTACACTGAAATAGTCTATAATTATATAATGTCCAGTATTATTGTATTATTAACTATTGATTTACAGTAATATAATCGATTCATTATGTAATAGAATGTATAGTTTAATAGTTACTATAGTACTAATAATTAATATGTTAATAACAAAACTCACGGTACTCACCATGTTTGCAAAATAAATTTGTCTCTAAACAAAATTATCCACGTAAGATGTATATATGCGATTCACAATCATTCATTGGGGAACTAACTTCTAAGGGCCCCAAGTAGTACTTAGCACAAGGCCCCAAAAGTGTTAATCTAGGTCTGACCATCCATCCTCCATGGTAATACCCCCTGCAACAGTAGCAGGTTCAGCATCTTTATTCCCCTGTCCTCCACCTCATATCACACAATCATAGGGAATGTCTCCATGTGGCAGTAGAAGGTTCAGCATCTTTATTCCCCTGTTCTCCACCTCATATCACACAATCATAGGGAATGTCTCCATGTGGCTGTAGAAGGTTCAGCATCTTTATTCCCCTGTCCTCCACCTCATATCACACAATCATAGGGAATGTCTCCATGTGGCTGTAGAAGGTTCAGCATCTTTATTCCCCTGTCCTCCACCTCATATCACACAATCATAGGGAATGTCTCCATGTGGCTGTAGAAGGTCCAGCATCTTTTTTCCCCTGTCCTCCACCTCATATCACACAATCATAGGGAATGTCTCCATGTGGCAGTAGCAGGTTCAGCATCTTTATTCCCCTGTCCTCTACCTCATATCGCACAATCATAGGGAATGTCTCCATGTGGCAGTAGAAGGTCCAGCATCTTTATTCCCCTGTCCTCTACCTCATATCGCACAATCATAGGGAATGTCTCCATGTGGCTGTAGAAGGTCCAGCATCTTTTTTCCCCTGTCCTCTACCTCATATCGCACAATTCATAGGGAATGTCTCCATGTGGCTGTAGAAGGTTCAGCATCTTTATTCCCCTGTCCTCCACCTCATATCACACAATCATAGGGAATTTCTCCATGTGGCTGTAGAAGGTCCAGCATCTTTATTCCCCTGTCCTCTACCTCATCACGCACAATCATAGGGAACGTCTCCGTGTGGCTGTAGAAGGTTCAGCATCTTCATTCCCCTGTCCTCTACCTCATATCACACAATCATATGGAATGTCTCCATGTGGCAGTAGCAGATCCAGCATCTTCATTCCCCTGTCCTCTACCTCATCACGCACAATCATAGGGAACGTCTCCGTGTGGCAGTAGCAGATCCAGCATCTTCATTCCCCTGTCCTCTACCTCATCACGCACAATCATAGGGAACGTCTCCGTGTGGCAGTAGCAGGTCCAGCATCTTCATTCCCCTGTCCTCCACCTCATATCACACAATCATAGAGAATGTCTCCATGTGGCAGTAGAAGGTCCAGCATATTCATTCCCCTGCCCCCTTCCTCACAGCACATCCTCAAGGAGATCAACCCTATGCGGCTGAAGCAAAGAGTCCACGCGATCTACTTGTTAAAGAGGCTTGGCATCAGCATTCAAGTGGCGTGGTTGGTTAGGACGAGCCCTCTTAGGACCGAACATTGTCTGAGGAAGAGCCTAGAACAGCCCTCGACACCCTAGCAGTGGCACTTGTACTATATCTCTGAAGGGGTGAATATATAAGAGAGGTTTTTCCTGCCAAAAGAGAACCATTATTCAAGCAGCGATAGGCCCACTGACATGAATTTTGCACTATCATTGATTCAATTTCAACCTCAGTTTCAGCACGGGCCGTTTTAGCGTAAAAGAGAGTGCAAATATAATTATTATTTGACATGGTTTGTTAATTGTTATCTTGTATATATATTTAAAACGTGAAAGGATTCCTTACGAACCCGCTTCGGTATACTAAGGGTGGATTTTCCTAAATAGTTTTCCACTCTCCCCCAAACAAATTCGGCTACACTTTATATAAATTCAACCTTCCTCATTCCTGAACCATTAGATTGATTAGTACATATGCGTATAGTCTAAACGGGAAATAATAGATTGTGATTAAAAAAAACTCTCGGCAATAATTTCCAGAGGCCTACCAAACTGATTTTAATTATTTTTTATTGTTATTTTAATAAAGCCTATACACCAATGACGTGCCTAAAATTTTCAAATATTTTCAAAGGAAGTGCCACATTTTTTAATGAAGATTTCTTTTGACAACAATTTATCAAAGTCCATCAAACCAGTTTTCATTTAATTTTGAATAAAATAATTTATTCAAGAATTATCATATTAAAGTTTAGGTTTATTGAGGAAAAAATGTAGATTTGCTCAAAAATAACAAAACTCCTTAACGTATGTTGGTATTTAATACAACACCTGAGACTTTGAATAGAAATAAAGTTGGCTTAAGAATTTTTTCGTCTGTGTACTACTCGTTTATAATAAACCAGTAAACCCTTGCGAAACTTTCGCACATTCAACCTCCCCCCACCCTAAAAAAATATTTAGTATTTTATTTGGTTGTTGAAATTAAATAATCAACGAAGAGTACACAAAATACCAAGGAAAGTTTATTTTTGGTAATTGATACAAAAATATTGTTAGTTTTTTTAACTTAAATTTTAAACAAACAATGTGTTTAAACGTGAACTGGGTATTGTATGTCAGAGGTTGGTAAAAAATCATATCGACTGAAAACCTATTCATCGCTGTAGGCTTTGTATTAGTCGAGAAAAAGGGGTGTTGACAAGAGAAATACGAGTAACACATAGGATAAGCAAAATTGAATACGTATAAATTTTTGGGATAATACTGCAAGCTGGCTAGAAGTAAAATATTATAAAATACAAATAAATATTTCAATCTAAAGAAAATTTTGAAAATCGAGTTTCATGTAAAAATGTTTTACGCTCGATGATATTTCATTTAGCGATGGGTCGTTCGAATCATCGAATTCTTCATGGTAGGCCTATTCTAGAAATTATATATTAATAAAAATATAAAAAAAGTATCTCAAATACAATAATTATGATTAATTTGATTTCAAATAACAATTTAAAGCAATTGGTGAAAGTAATTATAACTACAAACAATGTACAAAATTGTATTAATGTAATAAATGTAATAATAATATGTTATATTTATTGTTTATGACGTAATCAGCATTTTAAAACAAAATTGCATTTGTCAGTGACACAAAGGCTTAAATCGCCATTTTAAAATTCAATTGTAATTACTTTCACCTTAAAACTATAATTTTTTTTTTAAATTGGAAATTTTACCAGCACAAAAATACTGGTGAGCGCCCTGTGAATTAGTTAATCTTTATTCCTACCCTACTAGTGAAAATATGCGGATAGTGCGAAAAGGGAGTAGCACGCACATACATACATACAATCATACATATATACATATACATATATACACATACATATAACACACATATAAATATACATACATACATACACACACATGCACATTCATATAACACACATATAAATATACATACATACACATACACATACACATACATACATACACATACATACATACACACATACATCTAATCACGCCGTTACTTTATGGGGTAGGCAAGAAACTGTGCCTATAGTTAAAAACAACTCCGTACTTAATCCTTCCTCACTAACTTTCTCCACCCTTCCTTATCTTTGTAAACTCCCTTCTAGTCCGTAGGACTACTGCAGAAATTCAGAAGAATTATGCAACCCCCAAGGGTTAAAACGCGTCAGCTGACTTGACCGTATTTTTGTTTTTACTTTTCTGATCTGTTAATGTATCTATGATTAGTGTTTAAGGGTCACTAAGCCTCGTATTTGTTATACAATCTTGATCAACCATTTATAGATAGCCGCCCATAAGTTTGAATGGGGGTAGGGGATACTTTGGGGGTGGAAAAACGTTTTTAAATGGAAGAAATAAAATAAAATAAAATAAAATGACGTGGTTTGACAAAAACTAACAGAAGTACACTTTATGCAAACTTCAGAAGGTGTTAAATTAGTGTGGGAGGGGGGGGGGGGCAAAAGAAGGAATCCACGAGAACGCGCCATCTTGGATCACGACGCTGGCTGTTAAGGTTGCAACTGTTCCTCAAACATGATTTTTAAGGCCACAATTATTCGCTCTATCACAAGTTTTAAACGTTCAACCCCGATTATAGGGATTTAAACCTCCCCTAAAGGGAAAAATACAAAATCAATATAATTTAATTAAAAAATGAAAACATAACGCGAATGACTAAAAATATATTTTAGAGCTCAATTTTTCCATATAAAGGTGCATTTTACCCCTGTATTGGGGTTGAAACCACACCTAAAAGGCGTATGATGAGAAATGAAGCTGACTGGATATCCACAATGGAAACGGTTTTGCGCTCTGTACTTTTTGATCGAACTCAAGGATTTTTACCGTTGAAATTGGTTATTTTAGGCAAGAGTGAGTGTAACTATATTAGGACAAACTCTTCTTTATTTTAAAATGAAAATAAAATGAACAATATATTAGGAGCCATTAAATATTTCGGTAACATTCATATTGAATGCAATTTACTATAGGTCCAAAAGGAAAATTGACATGCGTTATTAAAAATTATCACTATCTACTATATGTAACATTATATATTATAATAATTATGTTTGTAACTGTAAAATCATCCATAGCTAACTAATATTAATTTATATTTTAAAGTTAATATTTTGCATTCTTTTCGCCTTTGAAATACTTTTATTTTAATTATACCTTTAACACCCACGTTTAATAATAATCATCCAAAATAAATACCATTGAAAGTTCCAAAAAAAGTTTTAAATGAAAGAAAACGGGAAAATATTTTCACGTATTCTCCATAAGAAGCAACAGATTGGTAAGACCCTTGACGTGTCACTCCAAGTGGAGCTGCCTGATACTATAGACGCCGTGGTTTGGGGGGGCATTTCCCTTCTAGATTTATTTTGATCCTCTTTGATAGTCTTGAATATGAAGTTTAAAACTCGCTTTGCAGTAAAAAATACAAAAATTTACAATTTATTTTTCAAAATTCATACATTTAGTGGGAATGTGAGTACTGAGTAGAGTCAGTCTATGATCGTATCCCAAGCTAATTATTTTGACCAACACCCAATCGTCTGTCAACTGACTTCTGATTAATAACTTTCAGACTTATTTTTGTGTTTTATTGCTTTCTACTATAATTCACACATATTTCGAAATATCTAACCTCCCCTTCCAGTGTCTTAAAGATGTTTACGTTACAAAAAAAAACCAAACTGGCAGTAAGACCTGGGCCGAACACACAATATAAAAAATATTTATTTTGTTGTATATGGGAGAGGGATTTACTAGGCTCCAATTACTATTAAAAACCAACTTCAAATAACCTTTGGAGGCATTCCATTTTAAAATATTTTCCACTCCAAATAACTTATAGAGGAACCCAACTTTCAAAACTGTTCAAAGGGAAGACTCTTCCAAATAACTTTTGTGAAATTCAACTTACAAAAACGTAATCTGGTTTAGGCGTTGGAGACCCATATACCCCCACCCCGTTACTTTCAAAATGTTTTTGATAACCTGCCTCCTACACAAAAAGGTTCCACCACTCCTTCACGATTGAACCTCAGCCTCCAGAATCAGAGCTAGGAGTGCTAAAATCCCTTCCTCAATCCTTCTGGCAAGTTTTGCTCCTGTCCATTTCAAAGATTGTTTAATTCGTACATTTTTAGTGCCAGCCCTGACAATCATCAACTTATAATTACACAACCTAAATTAATAAAATGTTGAGTGGATTTTAAGAAACAGATATGATGAAAATCAACAGTAAGCCAAAAACAGCCTGGTTCTTTTGCTCCTCTTGTTTAGATGAAGGCTCACTAACTGCTCGCCTAATCTTGTCTGTATTTCAATATTTTATAATTCCAAGTTTTAAAGAAAAAACAAGAATTGAAAATTACTTTTTTTAAGTGGTAAGCTGCTAAAAAACAAAGTAGGCGTGGTTTCTTGTCCAACGAAGGCTGATATGCCCCTCTCTAACCTCAATCTATTCAGTGGGGCGGTTGTCATGACGATGTGTGACGTCAGAGGACAAGCATACCACCTGTTCATACTTCCCCATCCCCCATCAAAACCTTTTATCTCCCCAAGGTCTTCCTAAAACGCTGAATCCTCTCCTCTCCTCTAAAAGTCCAACCAGCGTAGGAGTGGTGGTAGCTGACAGCTAGCAGAAGATTTTTATTGCAAAAGTCACTAATATTAACCTATGTGGAAAATTATTATAATCTAAGTAATAGCATATGATCAATCAAAAGTATTAATAAACACTTCTAATAATGATTGCTGTATAGTTGGCTTTTTAGTAACTAATTTAAAGAACAAAAAATATTATTAGAACTTTTTTTTTTGTATGTGTTGTGGTTGCGGCAACTAGGGATATTATAGAGCCTGAGGTAATGAATTAAAAAAAATATATATTCATAGTTTTATCTTCTTATAAATGGCAACCAAAATAAATAAATGTCGCCCTCTTAGCTTTTGAAGAGAAAGCAGCCTCTATATCTCGTTTGTAAAGAATTTTTAAGTAAACTACAAACACTGCTTCTACAAAAAAAGAAGCATCTAAAGAGTTATTTTCGTAGGTTCGTATTTAAATAGTGTAAAAACGGTTAAAATTAAAACCAATATTAAAAACAAATGACTTGCTGTGAAAGTTACTATTGCCAAATGTGACAGCAACTTAAAACGTGGTCTTTCTGATCATGTGGTCCGACAAATGAATACATAAGAGTACTGTAGATTTGGTAGTTTTGTTAGCTGTCAGCTACCACCACTCCTACGCCGAATGGACTATATTTATAGTCCTAAGCCCAAGAGAAAAATAATATGTCAAAATGGTACAGGTTATTTAATAACTGTTGCATTGGATTAGGAATTGTATCACTTTAATAAAGTTCAACAGTCCAATTTTCATAAACAAAAAGACCCTTACCTGACAGCTAGAAAAGCTACTGGATCTACTCTATACTTTGATAAATACTACCAATATTTATAAAATAACACTAGTAATACAGTAAAATGTTACAACTATTGAACATAAAAAAATACGTTTATATTTTCTAAAAGGCTCTCGCTATGATAATTGGACTGTACATTTAGAGCCTTCAGAGTGTGATGCGTTGTAAGATAATTACGAAAACCTACAGACCCATTCAATGGAACAAGGACAAAGGTCATAATCACTATCGTCTAGTCAGTGTCACCAAGGATAAGGGGGTGAGGATTCGAATCTTGGCCGGGTGTACTGAGGGCGGATTTTTTCCTAAATGGTTTCTTACCCTCCTCCCAAGCAAAGGTAAAGGCAACATTATCTTCCTTTTCATCCCATTAAGATGGGGATGTATGGATCGTAATAAAGCTTTTATTTAAATTTGTTTGGGTCAAAATAAATCAAATATTGCTTCCTTAAAAACATAGAGTTTAATTTTCTTCACATGATGATATCAATAGTTCTTGAATATATCTCTCAAAGAGTATCCTGAAAGGCGGTTTTTCACTAGACCGACACATAAGCTATAATGTTTAGAAACAAAACCGAAACGCCTATTTCCACCAAACCTACAGACTGAAAACCAGTTGCAGTTGTTGGGGTTGTTTTTTTTCAGCTATTTTCCAATACATGGACATAATAGTCATGACCAGGACCCGGAATTTGATGACCTAAAAATGATCCAAAAATGACCTATAAAATGATATATAAATTCTAAATATTCACTTCAAATTTACAAAAATTGATTTAACAATATATACAAAACGCGCAATGAATGCACACGACTAAACCAAGCATATACTTTACAAATATAAACTAAAAAATATTCATGCAATGAAACGTCTAAACTCTTGAATCCTGCTGAATATATCATTAATTTTATAAAATATGCTCCC
>CABEEJ010000842.1:107015-175495 GCA_901482245.1 Timema douglasi | reverse complement strand
CCCCCCCCCTACCAATACAGCCCCTTCCAGCCTAGTAGTGCAGTGTCTCATCAGGTGTGTGTATTTTATAGTAAAGAGGATACAAATTTCAATGCTTTCATATCTTCTCATTTTGACAACTCTTTGTTGCTAACATTATGTTTGAGTCATTGTGCCTTTATAAAATATTGTTACTATTGAAAAATATTATTCAAGATAATTAGCTTCCAATGATTCAAAAATACCTAAAAAATGACGCAAACCAAGATAATATAACCTAAAATTCAAAAATGACAACTAAAAGTAGACCTATAAAATATACGTTATTACAACCAGGGGACTACGAACAGAATTTATGTACACATAAGCATTGTCTCTGTTGGACCAAAACAAATGACAAGACATCAAAATCTGGGCTCTGGTCATGACCGCCGAAGAAGACTTGTTCATCATTGGTTGTGGGCTTTTTTTAATTCGGCAGCCAAGGAAATGTGTGAATGTGGAGCGCCTGTACTAAGCAAACCGCCTTAACAATACAGTATTCATATTGCATAGCTTTCAGGCGTGTAAAGAAATAATAGTCCCTAATTTAGAAGGAAAGATCATGGAAAACTGCAAATTATTAGTGTCTTTCCCTGAAAAATAATTTAAGTTATGTTGTGTGAAGACTAATAGTCCAAACTAGCTTGCTAAATAAGTATTTTTTAAACTTGGTTTACCCAGAAAGAAGTTTTACCTTGCTTGTTTTCACTATGATGCAGTTTATATTATGATAGTCCAGTAGTGGATTCCAACAAGCTAAGGATGTAAGCCTTCGCAGTGAATGGAATGAACACCTCATTTACCCTCAAAGGTAACAGTATTACCAAGAGAGATTACACCATGCTCCTATATTATAAACTGAGCAGAAGTAGAACCATGTAAGATAAGTCGGCCACCTTTCATAGTAGATGAAGAGTAACTTGCATGAAAATAACTAGTGTATTTTTTTAATGATGACATTAATAATATAATTTGTTTTATTTCCTCTAAGGTTTCTAAGAAAGAACAGAACTGAGGCAAAATAGGTTTGATTGTAACTGCTAACAACAGTTAATTGCTGGACTTATCAATACGTCCCCACCCAGTACCCACACCGGTGGCCACGAGGTATGCGGCTTCAAGCTCGTAGCAGACTGGATTACCGGTCAAGGGAAGTTCGAGGTTTGGATCATAGTAGGGGTGGTTTTCAACATATAATCTATCATTCTGGTTTTCCTATGCTCAATTCAGGTTAATGTGGGTGCATTTCTTCTAAACAAACGTTTTCATACGTTCCCTGCATATTAAACTGTTAATGATTTAGGTTTTGTGACCCACGTCAGTGGTCACGCGGACTAAATGGCCAGGCTCGTCTAATTTGATTTGCTGATCACAAGAAAGTTTGGGTTAAAATCCCGAGGCAATGTATCGAGGGAGTTTTTTTTTCTAATGGGTTTCTCAATCTACTTAAATGTAGGTATATTTTCTTTAAATTCTATCTTTCTCATTCCTATCATATCAGAGTAATTAAAATGTTTATATATGGATGGATGGAAAGAGGCATTGGATTTTTTCTGTGTATCGCGTTTTATTAGATTAATGATCTAGGAATGAGGAAGTTATATTTTGCGTAGAGGGAGTGTGAGAAAAATATTTAGGAAAATACATTCTTTGTACACCCAACTGGGATTCTAACCCCAATCACCCTATCATAGATAGTCCAGACTCAAGTATGTATATTACGAGAATGATGCCTTTAAGCGATTTGATGACCAAAGTGGGTAAAAAATAACAAAAAATATTTTTTTTAAAGCATCGAGGGAAGGTATTTCTTACTCACCGAGTACATTTCCTGAACTATCTTGCATCTTGCAAGACACAAAGTCTGGGTCATTACAGTCCATCTAATAATTCATTAAGGGCAATGTTTCGTGCTGCGGGTCGACTAGACAAAGAACTAGACCAACGTAGAGGACACGCTCTATTCCGTGAGAACACACACTGAGCATCAGATGGAGGGTATACTAGTACAATCACGGAGGAACTGGAGGAGGGGTGGTCTATTATTTATTTTTAGCACTGCGCCTTATTATTATTATATTATTTATTTATTGACACCGCATCTTACTACCTGTTCGGGCTATAAGCATATGCACTCATTACGTTAATGAGTTAGGGATGAGAAAGGTTGAGGGAGAGGGAAAACCATTTAAGAAATACCACCCTCAATACACCCGACCGCGATAAAAACCCCTATCTACCCGTCATCGGAAGTCTAATCTAAGACAATAGTGACGCCTTAGATCATGCGACTACCGAAGCAGGTTACGTCTTACTACACATTCGGGTTTTGTGCGTATGTACTAATTAAGATAATTAATAGTTTTAGGAATACGGAAGGTTATATTTATAGGAAATGTACCCGAATTTACGTAGATAGATAGTGGAAAACAATTTTGAGAAAACCACCCTCAGTACACCCGACCGAGATTCGAACATCGATATCCCCGTCATCAACAGTCTTGTCTACTGTGAGAGTAGCGCCTTAGATCGTGCGGTCACCGAAGCTGGTAGAAGGGTCTACTATTGCCCCATTTGATCGGCATGGTTAGGATAAATTAACTTGTTATACTATTAGTGTGAGTCCAATCATATGAGTTTTAATATATTTATTTTTTTAGCACCGAGTCTTACGCACATGTACTAATTACGCTATCGAGCTAGGAATGAGGTAGGTAGAATTTAGAGGAAGTGTAACTGCATTTGCGTTAAGGGAGATTGGAGAACCGTTTGGGAAAAACAACCCTTATTATACCCGACCAAGATTCGATAAATCAGCACTAAACTTTTTTTTAATGTTATCTTGGACAGGTTCACCATCCTGGGATTTATTTATACTTAATCCGTGCAAATGCCAGTGCAGTTTTGCTTAAATATCCTACGTGTCCTTACTCAAGGGTATGTATATCAGTGACATGCGCGTAGGGGAGGGGGGACCCTCAATTAGTGATACCTAATTAATTTTGATTTATTGAAAACATTTTAACACCCCACCCCTCTTACCCCACACACATTTTCCCCAACACTCCCCTAACCCCTTTACTCTCGGTCATCTCTCAGATCGAGTGGTTTAATATCAGATTGGTCTCCTCCTCCCCTCCCCGATATACATTTGTTGATACGGCCCTGTCGTGAGTATCCCTTGTGTATATACTCATACTAATGAAAACCTAAGGCAAAACACAGTCTCTCATCAAATAGCAATTTAATATCTAGGTCAGTGTTTCTCAAACATTGGTACGTATACCAACTAAGGTACGTGAAGCCCCACTGAGTTTTAATAATAATAATACATTGTTTGAGCAAGTAAATCTGATAAACGAGCTAACGCAGGTTTCAAATTGATCTATAATGGGCTTTCATAAGCCTTTATTTTCCAACGTTAATGGCTTTGTTTAGGTTTCAACCATAGCGTTTTATTAACATTTGAAATTACCGTTTATATTTTACAAGATAGAATTTACTTACTTACTTTTTTTTTATAAAGTGCTGGAATGGATACATTGATTAGGCCATGATTCTAAAAGAGATGCATGACTTGAGAGAGTTTAAGAAAACCTTAACTAGGTAATATTGATAGAACAAACATGTGTGGTAAGACTTGGCGATCGAAACTAGATCTATAGCTATGGGGAATCGTAGTTAACTGAAATATTAACGGCTTAGGTGGTCGCATACTATCGTTTTGGACTAGGCTGCCGAAGACTGAGAGATCAGGGTTTAATCCAAGTCGGGTGCATTGGCGGTAGGTTTTCCTCAATGGTTTTTCACTCTACATCCACGCAAATGCGGGTGCAATTCCTATAAATTAAATCTTCCTAATCCTTACCACATTAATGTAAGTAGTACACAGATGAATAACTCGAACGGGTAGTAAGACGTGGTGCTTTTAAAAAAATCTAAAATATTAGCACTTAAACATAGGCTATTATACATTCAAATTAATTATACCAATAACTAGGCCCTATTACTAATCCTCTATAAAATGCAACACTCATTATTGAGTTCCTTCTTTAATCCCTCTCGATCTTAAACAGATACAATCTTTTTTTATGTTATATTTCACTTCGGCACTGACTACCTAATTACTACGACAATAAATCATTCCGGGAAAACAGATGGAAATCTTAAAGAATCATTCTAAAAAAAGTGGCCTCACCAAAATGGTTTCCCACTCTTCTTCCACGCAAATACGGGTACACTTCCTATAAATTCAACATTCTTCATTTTCAGTTCATTATTGTAATTAGAACATATGCGTATAACCTAAACAGATTGTTAGACACGATACTAAAACTAAAGTTAAGTTAATCGAGGAGATTATCGCAATTAGGCCTATTACAAATTATCATATTAAAATAAAATTTAAAATATCTGCCGAAAGCGTTTCTGAAATGGGGGACACTTTTTAAAAAACAAGGGAGTCAGAATCTTGATACAATATTTGAAGTTCTATTGTGGTTTTCTAAACGTAAAATGTTGGACAATACTTAATAAAATAGCTTCAAAAGATCGAAAAGGGCTTGATATAATAAAACATCTTTATATCCCTACCAGTTGAAGGATGCAGCATGTGTAGCTTTGTCACTTGATTCCCGGGCTTCATTTAAGCACTTGCTAAAATGAAATAGCATGTAAAGTAAAATTGGCGTGTAATATTTGACAGGTCGACGTTTTCTGCCCCCTAGTCTTGCCTTCTATCTTCACCTCTCACTGGTTTCACACAACTGAGCTCGCTTTCTTAACTAATAATAATCAAGGAACGAGTAATATACTATCAAAATGGGCTCCTTTTAAAATGACCTTTACATAACCCATATCACGGCCGATTAGCCGGTTAATTATATACAAGATTACGTTCGAAACAGGAAACGTATTGAAGTATGGTTTTCTGAATTCTTCACTTGCAGGGTTGACACTTTTTTTTAACACTAAAATTCCGGTGTTATGTGTAGTTTTTATGCCAAAATATTGCTTCGGTAGATACATTTACTTTAATTTTCTACTCACAGTAATCTCGAATAAGTCCTGGTAAAATTAGCTACGCAATGTCCATGGCAGATATTAATATATATATATATATATATATATATATAGGTTATCATGTGTAGAAAATTAAACTGTATGCATCTAATGGAGCAAAATTTTATTTATTTGGCATAAAATGATCAAAAAACATGGACCTCAACTTTCCTTCCCTTGCATCCCAGCTTAAATAATGTTTTGATTAGTTTCACCTGGGCAAGTGGAACAGATCCGCAACTATCATTAGTTCTCACTTATCCGGAGAATCCGTTCTTCTGTTGAATGTGACAGTATTTCTGTGAAAGAAGGAGAATTCCTATTATCTCCGGCAATTAATTCTCGACGCTGATCTTGAGTAAACTCCGATATTGTCTAGCCGTCTTTCATTGCGTCCTTCTTCGGTGGGCGGGCGCGGAGTATTTCATCTGAAGAGCTAGATATATTTCAGAAGAAAGTAATATATGTTTGTAACCCTGTTAAAAATAATCTCTTGCTATAACTCAAACTTAAAAAGTAAAATTCTAACTTTTTTGTTTGTTTGCTCGTTTGAGATATTTTCTAAGATCAATTAATAATCTTTTTCTTTTTTTTAATGTAGCACATTCTTTTTAAGAGGTTCTCTTTGTAGGCCTTTAATTAAATTGTAGAAGTTGAAGAGTTATATTTTAGCTTCCAATTTGAATTCTTCCACACTTTATTCACTTTTAACAGTCACCCAAATTACTCTACAAAGAATACAATAATGAAGGTTTGCTGTGACAAATGGACGAGATTAAATAACACGTTTGTAATAATATTGAAGCCATACCAGTGGGCACGTTGTCTAGGCCGTTGAACTAACATAGTACTTCATCGCCATTGATAAAAAGGATAGGGCTCAAATCCCGATAAGGTGCACTAAGGGTAGTTTTTCACGTGGGAATTACTGTGGATTTCCCATTCTCGCCCTATTCTGATGCGGGTGCCCTTCCTTTAACCTTTTTCATACCTTCCTAATAGATTAGGTAGGCGTCACTTTCGTGTTAGACTGGTCTGCTGAAGATAGGAAGATTAAGGTTCAAATCGCAGTCATGTGCATTGAGGGTGATTTTTCCTAGATAGTTTCCCGCACTACTTCCAAGCAAATGTGGATAGATTACTTCTAAAACGCTTTCTTCTTATTCCTTACTCCATAGAGTAACTATAATTTATGCGTATGGCCTGAACAGGTAGTCGTACGTGGTAATTAAAAAAAATTGTTGATCATACTAATTTATAAATCAATAACAAATATAATTTCAGCGTGAAAATAGACTTGGATTTTTTTTAAACTTTATTTTCAGTTTAGCACCCTTCTCTCCGTTGGTGGTGCGTATGTTTAGTGATTAAAGACCGGGGTTTAGTTCCAGGTAAGATCTAAAAATGTGGAACTTCCCATTACACAATAATGAATTAATGGACGTGGGACTGGTTACTGTGTATGTTCTGAAGTTAAGTTGGTTTGTAAATCATGCGCTGATAATAAGTTAGTTTAAAAAAGTGCATGTTAAAGTCTCCTAACCTAATAATAATCTTGTTATAATGTGACAAACGATTAGTTTAATTAATAATAGATTATAGAACACTATAAATTAAGTCCAAACACTATTTTATGGTTTCACCACAAACAGAGCTCTGATATAACCAATGAAATTATTGTTGTAAAATCCGCTTTTATCATTGTGTGAGGTTTATTTTCAGGTTCAATGGTAGACTGAGCTTCTCTTCATATAAAACGTGTAATTATGACGGCAAAAAAAATTCAAGCTTTTGCCCCCCAAATAACTGCCCCCACCCTCTTTCCCCAATCCCTCTTTAATCCCTTCGTTTTGATTGCCCCGCGCCTGGTAATGTGTTTTCAATAAAATTCTCGTTTAACTCAAACCATGGGCTAAAGAATATAAAATCTCCACTCGGATTGCAGATCGATTTGAGTTTATTTTGTTGCAAAATGCATTGAGGTTTTACACCATTTTTGAACAATAGTCGGTTATTTTTATGTTCAACTAGAATTCATGAATAATGAATTGAAGTGTTTGGATATCATTGATGATTTTATTTAGACTTAAAGGGACGTATTTTAAGCATTTTCAGAATGTTACGATAAAGTGAAATTATGACTAATACAATAAGATTTAACACTTCCATCCGCGTTATAAGAGTCAACTACTGGTCTAGGTGGGCCCTGGTTCTATCCGAAGTAATACCTAAAATCTCCCTTGTAGACGGATGGTCAAATTTTCACAGAAAGAGCTTCTTAGAAAATACAAACTTTTTTGCTGTCAACATTGATATCATTTTACTATACTATTAGTGTTGTTTTCTGGGTATTGATAGTTATATATGTATATATATATATAATATCAAAAGTGACAGTTTCAGATAATATGACTTGACGTATGAATAAAATTAAAGTCTATCAAGTAACTTATCTAGCTGGAAGATGAACTTCCTATGAAAAATTACACTGTAGTATATTTCTTAACCATAGGGATCATTGTAAATTAATTGATGTACTGTCCTAGGTTAAGTTAATTTTTAAGCTGTGTGATAAATATAGTAGGCTATATATGTATATATATATATATATATATATATAGAGAGAGAGAGAGATTTAGCACCGCGTCTGTTAGGGATGTACACACCTATGTACTAATTACACTAATGTGTTAAAAATTTTAAAGGTTGCATTTAGGGAAAATGTATCCACATTCGCTTGGAAGGGGAGTGGAAAACAATTTTGGAAAAACTTCCTCAGTACACCCGACCGAGATTCGAGACACTCGATCTTCCCGTATTAGTCATTCTAGTATATTGCGAGAGTAGCACGTCAGACATTATATAATGTTACCCATATTTGTGGGCGTATGGACATACACGTTAGTTTTGTTTAGTTTGGTCTGCTAGTGATGGTGAGGTCAAACCTCGAAACCCGGCCGAGTTTATTGAGATTTTTTTTACTCTTCCTCCACGCAAATGTAGATACTTTTCCTCTAAGATATACCTATATCCTCCCTATTCCCGTAATATGAATACACAATCCACCAGGTCGGTTAGAAATGCGTAAAGCATCAAGAAAAAATTTAATTCATTATCTGTAAGGAATAATAAATATAAATAAATAACACCAATAGTACTCTTCATTGTGGTTCTTACTTTCTTGTCAATTCAGAACTGGATTATATATAACTGCAAGTAAAAACAGTAGAAGTTGAAAGGGGAGTATCATTAAATGCAAGAGAAGGTAATCATAACAAAGCTTTGTTCTTTTGCTTACTTCTAATACTACGTCAAGGTCATGATTCTACTGAGCTCTTAACCTGTTTACGGAATAAATAAAATATGTATGTGTCTGCAGCACAGCCCTTCGGGAGAATACCCGACTTAAGAAATAATAATAATAATAAAAACATCCCCCTTTGTATCAAGGGGGGATTTAATTAAAACTATTCTAAACAACGCCACAAATTCAAGGAGCACACAGTATAAAATACAATAATCTTTTAGGCCAGAAAAACTGACATTATTATTATTATATTATTATCAGTATCATTATTATCATTATTATTATCATTATTATTATCATTATCATTATCATTATTATCATTATTATTATCATTATCATTATCATTATTATCATCATTATCATTATCATTATCATTATTATTATTATTATTATTATTATTATTATAAGGTAAAAATAATATCAACCTTTTGATGTATGTGTAAAAGAATGTAAAATGAACAACTACACAAATATTAAATAATTTTATATAATACCTAAGCCCGAACACTGGATACCTATAAAAAGAAAAAGTATGCTGGTAAAAAGGACTTTTATTTTTTTAGAAAATACAAGCATATTTTTTCGAAGCAAACATTGACAATATTATACTGCCTATACTATTAGCAGGGTCCAGATTTTTTTGACATGTCATCTTTTTATAGTACAGCGCAGACAATGCTGGAAATGAATATTTGGTATGTTTTGTTTTTCATCTTAGATTTGTATGTAATATTTTCTTATTTTATGTCATTTCTAGACGTTTATGTTGAATATGATTATATGAATTTTATTTATGCCTATTAAATGCATGAATATCCAAACTTAAAAATTTTCGCCGCACATTTGTCGGACTGAGAAAATAATGTAGGTAGGTTTAAAATTAATTTTTAACACTATTGTTTTTGATGCAATATTTATAAATTGATGTTCATGCTTTGTTTTTAAAGGTTTAGCAACGCATTGCAGATTTTTTTTATTTCCAAATGTAATATGTTTATTTAATTTAGTCGTATGCATTAATTTTGTTTATTCGTTCACATTTTGTTAATTTAATGTACTTTTTTTTAAATATTTAGTGTCATTTTATTGGTAATTTTTGGGACATATTTTAAGGTACCAGTAATCAAAATCCGGGGTTTGATTACTGGTTTTATTTCCTAGGTATTAACAATGTTGAGACCATATTTGTGATCTAGTGGTCAGAGTTCCTGGCTACAGATCCAAAGGTCCGGGGTTCAATCTCCAGTATTGACAGATTTTTCTGTGAAGCAGTGGGTCTGGAACGGTGTAAAATTCAACCTTATAAGGACAAATGAGGAGCTACTTGAATAAAAAAAATGGTGGCTCCGATCTAGAAAACTGAGACTAACGGCTGTAGGGTTCGTGGTACTGACCAAATAACACTCTCTGTCCGCAGAAGCAGCAAATGGCAGACGGCAGCCGCTAGGTCGGTATACATCTATCTCGGGCTGACTCCATGGAGTTTTTTTTTAAATATATTATTGATCAGAAATGACAGCTGAAGATCACATGTCATAACGTATGAAAAGGTAGTGGTGTTTATCTTTTTAACACCGCATCTCGCTACCCATTCGTGTTATACCACTTACAGGCATATTTACTAATTCCGCTAATAGGCTGGTTAAATTTTGAGGAAGCGTGACCACGTTTTCATGGAGGGAGAGTGGAAAACCACTTATGAAAAAAGCTTCAGTACACCCGATTTCGATTTCACCGTCATTGGTAGTTCAGTCTATTACATAAGTGATGCCTTGGAGCTTAGACCATTCAACCACCGAAGGGGGTAAAGTGAAAGTAGGTCTAGAAACATTCCAAGTTGTCAGATAACCCTTCCTATAAAATCGGACTGGAGTCTTGGTTTGCATCTGGGACAAAGTGGGTCAAATATCCACCCTCAGGGCAGAGGCACGCTATCCTGTATTCACATAAAAAAAAGTCCACCGGGGGACGTTATGTGTTGAGAGTTTGATGACATCATCTTGTCTTGACCGACCAGTGATGGAGTAGTTTTAGGAGGAATCAGCCGCTTCTCAAAGTTCCACGAAGGCCAAGAGGGACCAGTAAGAAAAGCAATCCCAAAAGTGGGGCGCGCGACCAAAGTCCCTTTATGAGAAGTTAAACTTTTTTTTTTTTACTGATCTGAAAGCATCTCAATAAACCAGCACTGTACCCCTCCCTGGGAACCTTTATCTCTTTGTCGTTATTTGGGGATGAGGGTAGAACGTAGAAGGACCAAATGCTCGAGAGTTTTTGGCTTTCTCTGTCCATCATTCCACTCCCCATTATTCAAACGCTACAAATACATATGAACAAAAATTAAAATGTTTCAAACTAGTCTGATTCCTTAGCTTAGTTTTTATTATCTATTCCGCAAGTCTTAAGACCCCGTCTCACCACACCTAGCTTAGGTAGATATAGTAAGATTTTGGTAGGAAGGACCTTTAAAATAATACATACTTTGTTTTTTAAGATCATCAATGATTAAATTTCATTTTAGTATTAGTTTTATTTCATATTATTAAATATCAAAAATGACATAACATTTTCAGTTGCGACACTAGTTTAACATGATCCCTCAACAATATAAAAATCAGATAGTATTTATATAACTGTTCGGCTATATAGAGTTAAAATATCCTAATCCAGCCATTCCTGCTGATATTTATGATGATGATGATTCTTATTATATATATTTAGCACCACGTCCTACTACCTGTTCAGGCTATACTATATGACACAACAAACACCATCGGTTTATACTTTTGTAGGTTGTAGAAAATCTAAATCACTATTAAATTCCCTCTGATTTTGTATTATTATATCATAAAGAGGACACTCTTGGTTTTTAACTCAACTTTTTTGTTGTTGAAATTTAACATATATACATAGATCTGCGGTTACCAACCCATGGCCCACCGACTTGTTGTATCTGTCCCTCAAAAGACTTACTAAACAAATAATATGTATCCAAATAAATAGACTAATAACTAATTACAATGAGAAATGTATATTATAAATTTTTTGGTCGATTTTTTTTTTCACATAAGGCCCGCGATGTCAAAAAGGGTGCTGATAATTGCCTTAGACCATGTGTCCACCGAAGCCGGTTATTATTACTATTATTACTATTATCATAATGTGGGTTTCTCTATAATACTTAAGAAACCGTGTAATTAAGACTAGTGAAACAATCTTATAATTTTTTATTATTTTTTAAATACAACATTTATAGATAATAATTATTTTAGAGCTAACATTTTTTTCTAACTACTCTCAATTTGTCTGTCGTGGAGTAAAGATGGTATAAAACCGTACCTCGATACGTTTTCATATTCTAGCATAGTTTTGTAATATAATGTATCTGTTAAAGGGTCGTTAGACAGACCCATCTGGGAACCCGTATATTTTACACTGAATAGACCCAGAGATCAAGGTTCAGATCTCGCCACATTCTTCTTGGGTTCAACTCGATCGATGGTTTCAGCTAAAGACTGTAATTTTCAACAACAACAAAATTTAATGATTTAATTATCTCTGTTATTGTTAATTGAATCGAAAAACTATGAAAAGAACAAATGTGTTTTACACTTTTTATATGAAACATTATTTTCTAAACCACCTAATTCAAAAATTATGGTTGAAAAAAAAATTAAATGAAAGTGGACATACGAATCCGCATCACGCCGGTGTGGACAAATCATCGAGAGAGCATTTATCTGCGGGGTGCGGAATTTTATCCGCACTTAAAGGGTGCGGACCGTGTAGCCACCCACTAACCACTAAATACGTATGACAATTCGGGCGTCTCCATAAATGTTCCGTTAGCTTCCGAACTTTGTTTTTATGCCAGCCACCAAGCAATGCACCATGTGGGAACGTACAGTACATTTACACCAGGGTTGGAAACAAACCAAGGTTATTTTCAAATAGTTTAACTCAGTTGGGTTTTATTGTTTTGGGAGAGTGGGGATTTATTAGTTGTTTTTTGTGAGGGGTTAAATTTGATTTGCTATACTAAATAATGATTAAACCACTAAATCAAATAAAGTAATTATTCGAGATCAAGTTAAGCTCGAGCTCGAATACTTTGTTCTTCCATGGCTTCCACAACACGCCTTTCAGTGGCAGAAGTGCAGTGGCGCACGCGCCCTTTCAAATTTTCCGTCACGTTCGGCTTTTGTAGTAACTTGCTAGAAAATTGGATGCAGTGCGGATCGGCTCCGTTGTAGCTTAGCGGCTTCTTGAGGGACTAGCCGTGGGTGGGATATATCTCTAATCACGTATTCTTGAAACTCCCTTCCCTAACTATTAGGGCTTCTGAGCGCTTTCTCTTCTCTCTATAACAACATAGTATTGGTAAAGCACTCCTTATATGCCCATTTTGAACAAAAATATTAAAACAATCGTTTTGTTAGTTTTTTAAAATTATTCATCATTAAAACACCCTTGAAAAAACAAGTATAGAATGTTATTTGTAACATCAAACACTCCACTACATCAATTTTAAACATATTAGCTAAAGCCATTTTATAAAATATATATAATTTTCATCAGACAAAGTGTGAGTTTAATAATTATTGTTTTCTCTCTAGCATCCATATTTTATGTTGCGTTAAAGTACTTTAGCGCACCTCTAACGTATGAATCTCTAGAGTTTAGAGTTTATTTAAAATGCATGTACGCTATTTTGAAAGATTCGTTGATTATGACTAGGGTTTAAAGATGTACTAACGTGAAAGGGGCCATTACTGTCACAAAAAATGAATAAAAATTGCAATCGAACGAAATGATTTTTTTTAAATAAGACAGGAGATCTTAAGACGTATCTGCATGATGGCGTAAAAAACTGGGATAAATATGAAAATCAAAAGCCCTCGCACCCTAAAAAATAACCTATTCTTTGCCTCGTCCTTTCACTGGAAGTTCCAGAGTAGAGCGTGGGGGAGGAAGAGATATATGGATTGAAAGGTGGTTTCCCTTCAAATATAACCAATCAAATACCAGGTATATAAGAGCTGTAAGGGAAAGTTCAGGTGAAAAAAAATGTAATAAGTTTCAAATTTAATACTTTCTACCTTTTGTAAAAGAAAAAAACTTCTTACAATTTTCGCAGGTGCTTTATCAGGACGTCTTCCATTATATTTGATTGTTGAGATGAGCGTGATATTCAACAATGCAACAATATAGGGTCCCTTTATACTGATGAACCTTGTTGTAGAGTTGAACAGTCTGCCATCTCGCAATCAGTTCTATTATCTGGAACGTTTGATTCAATTTCTAAATATAAATCCAAAGCAGCACTTCCCTGATATAATGACCAATCTTGGAACTGTGGGGGGATTGGTTGCATGACGTCTTCTCATCTCGTGATTGTTCTCGATCGTGTGAGTCTGGCGGGCGTTCATTAGCCGCGGGCAGCTCCTATCTTTACATCCTCTTTCCTCCACTCACACAACCCCCAGTGCTACCTCCCCTTACCCCCCGGGTCATTGAACTTATCTAGTCATATATCACTTGTTTGGCGACAGGATTGAGAAAGTTTAGTCGATACTCGGGATAAATTTAATCGTTAAAAGAGCCAGAGAGCTATACAAAAAATATACCTTTCAATTCACATGATTTTTTTTTTGCGTGATATACCTTTCACTACCCTTCCAGGTTATCCTCATATTTACACTAATGGGAGCCATAACTGAGAGAAATAGCTTTTTGTATATCACCGCTTTATACGCATGTATGATGATTACTCTAATAGGGTAGGAATAAGGAAGGAAGCGTTTTAGAGATCATCTATCATTTGCGTGAAAGGAGAGTGGGAAAGTATTTTGAAAATAATATCTTCAGGACACTCGATCGAAATTAGAAACCCGATCTCCCCGTCACCGTCAATTCAGTCTACTGCAAGTATAACGCATTTGACCATTTTGTCATTAGTTCAAACGTCTCAACACAAGGATCGCGTAAGTTAAGGCACTAGGTTCGCAGTTGACTAGATCGCCGGTGACGAGAAGGTCGATATTTGAAACTCAACCTCCCTGTTAGTGGCAATCCAGTCTGCTACTAGTCTGATGCCTTTTACTACGTGACCAATGTTGCTAGTGCAAAACATGCCCGGGATTTTTTATATTTGTTTTAATGATTGTAAGTGGAAGGTTAACATTAAATCTTAAAATATCGTCTTTTATATGCACATGTTCGTGCACAGGGGCTATTTATTTTAAATGTCAGACCTCTGCAAGCGGTAGAGATCGCGCAACGCTCATGAGTCAAGACAGATAAACAAATTCTTCATTTTATTAATATAACATAGTAAGAAGAAAGAATATAAAAATATAAAAAGTGGATCAGGCTTATCTCAATGAGCTACTAAATTATTTATACTAAAAAACGCGCTTTAGCAGAAAAACTTCATTTTCAAATTTAATCTTACTAAAAAATAATTTAATTTGGGTTGTAAAATATGACAAAGTGCATTAGCATAATAATATACTGTTTATAAAAGGACGTTGAAATATGTATTCTTGAACTTTTATATAGTAAAATATGAACGCTATTGTTATAAACAAAAAATTTAAAGTGATTCCCGATATTTGGTTTAAAGTGAACTAGTTTGTTTGCCATTTTAGAAAATACAAACTTTTTATTTTCATTCATCTGTGATAACATTTTACTATACTACCAGTGTTATTTTATAGGTATTAATATCTATCAAAAGTAAGAGTTGAAAATCACGCAACCTGAAGTATGAATACGTGAAAGCAGTTTTAGTTCCAAATACGGTCCTTCCTATCCAAATCCTAATATAGTTGACACTATTCCAAATCACTTTTGCTTAGTCAATTTTTTTTTTGTTAGATAACAAATTTTGATAAAAAAAAATTGAAAAGGTCAAGTATGCTAAGGTATTGATTTAAATTTTTTCGAGAGCGGATGGAAAGATTTGTGTTCGATTCGAATCCTTATCTAGATTTTTAAGTTAAGTACAGTTTTTAGTAAATGTTTGCATTTTACATGATAAGGGTAGTTTATAGTAAATATGTAAACAACATTGAAACTCACTTGTGGATAAAAAAAACTACCAATATACCTAGACGAGATTCGAACTCTGACACTACCATGAATGGATAGCAACCATGTTTAGTTAAAGTCTAACTCCTTAAACCCCTTTTCCGTCGGTTCGGGCATTATACGAGTGATTTGAGGTCCACCATAATCAGTAGATCCCTGCCATCAATAGCCCGCGGAACTACGTAACAAGACAATAACTTAGTAATGAACCAAATATATAATGATTTAACAGGAACCAATTATTATTTATTACTATTATTATTAGCACTGCGTCTTACTACCCGTTCGGGTTATACGCACTTACGCTAATGTATAATGGTAGGGTGATTGTGAGATGAAATGGAGGACTTACAGTTTAACGTGGAATCCGAACCATGGTGGAGGCCTGGCATTCCCCACATTCACAAGTTGTGATTAATACACGTCTTGTCAGAGGTGAAGGAAGGGTTTGGTAATCAGGTAAATCTGTGCCGGGTCCCAGGATTGAACCCCGGACGCCAGCACGGAAGTCCGACACCTTACCCCTAGACCACCAGGTCACCAGGAACTAATTAATTTAGTCAAACACTAGCGCCAGTGTACGCCCTTTTACTAGCTATTGACTCTCCAGAACAGTTTCCACGATCAGTAAGTTATTGAAGCCATCGTCACGCTCACAATCCAACAAAGAAAGAAGACCATGATACCGAAACATGTATATTAATAGCCTACATACAAACCAATACAAACAATACAATATATACAAACCATCCATACACAACGCACATACACAACTCACATAAACGCACATAACCATACATAAACATACATGCACATACTATACATACATACATACATACATACATACATACATACATACATACATACATACATACATACATACATACATACATACACACACACATGCAGACATACATAAACACACACACAAAACCACGCCATTCCCTTACGGGTCAGGGCAAAAACTGTGCATATAGCTCAAAAAACAACTACATACTTTATCCATATTGTATATCAATGCAGGTGACCTGGTGGTTTAGGGGTAGGGTGTCGGACTTCTGTGCTGGGTGTCCAGGGTTCAAACCTCGGTCCCAGCACAGATTTATCTGATTACCAAACCCTTCCTTCACCTCTGGCAGGTCGTGTATTAATCACAACTTGTGAATTAATATGGGGAATGCTAGGCCTTCACCGTGGTTCAGATTCCACGTTAAACTGTAGGTTCTCCATTTCATCTCACAATAGCCCTACCATTACAGCGTAAAACCCAAACGGGTAGTAAGACGCGGTGCTAATAATAATATATTAATGCAAATATAATTTATGTACATTTCGTTCTTTTTAAAAATATTTTTAGTTTATTTTAAATTGTTTACTAAAATTATTTTGAAGTGAAACTAAATAAAGTCAAAAATCATAACTAAAGGATTTTGATAGGAAATAAATTTTAGAAAATAAAAACATATTTTTTTGCGGTAAACATTGATTACATTTTAGAAAGAAATGATCTGGCACTATCTCTGTCGGTAGCGTTTCTGTTTACTGAGCTAACAGTCCTGTTTTCGATTCCTGGCATGGCCAACATTTTTATCGTTGATGAAATGTTGGTTTCCCCTTTCACAATGAAGAATTAACGGCCGGGGGCTGGGTGTTGTGTCTGTTCTAGATTTAAGTTAATTTGTAAGGCTAGTACTGATATAATGAGTCGATTCAGAAAATGAACGTTACATAACTCAAATAAATGAACAGCTAATAATATATATTATTTTGTAATTTTTATAGGTATTGAAGATATATTATAACCCCTATACTGGTGGTCGTATGTTCTAACGCAATGTTTCTCAAACTTTCCGATAAGCGTTCAATCTATATGCGGACCACTTTATAAGCGTTCAATCCATATTGGGACCACTTGGTAAGCGTTTACTCCATATGTGGGCCACTTGATAAACGTCCAATCCATATGAGGACCATTTGATAAGCGTTTATTCCATATGTGGGCCACTTGATAAACGTCCAATCCATATGGGGACCACTTTATAATTGTTCATTCCATATACGGACCACTTGATAAGAATAATAATAGTATTTAGCACCGCGTCTTACTACCCGTTCGGGTTATACGCTTTAAGTACTAATTACGCTAATGGATTAGGAATTGGGAAGGTTAAATTAGAGTAAGTTAACCCGCATTTGCGTGGAGGGAGAGTGGAAAACCATTAGGGAAAACCACCCCCAGTTCAGCCGACCGAGATTCGAACATCGATCTCCCCGTCCTCAACAGTCGAGCTCAACACGACAAGCGCGTTAGCCAACTACGCCACCGAGGCGGATCACTTGATAAGCGTTCAATCCATATGCGACCCACTTGGTAAGCGTTCAATCCATATGCGAGCCACTTGGTAAGCGTTCAATACATATGGGGACCACTTGATAAGCGTTCAATCCATATGCGGACCACATGATAAGCGTTCATTTCATATGCGGGCCACTTGATAATCGTTCAATCTATAGGGTAACCCCTTGATAAGCGTTCATTCCATATACGGGCCACTTGATAAGCGTTCAATCCATATGGGGACCACTTGATAAGCGTTAATTTCATATACGAGCCACTTGATAAGCGTTAAATCCATATGCGAGCCACTTGGTAAGCGTTCAATACATATGGGACCACTTGATAAGCGTTCAATCCATATGGGGACCACTTGATAAGCGTTCATTCCATATACGGGCCACTTGATAAGCGTTCAATCCATATGCGAGCCACTTGGTAAGAGTTCAATACATATGGGGACCACTTGATAAGCGTTAATTTCATATACGGGCCACTTAATAAGCGTTCATTCCATATACGGGCCACTTGATAAGCGTTCTATGCGTAAGTTATGTGAACTGTGGATCACCTAATTCAATTAATGTAGGTATATTTGTTAATCAAGCAGTAAAAACAGCGTTTATATTTTGACTTTGTTTCTTTTGCACATTTCTAATGAAATATTACTAGTGGTACAGTACATTTTGTTGTATTTCAAATCACATCACTCGACGTATGAGCACGTGAAAGTAGATCTAGTTGCTTTTCTAGCTCTCAGATATGGCCCATTTTAAGAAATACTGGATTGAAGTTTAAAAACATGTATTTAAATTGTGGTTAAAAAAAATCAATTTATTCGAACAATCTCTATTTTTTTCCCCCCGTTCCGTGATGAACTTAACAGTTGATAATGATTCTACCAAATGGTCCTTTCCGTTTAGAGCCTTCAATATGAAATGTTTACGTTGTCCATGACCTTGCCGGTATGGAGAGATTTCGTCCACATTGGCGTGTCATGTGGGTAATAAACGTGACTGCCCGGAACTCGTGCGCACACAGGTGTGTTAAAACATGGTCCGGGAGCTATGTGGGGTGGGGGTGGGGGTGGGGGTATCAGTTGGAAGAGGAGGCTGCGTGAAGACACTTCCACACCAGCTAGGCGCGGGATGGCATGTGCACAGAGGTGGAACGCGCTAAGCCAACAGCGTCATGTCCAAATATAAGAAAAATATAGCGAAAAGCTTTGACGAAACCATTTCCTGCTGTTTACTAGGACCGTGTTGAGGGGACTTTGAGTGTTTAAATCTCTACCCTTACCCTTATATCAATTATTTTGTTTTTATTCCTAACCAAGGTTTATAGGCTAAAATGTATAAGGCCTAATACTCCATTCTATTTTTTTAACTTTAAATTACTACTCAACGTTAGTAAAATTTCTTGACATCTATTGCTTGACTTCACCACGAGCCACCGCAATTACAGTAAAGTTTTCACAGTAAGAACCTTTGTCTGACGGCTAAAAAAATGTGTCTGAATATACTCTCGCGGTAAGTCGTGTGATCTGCATCTGTCACTTCTGAAGAAAATACATACAAAATAACAATAAAATAGTAAAATGTTATTAATTTAGGCTACAATGAAATATGTTTGTAATTTATAAAAGGCCATGCATATGAAAATTGAATCGTATAAATCCTCACTCACACCCTAAACAAAATATTTTTTGATATGCATCTGATTGATTCATGCATTTTTTTACTGGATCAATGCAGAAAATATTGATTTTTTAGTCTATTATTTTTTAGCACCACGTCTTACTATATTATTATTATTATTATTAGTACCGCGTCTTACTACCCGTTCGGGTTATACGCACTTATGCTAATGTGTAATGGTAGGGTGATTGTGAGATGAAATGGAGGACCTACAGTTTAACGTGGAATCCGAACCACGGTGGAGGCCTGGCATTCCCCACATTCACAAGATGTCTTGTCAGAGGTGAAGGAAGGGTTTGGTAATCAGATAAATTTATGCCGGTACCGGGGATTGAACCCCGGCCGCCAGCATAGAAGTCTGACACCTTACCCCTAGACCGCCAGGTCACCCTCTTACTATACTTTCGGGTTACATGCACATGTACTAATTACGCTAATGTATGAGGGATGAATAATATTAAGTTAATATGAAGTTTATCCGCGTTTGCATGGAGGGAGAGTGAAAAACTCTCTAATAAAAACCCACCTCAGTACACCCGATCGGTATTTTGACCCAAAGCCCTCCATCAATGTGAGAGTGGCGCCTAGTTCCAGGGGTTCTTAACCGTGGGTGTCCAAATAATTGGGTATGTGACTCGATCTCTGGACATTAAAAATCTCATTAGCTTTAGCTAGCATATGTATTTGTGATTTGCAGGTTTTCTATAAATAGATGTGATAAAATCCTTATAACTTTATTTATGCTGTCCTGTTCTTAGCTTTACATATGTTAAGTAAAACCAATCAATTGATTGGAATATCAAAAATAAATATATACTATAATAATCGATTATTTACAAATACATCAATGTATTTATATCGATGTTTTAGCATCCGATATATCGAAAAATCTATATATGTATTTTATATATTGGATTATGTATGCTCTAGGGTTTGTGAATCAAAGTAGATTAAGCGATTCTGTTTATTGTTTTTACTAAAACTTCTGTTATTTTCAACAGTAATATTATTTATTTGAGGTATGTAACGTGCACTTTCTGAACCGACTGATTATATCAGTGCATGAGAATTTCTATGAGTGAGAGCAAAAGGGCCTACCAATATTGCCGGGAAAAGTATGTTCACATACCTTCCAGGATTATTTTACATGCCACAATTGACATGAGGCCAATGTCTTTACTTCCCCTCCAAAGGAAGTTGTGCTACGGATTTTTATCGCTTTAGAAAAACCCGTCGACTCCAGCTGGGTTTGAACCCACAAACATTGGGTCCTGAGGGGAGCCTATTACCCGAAGAACACTGAGGTCCCATTTTCAACGGTTGAATAAAACATTAAGAAGCTAAGAGTGGCAAAGTCTTGTATTATAGAACATTAGCCATTTTAATACCACCGTTTCAGTTCGCCCAAAACAGTACTATTAAATACATCGGAAACAGCAAACATATTGCTACTCTTTGATTCATATTCTTATATTTAGATAGATATTTTGTAATATATTGGTATTCTGGAAAAATTTGAAGTTATACTGTTACCTAAAGGGGCTCATTGTGATTAATCAGACTGATAGAGGAGATATTAAGATATATTGGGCAATCCATTGGGGGTCTGTAATTGTAAAAAGGTTACGAAATCCTTCTTTTAACCATGCGCCCACCAATGTGAGTTAAAACTATATTCATATTGGAAAATTTTAAACGAAATCGAGGCAAGCGGAGGATCTGGACCGGACTAAAGGAGTTACGGTGTTTTGTATTTCGCTCGTCGGGGCAGGGGAAGGCGACTGGCGTATTGATCCCACACTCAGCCAGCCCAGAAAGCGCCCGGGCAAATGCGCCGACCCCGAAGACTCACTCGATCAAACATAAAACTTTGTGTTAACAGATTGCCCACACTCACGATGATGGTGTCCCTAGAGTGGAACGGAAGTTCAAGGAGTACAAAAAAAGTTTTCGTAGGATTGTTTTGAAATTAATATATTAAACACGTTGGAGATTTGAAAATACTCTTCAGCTCTGGCTAGCCCATAGTAAATTAAAAGTTTTTATTATATTTTTAACATATTTAGACCTGCATCTATGAGCACGTGGACTAAATGTCAGGCTCATCTGGTTTTGTTTACGGGTGATGGGGAGGTCGGGCTTCGAATCTTTGCAGAAAGTTTTCCCCACATTGTTTCCCTATCCCTTTCTACGTGAAATCAAATCAATTTCTTATTAATTCAATCTTTCTCATCCCTGCCTCAATTTTTGTAATTAAAATGCATACAGCTGGAACGGATGGTATAACGTGGTGTAAAAAAAAACTAAAAACCCAATATATTTACAGTCTAATTTAGATATGAAGATATTTTTACAGTTAAAAATTATGATTTAACAATTTTAATACGTTCATACATCAAGTTATGTGATATATAGCTGTCAGTTATGATACACTTTATGTTGTCAATACCTATAAAATAATATCAATGTTGGCCACAAAAAAGGGCATTTTCAAAAAGACTCTTCCTACGAGAATTCTTTTATAGTTTTGGGTCAATTTCCATGTTCAAGTGTTCAGAGGGGTCAAAACAATTCTGTGCGACCCAATTTTGAATAGTAAATTATGTTCTCATCCCACTTATTCATACTATCGTTCTCGGCAGTGTTGCTAACGACCATATAAGTATTGTAGCTAGATTAGTACCATAAAGTCGTTAAACAAAAATCTAAAAGTCGTTAGATTTGTCTCCAAACAAAAAATGCGAACGTTAATCTTAACTGAATGTAAGATACATCAATGAACTGAGGTGATCCCTGAAACGATCGATGTCTTTGTGATTTGTGAACGACAGCTAGATAGCTTAGAGCTCTTCTGTATACCGAAGCAATGCGCTCTTGCAGGGTACGGTAGCTCAAAAATCAAAACTCTACAGCATTGAAATTAATAATAATGAACATGAATTTGACAGAAAATTAAGGAAAGTCCCCAGGTTAGTTTATAGGCGCTCTAGCGACAAAGTTAATAAATTGGCAACGCTGGTTCTCAGATTGAATTTTCTAGTTTTAAGTTTGGTTGACTTGAACTAAGTTAAGTTTGTTTGCAAGAAATGTTCTGATATATTTAGATATTTATTTTATCACGAAAAAAAATACATGGTATGTAATATCGGGGATAAAATCTAACTCCCAAATTTTAAAAGGCACTTCCCTAAAAATTTAGGCACATACAGATGGGCACGTGAATAAAGGAACTCATTTCGTCTTAACTGGTTTACTAGTCACGGGGAGGTTGAGAGTTTGAATACCAGCCAGGTGTACTGAACTTATATTTTCCTAAAGTTTTTCACGTTATTTCTCTGTGAAAATGTGGGTAAACTTCCTTTAAATTCTACCTTCCTCCCTCTAATGTAAAGTACCCTCGAAGTCATTTCCATGAGAAAATGAGAATTCACATTTTGTTTATTATGATATAGAGTGCTCAGATACCAAATTTAATAAAAATTGTTATAACAAATTTTGAGAAAATATATTTTTTCTCATTTTACCTTTCAGTAAACTACACTTAAGTTTAGAGTTGGATTCCTAGCTCTGAAAACCCCTCGGTAGGACCTTAATAAAACCCAGATGCCAAGTTTTAGCCCAATCGGTAAAATAGTTTCGGCTCTAGCCCGAGCTACAGACAGACAAACCGCATTTCAAAAAACACTTTTTTTTTTTGTTTCAGGGGGTCATGAAACGTCAACACTTATCAAAATTTAGAGTTCAATTTTTTTGACGATTATTATACTTTCTCTCCAAGGTTTCGAGAGAAAGTAAAAAGATAATATGTCATCAAAATCCGAGCCCTGCTCATAGCATATTAAATTGTTATCACAATTGACCGCAATCATATATGTTTGTATTTTATAATCCTTTCTTACTACTTACTACCGGGCTTGGTGGTGTAGTTAGCTAACGCGCTGATTACGTGTTGAGCTATACTGCCGAGAACGGGTAGATTGAGGTTCGAATCTCGCTCGGGTGAACTGAGGTGGATTTTCCTAAATGGTTTTCCACTCTTCCTCCACGCAAATACAGGTTAACTTCCTTTATATTCACCCTTCCCAGTTTCTGAACCATTAGAGTAATTTGAATTTACGCGTATAACCCAAACGGTTAGTAAGACATGGTAGTAATAAGTATTATTATTATTTCTTCCTACTAGAATCCTATCAGGAGTATAATTAGGCTGGGACCATTTAGTTATTTAGGAAATTAATCCGTGATAGTTTACAACCACCTGCCTTTAACCAAGCAACTAACCAAGTAAAGCGATTTCATTTATTAAAATCTTCTGTAAACGTTTAATATTTTATTTTCATTTGCTTAACAACTTATACTTTAATATAAGGTTTTATGGCAAGGTCATTCATTCCTAAAAACTGGTTGTTGTCAAAAAGACAAATGCGCTCCTATAAAAAAAAAATCACATCCGGATTCTCCCGCCACTGAATTCTTAAACGCCAACCTGCTATTAATTTATTTCGAGAGCCCCAGAAATAATAATGGTTATAATAAATAGCCAGCAATCTATCAATGAAAGTGAGTTAATTTGATCATAATGGACCAGAGGTAAACGTGAATAATGGTTCTCTCCTGCATTAATGATTTAAATGGAGTAGATAGTATTTTGGCGAGTGGGTAGATAGAGACAGGAGTAGCTACAAGCATATGTATATACATATATTTGTAGCTACTCATAAATAAATATATAAATGTTTGTAGATACTCATATATACATATATGTTTAGCTATTCATAAATATACATACATATGTTTGTAGCTACTCCTGCCTCTATCTACCCACTCGCCAAAATCCTAGCTACTTCAATTAAATCATTAATCCAGGAGAGAACCATTATTTTTATATATAGGGCGTACCGTACATGTGGGACCCAATTCAACGGTGTAGAGAAAACACAAAAACATTGAAAAGGTTTATATAAACAAGTGTCCCATTTGACCTTGTTTCCGAGCTTCAAACAAGTTATTTCACTAAAATATTTGTATACTATGCTCAATATCTCTCGACCTGTTGACTAAGATGTTCTACGGAATATTCCTGGATATTCCAAACAGCTGGTATTTTTGAAAGAGTGCGGCATTCTACGACACTGCACGCTGACTGCAGGCTTGCATTCAGGCTGAAGGTAGCAATTTCGAGCACTTCCTACAAAGATAAGCAGCCCCACATTACTTGATTACAAGCGTGACTATAGCTGTGAAGGTCAAATGAGACACATGCTTATATGAACTTTTACTCGATGTTTTTGTATCTCCTGTCCACCACTGAAATGGGTTCCACATGTTACTGTATAGGCTATATGTATATTAATGGATGAGGAAGGTAAATTTTTAATTAAATGTACTCGCATTTTTATGGAGATAAATTAAGGAAATCTCTAAGGAAAAATACCCTCAATACAACCAGCCGAGACTCTAACCCCAACCTCCCCATTTGGCGAGTCTCCAGAAATAATATTGCGTTTTTTTATTAAGCTACTTAGCCTACTTGCACTGTGGCATTATAAATTATACATACGACGGCAAAACAACTTCCTCTCAGGGATTCAAACCAAAATTAATTACAAGGTCCTCTCAGGGATTCAAACAAAATTGAATCACAACGTCCTCTCAGGGGTTCAAACCAAAATTAAACACAACAATTTCTTCTCAGAGATTCAAACAAAAATTAATTACAAGGTCCTCTCAGGGATTCAAACAAAATTGAATCACAACGTCCTCTCAGGGGTTAAAACCAAAATTAAACACAACAATTTCTTCTCAGAGACTCAAACAAAAATTAATTGCAACATCCTCTCAGGGATTCAAACAAAAATTAATCACAACGGCCTCTCAGGGATTCAAACCAAAATTAAACACAACAATTTCTTCTCAGTGATTTGAACCAAAATAAAATGGAGTAACAATTATTTAGAATCAATTATCTCAGAATGACGTCACTGTTGAAACCCAGGACAAGAGGGGGTTGGTCTGGGGCATCAAAATACTGTCACACTCCACGGTGAGGCGAAGCAGCATGGTGGCTTGAAATGAAGGTTTACGATACAAACGCTGCTGTTCTCGTACCTTCTCCTGACTAGTGAGACAAAATGCTGCCACGCGACTCCTTCCTGTTTGATAGGTTGCCTACTCTCGCTCTTACAGGCCGCACGCATGTGTACTTTACATAAAAACCTTGTCGAACCTTATCTAACCAGTTATAAAAAATATACCTAAATGATGTCACAGCCATTTTACCAGGCCACACCAAAGTAGCCAATTGGCAACTTAGCCTCATTTGTATTACCTTTTAATTTTGTATTAATGGGCTGCTACAGCGCGCTTCTTTCAAACTTATTTATTATAAAGTAATTAAAATTGATTACGAACAAACGTTTGGAATCTTGAAATTAAATAGTATGTAAAGCAAACAAATTATTAACATTTAATGAAAATACTAAAAATGGCAGTATATAAAAACACATTTAAGCTCGATGAGATTTTATCAAATCTAAAACTAAGATTATATATTTAGGAGTATCGTCTTACTGAAGTGTGTGACCAGTTTTTTAAAACTGTTTTAATTATTAAAACTTGCATAGATGAGCATGTGGACTAAACATAAAGCTGGTGAAGGAGAGGTCAAGGTTTGTATCTTAAACATTTGTACAAATTTGTTTATTTGCTTAAAGATTCATCATTTTCCCTCAAAGCAAATGTGGGTACATTTCGTTATACCTTCCTATTTCCTAAACGATTAGCGTAACTAACTACGGATAGCCTGGACGGTTGATAAAACGAGGTACAAAACAATTGTTTTAAGGGGAAGATGAAGCTTATCTCTTAAAGCACTGCATAACAGCAGTAACCCAGATGCTGTCAAGGGAAAAAAAAGAGAGATTAAAAGGGGGTGAAATCCTTCCTTATCTTTTCCCCTCGTTCTGCCACTAAGTGCTATGCGTGTATCATTTCCCCTCTTAATCATGCAGCACGGAAATTTGAGAGGTGAAATGCTTCTATAATCACCACTAAAGAGATGACCTAGAAAGTTTAAAGGTTATTTTAGTGGATTTTTTTAAAAGTACTGTGCAGATCGTTAAAAGAAATTTCACCACATACATCTTATCTACCATTGCTACAACGATAAAACAAAAAACCCATTACACTTTTAGAGTAGTTTCTTTAAATTATTTTACAAACAAAACGATTAATGGCACTTTACTGGTGGCCGTTTCGCAAAAATGTATTCATGCAAGACAGTGAACAACAAATCAAAATTGTTCACATAGGTTTATGTGCAGTCCAATTTTCATAGGAAGGATCTTTTCGAAAATATGTAAACTATTTTTTTTTACCAACAATTTTTCTACAGTACTATTTTAAAGCTATTGACCCACTTCGGTGGCCGAATGGTCTAAGACGCTACTATCATGATAGACTAGACTGCTGAAGACGGAGAGATTGGGGTTCGATCCCAGTCGGAAGTACTTAGGATGGTTTTTCCTAATTGATTTTCCACTCTTCCTCCACGCAATTGTGGGTATATTCCCTTTAAATTCAACCTTCCTAATTTGTAACACTGTATATGATTTTTATTATGGCACACTTCGTCCCAAAAATTATTCACTTTCTCGGCTGAACCACCGACTACATCCACCACGTGCTTCCCTCTATGCAGGGAGAAGATGTGAGATTGGCGCTCCGAAAATTCAATCCTCGGTCGACTTTGGTTTTCTATTTCTACCTCCGACCCCAGCAATGATATATTCGGTAGTTTGGGTAGTATGTATGTATATATATTTATAATATAAATAACGAAAATATAATGATTAGAAAATGAGTCAGAAGAGAAGGGTCATACATTTTCCAAATAAGTAGATCTCCAACTTTCCATCCACACAAAATACTCCTTAAGCTGATTAAACTTTTGTATGTATATATATATATATATATATATAATTTACTTAATTTAATTAATTGTGTGGTTGTGCAGTTAGGGGTACTTGTGTTTGTGAGTTGGCAGCGATGGATGCGGACTGTAACCTTGTTACACCATGAATACGAATAGGTTGTTTAACTCACCGACTCGGCCCCTGTTGACTTGTCCCGGCACGATCACGACTCGTCATACACACCACAACACTATCAACATTGGAATGACTCGAGGACAGAGGTTCGCTTCCCGCCCTGTCAATTGTTCCACGCCTAAGACAAATGAACTGAAGTGTGCGCGAACTCGATGCGCACAACCCGAGAGTGTTCGGAAATTTTGTGAATTACGGTTGAGCGCAAGTTTGAAAGCGTGTGGATCAGTTGGGCATGTTCTATAACCTTTCTACACCTTACCCCTATCCCTCTCCCTTTGTTCCCGCGGCTCGAGAGCACATGGCACTTCTATAGGATATATAATGGTTGGCGTGCTTGTTATGGGCACACATTACGCTCTGACTTCAAGGTGAGAAGCTTGACTATTGGATAGGCTTGTTAAATTATTCTAAATTCCTGTTGGCACTAAATCTTTGTCTTTCAAAATTATCGTTCTCGACTTTTATATATATATATTGTCACTTAATGACGGCAAAATGTTATTTTTGCCCTTAAGGCATGATACATTATAGGTGACCAGCCCAAAAAACTTTGCTTGTCACATGGTATTTAGTGGAAGACTTTGTGGTAATAACTTTAAATTTACCAAATACACCTCATGGATATGTTTTGAGATCTGATCACCGCCATCTTGGGAGCAGCTATGAAATTCATAGGATGCTTTTTACGCTCCTTTTGAGCTTTGTTATTTAAAATTGGGATTGTTTATTATTTTTGGATACCTTGTATTAATTGTTATTTAAAGGTGGGGGGGCTGCGAGCCAGCAACTTATTATTATTGTTGAGTACCTTTTATTCAATGTTATTTAAAAGTGGGGCCACGAGTTGGCAAGCTGATATTCTAATATGGGCATACCATTTATTATATGAAGTTGAGATAGTTTGTTATTGTTGGACGCCTAGTATTAAATGTTATTAAAAGGTGGGGCTGCGAGTCGGCAAGTGCCATTCTTACGTAGGCATAAATGTATGGGTTTTTATATTAAAATATGTATGTTTAGAGATCCTCCTATCAAATTGTTGGGCAAATTAGGGTCGTCAGTATCGGCAACTTTGGGTTCATTACTCTTTTCCAATTTCCTATTTGCGCTAGGGTTTGTTTTGAGGTTATCAAGTTCTATTTACGATAGGTAAAATTAATATTATCATGAAGGTCAAGTGTTGTTGCAAAATCATTACATATTATGAGATGCCATTTTGAGCGTTTATAGAAGCGGGCCACTTATTGCAAGTGTTGTTTACATGCCTCTCTGGTGTTGGTGGTTCCCTACGCTTCGTTCGGCCTTTGGGCTGTACTGTACCGCTTGCTTGGGTTTCTTTCTTGTTCAGCGCCTAACGCATGAATGTCTCACTCACTCATTGATTTGTACTTTGTTATTTTATTGTTAAATTAAATATAACTCTCTTGTTACTTGTTATGTGTAATGGAGAAAGGGGCGGGTAACAGGACAAAAGAGATGTTGTTGGGGGGCTAGCTTGAGAGAGACGCTTGACTTGAGGTGGCCCGTGAATGATAGAGGTCGGAAAAAAGTCGTGTGACAAGGAAAATATTGCTTGTGGTGAAAGCTAACTGTCTAAAGGAGCCCAAGAGTGTCCATGATCAGGATTGGGCGCATGTTCAGAGGTACTCCTAAGCAAGAGATGTAAAGGTATGTGTTCTTGAGCTATTTGTATCGTTGGACTTGGATTCTATAGAAATTCGTGGGCTGGGACCACCGAACGGACCGTTCGTTATCTCAACAGCTGGTCACCGTAACGACCATTGAATAAACAAGAACTCAAGGGAATATGTGATGGGTTGTGAGCGAATTGGGAGTCACAAAAAGTTTAGATGTAACCATTGATGAGTGACTGTGAGAGTGCCAATTCAGAACACTTATAACTAACTTAGTTGTTGTTTTTTTACTTCAAGAATTCTTGGCCAATAATCTTCTTTAATGAGCTCAAACTTTTGTTGATATAGTGCTCACGCCTAGTAATAGTTTGTTCAAGGCTAATTTATTGCCCATCACCATCATCACCTATTAGAGGAAATTGTAAAAGGGCAAAGTTTAGATTTGTGTGGTATGAGATGATAAATATATAAGTTTCTCCCCAAGGTTTTTTTTATATAACTAATAACTCAGGAGTATAGACAACGCTAAACATATTAAATATTAATTTTCTTTTATTTATTTACTAGCTTTTTTACTCGTCGTGGCTTCGCCCGCAATAATTGATTTTTTTAAATTAAATAAACTTAAAAAATAATAATTAATAATTGATAACTTAAATAATATATATTTGTTTTACTACGAAATATTCTATATATAATATATCTTATATACGAAAAGTTTAAACATTATTATTGTATTGTAAAATTAATGTAAAATCAAAGGTTGGGAATAGTCATATTTGTTATTCCAGTACATACTCTACCAACGTACAAAGTTTCATTCGAATCCGTTCAGCAGTTCAGCATGATTGAGTAACAAACATCCAAACATTCAAACACAAATTTTCGCATTTACAATATTAGTAAGATGCCTGCCAAACCCTTCCTTTACCTCTGACAAGACATCTTGTGAATGTGGGGAATGCCAGGCCTCCACCGTGGTTTGGATTCCACGTTAAACTGTAGGTCCTCCATTTCATCTCACAATCACCCTACCATTACACATTAGCGTAAGTGCGTATAACCCGAACGAGTAGTAAGACGCGGTGCTAATAATAATAATAATAATAATAATAGCAAGATGCCACTCTGAAGTCACCCAGAGGTGTCGTAGAAATAGGTTACTGCCTACCAGTATTGTACGGGGCTATATAGCTGAGGAATAATACGTAATTTAACTATTTAAGTCCTACCCACCCCCTTTTACAGAAACCTACAACCCATTAGTGTAATTAGTACATAGAACGGGTAGTAAGACGCGGTGCTAAAAAAAACTGGCGATACAAAACACCATGGTAGCCGAGACGTTGACGGGGAGATGATGTGAAAATGTATTTGAAGGAGGTTGGGCATCAGGTTAGGTATTGGATGGAGGTGTCTCGGGATAGGGTTGAATGGCTAGCCAGCTAACATTCCATGTCTTACTACACGTTTAGGTAATACATTTATGTACTAATTACTTTAATGGCTTTATGTATTAGGGTAGTTATATTTATAGGAGGTGTAACCACATTTGCGTGGAGGGAGAGTAGAAAACCCTTTTGTAAAAACCATCCTTATTACACCCGACCGAGATTCGAACATCAATCTCACCATCATCGACAGTCTGGCCTACTGCGAGAGTAGTGCCTTACACTATGCGGCCAGCGAAATGGGTAGTTAGTTAATAAATAAAATCTATCAAAAGGGACATTTACTAAAAACATGACTTGACTATGAATATATCAAATAGCCTAGGGTCCACATATCTCCAAGAGGTCTGAGGATAGATTCAAAGGGAAAAGGGAAAAAATTACATCTTTATTTTAACTAATCTTAAACTGAAATTTAAGATTCCCTTCAATTATGAATATATACAACAAGCCCAAGTATTTGTAGTAGTAGTAGTAGTAGTAGTAGTAGTTTAAATTTAACTTTAAAAGCTAGTTTATATTTTAAATGCAATTGTTATGTTAGTCTTACTATTCTTCTTATTATTAGCACCACGTCTTATTATCCATTCGAGTTATAGGCACTTACGTTAATGTGTAATGGTAGGGTGATTGTTATATGAAATGGAGGACCTACAGTTTAACGTGGGATCCGAACCATGGTGGTATTTCCCACATTCACAAGTTGTGATTAATACACTTCTTGTCAGAGGTGAAGGAAGGGTTTGGCAATCAGATAAATCTGTGCCGGGACCGAGGATTGAACCCCGGACCCCCAGCACAGAAATCTTGACAACTCATCCCTAGACCACCAGGTCACCTCAAAAATTGGCGTGTTATTTAATGTGTTAATACTGTTCATGTCAGATTTTCAACAACTGTTGATATTATCATGTAAAGAAAACTAAACTATGCGTTTGTACTGAAGTAATATTGTATTTATTTTGACCAGAAAAGTTTTGCTAAGTAACTGCAAAAACACCTACCTTCCCTCGAATTCCCTACACTCCCATCTTAAGTGCATTTAGGAAAGAGAAAGGTTCATAAAGAAAAAAAACACTATATTCTTTATTGTTGACATATCTGAATGTATCTTTGTTTACGAAAAACGCTATAAATGCCATCTAATTACTAGTAAGTGTTAAAATACTGTTTAGTAGCTGTTCTAAAAAGGATAATTTGTTGAAATGTGTCACGTTTAGTAAGATATTTCTAAGTTCATAATTTACTGATTTTTTCCCTTCCTTCGAAATATTTCGGAGATACACAGGCATGTGTGGGTGAAAACGTCGAAACAAAGGAGATTTCGATATTTTCAAGCTTCGCACACCCCTAAAATCATGTACTAGTTTATAAGATTAGTTTTTATTCGACATAAATGTAATAATTACTGGTTATGCATGGCGCTTCAGACAATCTTGCCTTCCTTAAACTCAGCTGCAACTAATGTTTCGGCCGGGGTTCAATCCTCGGTCCCGGCACAGATTTATCTGATTACCAAACCCTTCCTTCACCTCTGACAAGACATCTTGTGAATGTGGGGAATGCCAGGCCTCCACCGTGGTTCGGATTCCACGTTAAACTGTAGGTCCTTCATTTCATCTCACAATCACCCTACCATTACACATTAGCGTAAGTGCGTATAACCCGAACGGGTAGTAAGACGCGGTGCTAATAATAATAATAATAATAATAATAATAATAACTAATGTTTGCAGAACGTGTGGGATCAGATGTTTTTGCAACTTTGTGTTGTGCAAATTTGTTTCAATGTGTGTCAGACACTCAAGTTTGGCCCCGTGAGGATGTGAACTTAATTTGAAACGTTTCGTTATATTTCAATCTTGTTTCAAGGGTTGTTTGTGTTTTTTAGCCGTGCTATCTTAAGTTAAATACTCGTTTATTCTCTAATATAGCCTTGTAGCTGTAAAGCGAAAGGAATTAATTAATTTGTGTATGGTCTCTTGCACAAAGGTCACTAAAAACTACTTTCGTTCATAAGTGAAATAAAAATAGTCACTCAATGCTAGTTATGTGAGATTTTAGCAAATGAATGCTCCTCTGAAACCACAAGAGCCACGAGATTCCCAAATACTTTAAAAGGTTTACGAAATAACTCGGGCTCGGAACTAACCACAAGGTCCTTTTACAAATATCTTTTGGATTTAAATGTTCCGGTAATCAGTGTATGCTAACAAAGAGATTAGCTATCTGGGTACTTTCAAGTGGGTAAGGGGTTAAAAGGGTAGACCACGAGTATATGAAACCATGGTTCAAATCCGGGTGGAGTATGGGAAAATATCTACAAAATATTTGTGTACACAGGTTTATCCTACTTCCTAATTGGTAAATATATACGTGCAAGAGTGGAGTGTATAACTTTAGAAGTCGCGTTCTTGATTTAGTTAGTTTGTGAGTCGTGTGCTATGTGTTTAAAAATGCGCGTTCAAAACCTTTTGGCTCCACAATGGTGAAGACGTGAATCAAATGTCGGACTCGTATAATATGGTTTGTCGGTGAAGAAGCGGTCTGGGCTTAAATTCCAACCGGGAGTATCGAGAGTGGTTTTTCCTAAATCATTTCCTACTTTTCCTTCAAGCAAATATGTGCACATTTCCTCTAAATTATATCTTCCACATTAAAATGTGTACGCCACAGAAGGATAGAAAAAACTGTTAAAAAATAAAACTCTGACCAACTCGAAACGTGTGTATTCTCTCAATGGAGTTGAGGTGTTCGCAACCGAGCGTGATAGAGTAAGGGTTACGAAGAGGGGTAGGGGTTAACAGGGGGAGTAGGCGGGTGACCTTCACAAGATAAGTTGACATTAAGCCCTCGAGGCGAAGAGTTGCACGTAGCATACAATGCGGGGTATGAATAGAAATCAAGGTGATGTCGTGTTAGATGTTTATTTTATAGAACTCAGGGGTCTAGAAACTATATCCCGCGGGCCTCATTCGGCCCGCCATAAGATTATATCCAGCCCACCCCCAAGATTTTATTAGAAACAAATTAACTGTCACCCTTAGTTATTTCTTAACCTTAACCACGCAGTATATTTGACATGCCATGTTTCTGTCCGCACGCGTGCTTCATCCCATGACACGAAGTCAGAGTGCTGCCGGAATTTCAAACTCTCATTTTAAGTCACAGGTGCCATATGATTAAAGACCTCACTCAATCCACGGTGTAAGAGATAGCTCATGTCACTCCCTCTACCTACAAGAGAACGGCTTGTGACGACTGTTAGGTAGTTCAAAGTCTCCCGGCAGAGGGCTATATAACAAAAGATATGAAAGATGCTAGATTATTTAAAAAATAAGTAATAATACCGACTATTTATTAAAAAAATATATTATTACATATAAATTTGTATAATTTCTTATAGAGAAAAATCAACTTCAATCACTTTTATCAAACACTGATTGGCTTTGAAAAGTGGCATTTTTTTGCAGGTGTTACCGTCCACATGAATCAATTAAATCTAAAGCTACAAGCTGAAACAAATTTTGTTTGTGATCAGAGGCGGCTCGTAGCTAAAAATTAGTGGGGGTGCTGCTCCAGAAAATGTTTAGACTTTGTTTTAAAATTGTGTAAAAGGAAAAAAACATGTATAAAAAGAAAATTTATTCAGGAACTTGATAAAATCTTTCAAAAAAACTTTTTACTTACTTTAACTTAAATTGTTACAGTTCAAGCTTGATCTATTAATTTTAAAATGAAATCCATTCTTCTTGTTTTAATTTGCGCTAAAATTTCAATAATTTTTTCCTTGATTTCTGGATGACAATTGAGGAAATTTTTCTCCATTGAAAGATCTGCAAGCGCATTTAGTCTTTCTGTTAAATAAAAGAACCGAAAAAAAATCAATCAAGTAGAATAGCTGGAAGCAGAATAATGATCTGATTCTACACTTTATAACATTCAAGAATATGATACACGGTTTTTAAGCACAATACACGCTGAGTACAAAAAAAACTTCCTTCCACCATAACGCCAGAGCCAGCACTGCGAGAGCAACTGTACTCTCTCTACCTGGCAGTCCCGCCTTCCTCACCACCCCCCTCCTATGTGCGCATGCGCACAACAGTCAAACACCACGTCGCTGGCACTGTGAATCGTACAGTTCCATACAAAGATTTTTGTATATTTTTCATAAACTGGGGGATGGCTACTGAAGTACAGACATTAAGCTTTAGGAATATATATTGTACTACAAAAAATAAAGAAAGAATTAAAGAAAAAAGGACTCATTATATTAAATGTTATCAATAATATCAAGTGGAAATAGGGGAGCCAAAGTTACGCAGTGCTTATACACGAGCCACCACTGTTTGGGATCTATTCACGCATTTCAAGGTATTTAATCTAAAAATTATGTTACTTGAACAGGTGAACGTTCACACCTTGGTTCATTTCCCATGTTGGGAAAAATTTTATGAAGAACGTAAAGCAGAATTTCATCCTTCATTTGCATTAGAATTCATTTCTGAATTATAAAAAAAGAGGGATGATTTTCTTATATTTATGGAAAAACAGATTAAATAAGTCTGTTTTAAAATCCATTTGACTACAATGTTGAAACATTACCAGGTCAGTTTCTAATGGAAACTATCTATCTAGAATCAGAGGACATACTGAAACACACGTATAAAGAAGGAAATCTGATCCAATTTTATAAATCCCTGCAGTCTGAACAGTTTACTAATTAGAAGTAATTTGCTTGTGGAGTTGTGTCAGTTTTTGTTAAAACATGCCTGGACAAAAATTCTCAAGAATGAAGTATTAAGTATATCAAGTCTAACCATCGAGGAAATGTATATGATAATTATTTGAAGTAGGCCTATATTCTAATAATAAGCACCTCAAGCTTGAAACCTCAATTCAGCAATATTTTGAAATAAAAAGAGCAGTTCGATTGTTTCCATTGATCTTGTCGTGTACAACTCTAGGGTTTGTTAGTTACGATTGAAATCTCCCATTGCTTTCTCAGAATAAATATGCGTTTCTGTTTCTTGAAAATATTTATGATCTGCTGCTTCTTTTTTTTCTTTTTTGTAATTTTTACATGCCTCTCTCGTTATGAATCATATCATGATGATTTCCCCAAAAAGATCCGAATAAATATTATTCATTCATTTATAAAAAATAGATTTATATTTTCACTTTGGTCCACGAAAATATATAGAATATATTATGGGCCCATGTACCAAAAGGTTTGGAGACCCCTGTGATAGATGATAGCAAACTCGTCGATTAATACTAGAGTTCATTGGAGGCTCGTAGTTTGTTGACAGTTGGGCATGACTTGACGCGTGAATTTGCTTTTATATAAATTTCTAACAGAGGAGAACTGTGTTGTTGTTGTTGTTGTTGTTGTAAAACACGTAAAGTGACCATTTATGTCTTGGCATTTTTGGGGACAGACCTTTTAAATCATTGGTGGGAGCCAGAGAAGGTGGTTGCCATTTAAATGGTACATAATAAACTCTAAGATTTATAGTCATGATTTCATATTCGTATTATTGGGTAATATCAATTAATTAGGTATTTTAAAGTTTGTAAACAGAACTGCAAGTACGGCTAGAACCAAAAGTTAAGAAGAAAAACCAAATGACTGAGAGAGATTTGTCACTGGCCCTGATAATGTAATTTTATATTTAAAATGTTTAGCAAGTGGTACAGTTGAATATCCATACACATTTAAAATTGCATCAATGTATTTATCAAATCGGGGACAAAATCAGTTGTGGACATTAGTCTTATTTCGGGGACTAGCCCCGAGAATCTAGGATTGGTAGACCCCTCATGGGCAATGGTCAAAACGCGATATGTACTATAGATGCCCCACATCCAAGTTTCGGATTGCCCGGACGGGTAGTATTAGGCGGAGAACATAAAAAGTTTGTGTAGAATCCTTTTATAAAACTAAAATCAATATTTTTGTGTAAAACAACCTTTTTTTTAAAAAAAACTTTAGCTTCTAAGAATGTTTATAAAAATATTACCGTGTACATGAAAATTTAAAAGGGTGGTGTTTATCGGCACGACAAAGTTGGAAGCCTGTAGTAACTAATAGAGATAAATGCACTTTAAAAACAAGTGGGTTAGTAATGATTCAAAGGGATGGAAAAACCATAAAAGAGGGTATCGCCGGGAGGGATGATGAGTCACCCTGTTTGACAGGAGGAGGATGTGATGTCATTGGCGTGGGAGGGAGCCTGGAGCGTGGGCGGGACAGTGACAGGTTTACTTTTTATACTACGTCCGATCTAATAGGAAAAGGAAGGACACTGAGAAGAAAATGAATGGCTATGGTCTCAGAGACGGAACAGGGTGCCATTGTTGTAAGGAATAATAAAATTTTGTCTAAGAAAAAAAATGAAGGAAAACAGCATACCATGTCCGATTAATATTTGCGTTCAATATGAAATTAAAGTTACGGAGGGTAGGAAGTAGTCTCCAAGAATGTGGGCAGGGATTTGAATAAAGTGGCGAAGCATACGAAAGAGAAGGAAGTGGATGAGAATACAAAATCAATAGTTATATAGATGTGTTTTTAATTTTCATTTGAGATAGCCATATTTAACGTGCTCTGAACTGACTGATTATACCAGCACACGACTTATTAACTGATTTAAATATAGAACACACACAGCACCGTGCACCCCGGTGAATATTTCTTCACTGTGAAGGGGGGAACCCCAATTTCACTTATCATACGTTTTTCAGCCATACCGGGATTCAAACTTGAGAGCCTTCATTTAGTAGACAGACACGCTACCAACTGAGCCAAGACGAATAACCATGTATATGGAGAAAATGGACAAAAGTGTAAAGAAAATTAACAAGGATGTGAACAAAAGGGATGAGGATGTGAACAAGGAGGGTGAAAATGTGAAGGAGGGACCGAAGATTTAAAGAATTGTGACAAGTCTGCGAAAAAAAATGTTGGACAAGGATGTCAATAAAGGAGAGGAGGGAGGATGTGAAGTAAGTATCCAAACCTGATATAAATATTATTATTCCTGAAACTAATAACAAAACAAATGTTTCTTATAACCAAATCTGAATCTAATCGAATCAATAAATAAGCCAATGTTGAAGAATGAACTAAAGCCGATACTGGAGTAGAGGCAGCTATTGCAGCAGGAAGTCAAGAAGAAAAGAGAGCTTGAGCTCATTTCGTAACACAAGAAAATACTACTATCAACAAAATAATAGATATTTCACCGGAATTATTTATAAAACTCAATGAATGAAGGAGACAAGGCTAGTCTAGTTTTTATAAGAAACTGACAGCTAGAACAGCTACTAAATCTACGTTCACGTATTCATACGCCAAGTCATATGATATTCAGCTGTCACTTCTGATAGATATTATAAATACCTATAAACTAACTCCAATAATATAATAAAATATTATTGTTGGCCATAAAATAATGTTGATATTTTTTAAAAGTCTTTCCCTATGAGAATTTAAATAAAGTTTGTGATAGTGAAAATAAACCGGGCATTGGTGTGAAGAAAGTGGTAGAAGATTGAAATATAGTTGAAGAAGGTTGAAATATAGTGGAAGAAAATTGAAATATAGTGGAAGAAAATTGAAATATAGTGGAAGAAGATTGAAATATAGTGGAAGAAGATTGAAATATAGTGGAAGAAGGTTGAAATATAGTGGAAGAAGGTTGAAATATAGTGGAAGAAGGTTGAAATATAGTGGAAGAAGGTTGAAATATAGTGGAAGAAGATTAAAATATACCGGAAGAAGGTTGAAATATAGTGGAATAAGATTGAAATATAGTGGAAGAAGGTTGAAATATAGTGAAAGAAGGTTGAAATATAGTGGAAGAATGTTGAAATATAGTGGAAGAAGGTTGAAATATAGTGGAAGAAGGTTTAAATATAGTAGGAAAAGGTTGAAATATAGTGGAAGAAGGTTTAAATATAGTGGAAGAAGGTTGAAATATAGTGGAAGAAGATTAAAATATAGTGGAAGAAGATTAAAATATAGTGGAAGAAGAATGAAATATAGTGAAAGAAGGTTGAAATATAGTGGAAGAAGGTTGAAATATAGTGGAAGAAGGTTGAAATATAGTGGAAGAAGAATGAAATATAGTGGAAGAAGGTTGAAATATAGTGGAAGAAGATCGAAATATAGTGGAAGAAGATTGAAATATAGTGGAAGAAGGTTGAAATATAGTGAAAGAAGGTTGAAATATAGTGGAAGAAGGTTGAAATATAGTGGAAGAAGATCGAAATATAGTGGAAGAAGGTTGAAATATAGTGAAAGAAGGTTGAAATATAGTTGAAGAAGGTTGAAATATAGTGAAAGAAGGTTGAAATATAGTGGAAGAAGGTTGAAATATAGTGGAAGAAGATTGAAATATAGTGGAAGAAGGTTTAATTATAGTGGATGAAGATTGAAATATAGTGGATGAGAATGATTGTAAATAAGTGTGTAAATAGGTTTAATAATTATACGTGGGTTGAGAAGAAATATTGAGATCATGTTAAAGAATACCGAGAGAATTAATATAGAGATTTTATGCCTCGCCATAAAGACAATAATAAGACAGTGCTTGGCCAGCGAGATTGAATGAGAAGATGAGGTAAATTCCTACTCAATTGTTTTGGAATATTACATGTGTGGGTTTTCTTTCTTTGGATTGGGTTAAGTCTGCCTTCGTATATAATCTGTTTTATTAACCTTGTTGAGTTAGTTTAAAGAAGAAAGGAAAGTTTATTACTGCACTATTATTGAGAATAAATGTTTTAAAAGGAATATTCAATATTAAAAATAATAAGAGTTTATTAGACTACTATTAAATATTTTACTTATCTCCCGTCGGTGTCCGCATGGTCTAACGCGCTACTCTCGCAGTAAACTTGACTGCCGATGATGATGAAATTGAAGTTCGAATTTCAGTCAGGTGCACTGAGGGTGGGTTCTTATAAATGTTTTTTTCACTCTCCCTCCACGCAAATGTGGGTACACTTTCTATAAATATAACCTCCCTAATCCCTAAAACCATTAGCGTAATTAGTAGATAAACATATATAATAATCCTAAAGTGTAGTAAAACACACTGCTAAAAAAATAGATACATATTTGATAAAAATTTGTTTTGCTATCCAAGAAGTTTTTGAACGCAAGAAGAATAACAAATATATATGAATTAAAGAGAATGTGTAAGTTTATTAGAATATTAACTGTAAAAACTATAAAATCAACATCAAAGGGCTGGGTGTAGGTAAACATGGAAAACATAGATCAGTGATCAGAGGGTACTATTAAGTACTTCAATATAGGGTTCAATCATATTCCATCAAAGATAGATTTAATAGATTATGAAACAAAAGTTAATTTCACCAAATAAAATATAAAAATACCTGTTAAATGCTAATAAAATATTTTACTAGCGAATAAGATTAAGATATATAATATTACTTACGCTGTTTTAAAGTTATTTATCACCGTGTCTTACTACCCGTTCAGGCTATAAGTTCTGTTTTAAATAAAAGTTCGATTTAATTCCAATGGATTAGCAAGCCGTATTATTTATTTCAAAGAAATTGGGTGAGAAGGATGAAGTTCAAGGACATAAAATAATTTTTGCTTTGATAGAGGATTGAAAAAAACACGTTTAAGACACCCAGCTGAGTGTCAATCCACTATCTCCCAAGTCAATGTCTGAAGAAATTAGTTGGTTTATCTAAATTACAGCTTTATCTGACAGTTACTAAATTTGAACATGCAAGCCTGTATTATAAGCATTTAAAAAAATTAATTTAGTAAATAAACTTAAGGTACCCTTTATATATTTTAAATTTTTTTACGCCAGCTATATTTTATAAATTAGACTTTCGAATTAAAGCTACTATTTCCAATGCGTTTACATATTTATTAAAAACCAAATTTAAACATTAATTGAAACAACAAAAATTGTCTGCATTATTTTATTTCTTTAAATGTATACTAGCGAAAACAAAATAAGAAATGTTCACATTTGTTAAAGAAAGAAGCTGGTCAAAAAAATAACAAAACTATTTTTACAGTAAAACTCGACGAAATTCTTAAAATAATATTTTCTGACATAATTCCTTCACTAACAATTATTATTAATTACTCATTTCTGAATATAAATTCTATTAGTTTTAACTCTGAATATCATCTACTATTATTGATGGTTCATTAGATCATGGCCTAGAAAATTATTGGGCAATACAAACATTTCAGAAATATAGACGACCACATAAGGGTCATCAACCCCATTTAAAATAATAAAAATTTATATTTGTAGGTGGAGATTTGAAACTATTTCAAAATTTAAATGGTAAATAAAAGCAAACTATGTTTGGACAACCCTATGTATTAATTTACTTTCAAAATAAATCCCTTGTCCGACACCACATTACATTAAAAAGCAAGAATGCTTAAACATAACGTTAGCATACAAAAGTAACAGCAGGTTGCTGTTCATACAAAAACTGTGAACACGATATTAACTAAACCTCGCCTCCTCGAAACTTGATATTTTTACTAAACCATAACGTGACAACATGGCAGATCATGGACAAACAAGTTGAAGCAAACTTCACTGAAGGCTATGTTTAGATTAAATATTAAATTGAATCGATAATTTTTGTGATGAATTATTTGGTTTGACTCCTTTTGTGACGTCTGCGAATCCAGTTTAGAACGTTCCAGATTTATCGCTTGTTTTTCAAATATCGGTGCATTCTGTTCCAATCAATTTTTACCGTCTCCCATTCAACAGATGCGGTGAAGTTCTTGATAGTCAGATACATTACTCATGCTTTTGCGGAATAGCTTCAATTACCTCTTCATCTAATTGTAATCTATACACTAACTAGATTGAAATAATTAAGCTGAAATAATTAATCAACGAAGTGAGTTCCTGTTTTAACGCAACCATTTGGCATTTCATCTGTTTGTTTGTTCCGCGTTTACTACAAAATTCGTGGCTTGATCCCCAAGTAAAAATATCAACTTCGAATCCAAGGGGATATTTCTACTCTTAAGTCCAAAGAGAAATTTTAAGACTGTAGTAGCGATAAGAACATGACATGATGCACTTAACATTTTTTTCGAATGGAGGAAGTGAGTTAAACTGTTCACATAACGGTTTTAAGAATGATATTTCATTAACAGGCATTTACAAACTTTGTACTTTTAGATAGATATTATAAAGTTCCAAACACACCTTGCTTGTGCTTTCTCCTAAGCCTATTTTTATATTCTTATTAAAGACAAATTTTTCAAATACCGTATGATATCTCTATATACAAATTAATTCCAGGTAACAATCCTGAACTTTAGAACACTGTTTACCGATATCAAATTTAGAGCTAATGTCCTGCCGGATGCATGACTGGAAACAATGCTTCCTCGGTAAAAAGGACTATCGCCACAGTGTATTCTTCCCCCGGAAATAGATCCGATGATTCATTGTGAACTCATAGTGAAAGTAGCTCATCGATCGAGGCATGCACCTACTTTTGTTCAGAGATATCTTGCTAGTTTTATTTCCTGAGCTAGGTCTTCTAGATTGTTGATATGCTGCTTTTAAACTTTCGGGAGATTTTGTTGAGTGATAAAAGAACGAACTTTCGCTATGCACGAACCATTTGCGAGCATTTCCCCCCGGTTTTATTTGCTAAACAAAATTAGAACTAAAGTTGATTGAAACAAATTCGTATCATTCAAAATGAATAAACTATATTATGTTTTTAACCATTAAAACCGTTGGACGTTAAGTTGTTCAGTATCATTATAATATAACATTTTTTTACAATTTCTAATTTGTAATTATTTTTAACATTCTTAAAACTAATAGTAATAATTTTATTAACACAGTAGGCCCATGGCTTCTTTGGTGCTGACTGACAGCTCACAGCTGACTTCTGACAGTCAACATTTAGGTATATACCTATATTTTGACTGTCAGAAGTGACAGCTGGTAAATACATGTTTTTGCAGATTATATGGTTCGGCGTAGGGATACATAATTCAGTCTGGTAACTTTTCAAAGCCGTCAGCTGTCAGCTATCAGTCAGCACCAAAGAAGCCATGGGGCTACTTTACCATACATTAATACCATACATTTTCTTATTTTTATTTAAATATTTAAAAAAAAACATTATTTAAATACTATACAGCATTGTATGGATCTACTCTATATACTTTGTATATAATAAGTGTAATTTATAGTTGTACATGTAGTTTATAGTTATACCCATACACCTATAAATATAATATTTACGTTGATAATTTAATTAATCATTCTTGCCATATAAAATTGTTCTATACTTTAGTGTAAAATGTATATGATTATATGCAGAATATTATCCTTATTTATTTCATGAGCATGTTATTATTGGGATATTTATTTTAAAAATAACTTAATGTAATAATATAATAAAATACGTCAATTCCAACTTATTTGGTTGTTTTTGTATTTGTTCTTGCTTATTTAAAGGAAATTTTCATAAAGTTACTCTTAAATAATATAAATCATTTATCATCTTTGTTTCCGTTAGATTCAAATGATTTTATCGATGTATATAACTAACCGGAAGCTCGGTTTGGCAGTGTTCTGATCTATGATTATTAAAACGGCATATGTAGTTTTTCAAGATACTTTCCGAATTATATATGTATTTATTCTACCTTTTTATTTTATCATCTGTGCTCATTGTTCTGACAAACTCCATCGATAAGTAAAAGTTTTTTTTGTTTTGTTTTTTGTTCTCGTCCTTCTTCGCTTGCCACAGAAGTTGGGCGGAAAACATACAGTGACGCAAACCAAGGTAATCCATCATATTGCTTGCACTTTGCATTAATCTTGGCGAGTTGGCGCGCGGGCTGACTCGAGAAGTTAGGATAGCGCAGATCTTGCCTTCCCCAGTCAGACTGTCAGAATAACATCACATTAGTAACCTTCAGTTACAGTATATAAAATATGTTTTATATACAATAAATTGTTAAGATAAAATTTCATCCGTAAAAATTTCCTGATCATAAGTGGCCTCGAAAAAAATGTTTTAATAGAACTTTAAGCTTTTCCCTGACTTCAAAAAGATTCCTTTACCTAGCTTCGTTTGTACTGATGATCAATATACAAACAGTTTACCTGTGATATTATTAATATTGTTTTTATCGCTGTGTCTTACTATCTGTTCAGGCTACATGCATTGTTATTATTATTATTATTATTATTATTATTATTATATGTGCTTTCGGGCATAAAAATGAATAGTGATTTTTTTAAACAGCATCCCACATTTAGGTTTTTATACTTTTATAAAACTTTCTACACCCATAGTAACGAGCATTTTACTTTTGTGATACTCCCTATTTAATCCCTTTTTTCCTCCCTATACAGGGTGGTGGAAAAATCAATTTTCCCTTACATATGAATTAATAAGCTAAGGAAAAGCTTAACTTTTGCACCATTCTGTAGATTTCGTAAGACTCATATTTTAATTGTTTTATTGCGTAAAATAAATTATTTGCTGCTTCAGGTAATAGTAATATATTATTTGATTGTAGCTTATGTAATATTTAGAAATATGTAATTGATTGTTATGCTCTTTGGTGGACATGGATGCTCCTTTTTTCTCAATGTTTCTGAAAGAGTGTAAATTATTATATTAATTTATTCTCTTGGTGGAGTGTTTCTGCATCAGTATATAATGTTTCCTTAATTCTCAAATTTTACGAATTTTTGGTAAATGTCTTTATTTTGAAATTAAAGAGAGAGAGAGTCTGTGCGATACCACGTAACATTTATTTGTTTAACTAATTTCAAATTATTAATACCATACATAAGTAATCTTCATCGTGAACTTTTTTCATATTAAAATACAAAATGTTATCAATTTATATTATCTTACAAGGTGATGTGTACTGTACATTAAGGTGACCTGGCGGTCTAGGGGTAAGGTGTCAGACTTCTATGCTGGCGGCCGGGGTTCGATCCTCGGTCCCGGCACAGATTTATCTGATTACCAAACCCTTCCTTCACCTCTGACAAGACATCTTGTGAATGTGGGGAATGCCAGGCTTCCACCGTGGTTCGGATTCCACGTTAAACTGTAGGTCCTCCATTTCATCTCACAATCACCCCACCATTACACATTAGCGTAAGTGCGTATAACCCGAACGGGTAGTAAGACGCGGTGCTAATAATAATAATAATAATAATAATACTGTACATTATATACACTTGCCACGTATTTTTCTTATAGTCCGTTTTGCATTCCCTCTTGAAAAACCAATAAAAATCTCCCATCCTGGAGGTATCCCAGTGACCTTGATAACCCTTTTTCATCATGGATATATCTTGATGAAAACGTTCCCCTTGCTAATCCCTCACAGCACAGGGGGAAAAACCAATTGTGAATGTAGAAAATGAATTTTCAATTACATTTGACCCCCCATATATTCATAACATTGTGATACAGTAAGGTTGACACCAGAGATGAATATTTGTATTGTTTCCTGTTTACAATAAATCCATGCACAACTACTTTAAACGTAGGCCTAAAATATGAGTTTAGACTTATGCCTCTTTTCATTCAAGATTATATGCTCAGAGGCATGCCTCTTTCGGTGCGTCTTGCGTATTGCCTCTTACCTTATACAACCCGACCTGTTTACACTTTTGCATCTCTTTCCATGCGTTAGAGATGTCTTCGCGGGAAGTACTTGCTTCTGGCGTCGCTACAGCTATCGTCATTTTACGACGTCAAAAGAAACTAAAGCGACGTGAGTTCTGGATGAGTCAGTTTCTAGAATCACCTTCATTAAGTGCAGGAAATAGATAGAGGTTGAGTGTTTAAGAACTTCACAAGAATGTTCCCAAGTGATTTTGATATCTTGCTGAGTATGGTTGAACCACACATTTATAAACAAGATACTACATTTAGGGATGCCATGTCAGCAAGTACATGGTTATCGGTCATTCTTCGTTTTTTGGCAACAGGTGACAGCTTTAAGAGTTTAATGTAGGATTTTAAAATATCGGTTTCAGTCATAATTCCAGAAGTATGCGTGGCCATCGTCAAGGCACTCTATGGTTATGTGAAGGTGAGTTTTAAAAAGGTCGCAATGGCTCTAGTACAAAGTACCTTTTAATAGTTATCTAGCGACTGTGAGGCAAGAGTTTTGCAACATGCTCCACAAATATTTGGGGAGCACTTGCGCCTGCCTATCTGCGGCTAGGCGCACAGATACATTTGGGGCATGCGCAGTCGCACGCCCCAACGTGCCTCTCCGGTGCGTCTAGTTGCATGCCTCATGTTGCATGAATAAAGGTATAGTCTAAGCGCACCCTAAGTCAAGCTGTCATTCCAGTATCCTGTAGCTTTGTCTCAAATACATAATCTTTCATAAGTTTCCTTATTTGGAGACCAATGAAAATTTCTTCTTCCAGTTTAGCATCTGTTATATTGGCGAAAGTGTCTGCAAGATGGATGAATTCGTTTCCTAATTTATCTAAGACCTTAACGACCTTCTTCATTAAATCAAGCCTTATATGTAAAGGTGTAAAAAGAACATTTCCTAGTTCAACTACTGGAACATATTTACACTACTTCTTCCACGTAAATGTTCGCTTCTCTTCTCCCATTGTGTGCACAAACTAATACTTTTGAGTTACCTGACCCGCCTCGGTGGCGTAGTTGGCTAACGCGCTTGTCGTGTTGAAGCTCGACTGTTGAGGACGGGGAGATCGAGGTTCGAATCTCGGTCGGGTGAACTGGGGGTGGTTTTTCCTAAATGGTTTTCCACTCTCCCTCCACGCAAATGCGGGTTCACTTCCTCTAATTCAACCTTACCTATTCCTAATCCATTAGAGTAATTAGTACTTAAAGCGTATAACCCGAACGGGTAGTAAGACGCGGTGCTAAATATTATTATTATTATTATTGTGTTACCTGATCCCCACAAATATAGAAAACAACAATATTTGCTGAAACTTCCCTGTATATCTGTAAGCGATTATTCTAATAATTTTAAGACCCCTACAGACATTCCAAGAATATTCTTGGTATTTTAATGCACCCAGAATCTTCGGTATTAAGTTGAAGAACTGATGGCTATTAATTTGATTTCCTCTATGTAACTTTCAAATTTAATGTCAATAAATAAATATGCGCCATTCATCAGGATCATGCGCAATGCTTATTTATTTAATACGAGCATTAATATCTTCCCCATACTATCCCCAATGATGAAATATTTGGAATACAATCGCCAGGGTGATTAAGATATTTCCTTTGCTTCGGAATGTTAACACTTTATTGGTAGGCAAAACATATCAGATAGAAACTTTCCCCAGATAAACACAAATAAACCTCTATAGCTATCTTTCCATAACTTAAAAAGCTATTGTGCGAGTATAAATGCAGTACTTATAATGGAATGGAATGAGGCACGAGAAAAGGTCAATGTTTTTCCACTTTTTATGGCAAAACGTTTTTTTGGCCAAAATAAATAAAATATTGCTCCAAATAGAGTTTAATTTTCTTCACGTATTGATATAAACAACAGGTTGTTGAATATTTGTCATGAGCACGGTGTAATTAGATGACAAACTTTTTAAATGAGGAGCAAAAGTTGTCATTAAATTCCAGAACACCCTTGAGAGAGATTTTTTTAAATTAGGTTACCATGTGAATAAAATTAAATTCTATATTTGTACCGGAGAAATATTTTATTTATTTTGACCAAAAGTAGTTTTGCCATAAACAGTGAAAAACACTGATATTTTCTCTCATTCCCTTTCATACCACCTTAACGAGACACTATAGTCACCTATAAGCGAATGCGAAAAATATTTTATTATGTCTCTGATCAATGTCATGTTTTATTATAAGCTAACTATTATATTTGCATGCAACAATTAAACTATAGGTCATGACAGATCAGGGTCATATTCCCTTAACTAAATTGTAGTAAGATACACGTATAACGTACACGTAAACAGAAAAACCTAGCTAGATATATAAAAATTGTTACCTGATATAAAATTTGTATTGTCATCTCCGAGATCACCACACAAAAATTGAATAAAAAGAGCCAAAATATCGCTGGAGGTAAAAAGCATGTTGACTAGTGTAATAATTAATCAGCCATAGCGCCTGACCTTGAATATAATATGACTAATAATTTTTTTTAACCCCGTGTCTTATAATATCCGTTTGGGTTATACGCTTATTTAATAATTATTCTAATGGTTTTAGGAATTAGAAAGGTTATAATTAGAGGAAGTGTGCCTACATTTGTATGGAGGGAGAGTGGAAAACATTTTAGGAAAAGTCAGTACACCCGACTGAGACTCGAACCTCAACCTCTCCGTCAACAGTAGTCTAGTCTACTGCAAGAGTGGTGCCTTGGACCACGCGGCCACCGAAGCAGGTATTAATTAAATTAAGACCCACACTCTAATATAGTACATTGTTTAGGGCTGAATATTATTATAATCCAGTCAATCTGTCAGTATAAGGTAGTCAGCCATTCCCACCACTCAACCAAGGGGATGGCTTGGCATGTAATACAAGTCGTCAAGTGGAACAGGCACATCAGACGCAATGCAGGGAGAAATGATGGGGGAATGTTTGACGTGACTACACGTGATCCGCTGGCCTCTACACTCGACTTAACCGCTATAATCCACGATAAAGTGGATTATGTCAATATTTATGTTTGCGGGCGAGAACATGCAAGGTCGAAAGATCACTTTGTCTCATTAACAAATACACCCTTTATATATAAAGCTCCTATTACACGGGTAAACTTGTTGCATGCAACTAGTTGATTAAAATATTTAGAAGTGCTGGTTCAAATGAAAGCCATTACACGAGGAAACTTCAGTTGTATGGTCGGCATTTAGTTTCAGACAGTTTTCATGCAGTGAAACTGCACGGTCAACTTTTTTAACTGTCCGAAATCGAGCTGGGACATTGTTTCAAATGTAACCTATTACACTATGCAACTAATTTCTTGCGTAACTGCAACTTCTAGTGGGATACTTCTTCTCATTTTAGTGTCGAGTCTTTTTTTATATAGGTCAGAAATTCATCAAATGATGATTTAGACATGCGAAAGTAATTTTAAAAAAAGTGTTATATTCCACAGATCCTCAAATGACTTATAGTACAGACAGACCTTTAGCCAGTCTTGAAGATAGTATCGTATATACATACATCTTTCTTGGCATGCATCTTCTCTTTATTATAAGCAAAGCAAGAAGAAATAGTCCCTAATTCCTCGACGTCACTTTCTTGATGTGACGCTCACCAATGGTTGCAGCAACTAGTTGCACGTAACAATTTGTGCAGCTGCAAGCATCGGGCAACTGGTTACCCCGTGTAATAGGGCCCTAATGTGCCTTGACTCTTCAAGAGGGTTTAACTTGGACCAGGTGGACTGGGCACAGCTTTTGACCCCAGGCTAACATTAAAACCTCCCCACACCACCCCCAATTTCTAGGGTGTTTTGGGCACTGCTACATTGCACCACAATTTCCTTCCCATGATGAATTAGGACTACAATTTCCTTCCAAGGTGGATTAGACACTGCCACCTTGCAGTACGATTTCTTTCCCTAGGTGTGTTAGGTACTGCTACCTTGCAATAAGATTTCCCTCCTTAGGTGTATTAGGCACTGCTACATTGCAGTACGATTACCCTCCCTAAGTGGATTAGGCACTGCTACAGTGTACCGAAATTTCCTTCCCAAGGTGGGTTAGACACTGCTACCTTGCAGTACGATTTCTTTCCCTAGGTGGATTAGGCACTGCTACCTTGCAGTACGATTTTTTTTTCCCTAGGTGGATTAGGCGCTGCTACCTTGCAGTACGATTTGTTTTTCCCCTAGGTGAACTAGGCGCTGCTACCTTGCATGACGGTTTCTCTCCCAAGGTAGATTGGGCAACGATAGCCTAAACTAACCTAACCTAACCTAACCTTGCTCTCCCTCTCGGAGTAGCTAACGTTTCGCTGGATGGCTTTTACTCTACTGAAGTGTGCTGGTAATTTATTGTATTAATTTCCAATTAATATCCTACTATTAAGTGCCTAATCCACCTGTTTGCAATTCCTTCTGGTCGAATCGATGGTGCCCAATCCATTAATCCCTCACATAAAAAATATACCCAATCCCCTACCACCCATATAGTTCCTGACGAATACACTGAACAATGGGTCTGTAGTCCTCGTCCTACCATCTGTTCAGATTATCGGAATATATGTACTAAAAGGTTGGATATGAGATTGATAGAAATTGAGAGGAAAGTTTGAAGGGAGTGGATTAAAACATTTAGGAAAAATAACCCTCAAGACACCCGAAAGGGATTCAAACTCTGATATCACTGTCATCCGTAAACTAAACCAGAAGAATTGGTCCTCCAGCCGGCGTGCCAAACGTTGCGGGTTTTTATATATTTATAGCACCGCGTCCTACAACCTATTCAGGCTATACGCATATATACAGTAATAATTACGATACTGAGTTAGGGATGAGGAAGGTTGAATTTAGATGACGTGTACCCGCATTTAAGTGAAGGGATAGTGGACAATTTAGGAAAAACCACCCTCAGTACACCCGACCAGGATACGAACCACGATCTTCTTGTCATCGGCAGTTTCTAGGCTATTGGTAGAATGGCGCCTTACACCATGCGGCCACCGAAGCAAGTGCTATAATTTTATTGTTCTGTAAGGAAGTATTAAGGGGACTTTTTTTTATTGCCCCACCCGTAAAATTTGGATTGCGTGTTGCCTACCTCGGGACTGGTGGAATTGAATATCATGTTGTCCAGAAGATGGGAGACGTTTGGAGTGTACAAGGTGAAGTGCGTATTTCCTACCTCTGGACTGGTGGAATTTCTTGATCCGGTCCTGTTCATTCGCCGTCACTCTGTTCTTCTCGTGGTCGTGAAGCGCCATCGTGGGGAACACGGCTTAAAAACAAAAACCTACTCTTAATACAATGAAAAGTAACAAATAGTGAGAGAAGTGACTCAATTCCCACATATTTACTATTTTCTTCCTTCCGCGATCCTGTTATATTATTCCCACAAATAGTGAACCTTCCTATCTCCTTGCTGTTTTAATACTCCCAATGATAGTGAACCTTCCTATCTCCCTCGTGTTTTAGTACTCCCACTAATAGTGAACCTTCCTATCTCCCTCGTGTTTTAGTACTCCCACTGATAGTGAACCTTCCTATCTCCCTCATGTTTTAGTATTCCCACTAATAGTGAACCTTCCTATCTCCCTCGTGTTTTAGTACTCCCACTGATAGTGAACCTTACTATCTCCCTCGTGTTTTAGTATTCCCACTGATAGTGAACCTTCCTATCTCCCTCGTGTTTTAGTATTCCCACTAATAGTGAACCTTCCTATCTCCCTCGTGTTTTAGTACTCCCACTGATAGTGAACCTTACTATCTCCCTCGTGTTTTAGTATTCCCACTGATAGTGAACCTTCCTATCTCCCTCGTGTTTTAGTATTCCCACTAATAGTGAACCTTCCTATCTCCCTCGTGTTTTAGTACTCCCACTGATAGTGAACCTTACTATCTCCCTCGTGTTTTAGTATTCCCACTGATAGTGAACCTTCCTATCTCCCTCGTGTTTTAGTATTCCCACTAATAGTGAACCTTCCTATCTCCCTCGTGTTTTAGTACTCCCACTGATAGTGAACCTTCCTATCTCCCTCGTGTTTTAGTATTCCCACTGATAGTGAACCTTCCTATCTCCCTCGTGTTTTAGTACTCCCACTGATAGTGAACCTTCCTATCTCCCTCATGTTTTAGTATTCCCACTAATAGTGAACCTTCCTATCTCCCTCGTGTTTTAGTACTCCCACTGATAGTGAACCTTACTATCTCCCTCGTGTTTTAGTATTCTCACTGATAGTGAACCTTCCTATCTCCCTCGTGTTTTAGTATTCCCACTAATAGTGAACCTTCCTATCTCCCTCGTGTTTTAGTACTCCCACTGATAGTGAGCCTTCCTATCTCCCTCGTGTTTTAGTACTCCCACTGATAGTGAACCTTCCTATCTCCCTCATGTTTTAGTATTCCCACTAATAGTGAACCTTCCTATCTCCCTCGTGTTTTAGTACTCCCACTGATAGTGAACCTTACTATCTCCCTCGTGTTTTAGTATTCTCACTGATAGTGAACCTTCCTATCTCCCTCGTGTTTTAGTATTCCCACTAATAGTGAACCTTCCTATCTCCCTCGTGTTTTAGTACTCCCACTGATAGTGAACCTTCCTATCTCCCTCGTGTTTTAGTACTCCCACTAATAGTGAACCTTCCTATCTCCCTCGTGTTTTAGTACTCCCACTGATAGTGAACCATCCTATCTCCCTCGTGTTTTAGTACTCCCACTGATAGTGGACCTTCCTATCTCCCTCGTGTGTTAGTACTCCCACTGATAGTGGACCTTCCTATCTCCATCCTGCTATAGAACGCTTGCTAATAGCGATTGGAACTATTTACACAAAACCTGCTTCAATGGTCGCAGGATATAAGGCGTCACTCTCGTGTTATACTATATTGCCGATGACAGGGAGATCGAGGTTTGAATTCCAGTCGAGTATACTGAGTGGTTTTTGTAAATGGTTTTCCATCCTACGCAAATGCCAGTATACATTCTCTGAATTCAGCCTTCCCCATCTCTAACTTATTAGCGAAAAAAATAGTACATATATGTACAACCTGAATAATTATATATATATATATATAGCACCGTGTCACGTTTTACTACCTATTCGGTTTATATACTAATAATATTTAGCACCACGTCTTACTACCCATTCGGTGTTTACGCTTAAGTACTAATTACACTAATGGATTATGAATCGGGAAGGTTTAATTTAGAGGAAGCAAACCTGCATTTTCATGGAGGTAGTGTGGAAAATCATTAAGGGAAAACGACCCTAAATTCACCCAAGCGATATTCCAACATCGATCTCCCCATCCTCAGCAATTTAGCTCAACACGCAATTAGCGCATTCGCTAATTATGCCACCAAGACGGGTTATTCGTGCTATACATTTAAGAACTAATTATTCTTTTATATATATATATATATATATATATGCATGAAGGCCATATGTAGGAGTACCCATTATTTCCACATAAACAAGTGAATCACAGACGCAATGAATGAATGAATGAACACACACATTTGAATCTAAATATCGATTACCGATATTATGATCAACGTGTTTGCGCATGTGACGTGTTAATGATGACCCTTTTTTCACTTAACCTTCATAATTGAAGAGTAAATTAGAATCAAGGCCGCTAACCTCGCACACAGCCCGGATTTCAAGCAATTAATCTTGGTTACTGCACTTTCTTTGCTCCACCATTTTCAAAAATGTTACGAACAATTTTTTATTAATAATTGTCAAAGCATATACAAGTAAAGCTTACCAATATTATAAAGCTTAATTTGATTTATATAGTTGCTAAATAAGCCCTTCTATTAATATATTTTATTCTATGTTAGTAAAATTAAGAATCTGTTTGTCTGTCGTGAACATTACGCAATATCTACCACCTGAAGAGGTATGTAATTCTAAAGCTTGTTAGCCATTGTACGCATGAGCATATGTACTTTGAATTGGGAATTTTAAATTTTTTGCTAGATTTTTTAAATTCATTAAAAACCGAGTGCATTGCGTGTTATCTACCTCACGCAGAGGGCTGGCATTTTTAAATTGGTAGCCCATGTGCACAAAAGTGTGTGTGTCTCAAAGCCGGAATTTAATTTTTTTTTATTAGATTATTTGGATTAATCAAAAATTAGGTCGGAAGCAAAAAGGCAACGCGCAACGCATGACTTAAAGGCACCAAGCTACCTTCCGCCTACAGTCACTAATCTAAAAACATTTCTCCCGCTCAACTTTGAGTATTTAAACTAGTAAAATATAAAATAATAATCAATCCTGTTTCGATTCAAGGCTACTTTGCAAGAATCTTATGCTCTCTTCATATTAATGCGGGAGCACTTACTATATTCTCGTCCCTACCTCTTAGATAAAACCACAAGTAGCCCATGTTTTAAATTAACTAATTTAAAACTAAACATACATTTTGTTGCATGTTATTAACGGATTTATCTAAGAGGTAAAGAGGAGAATATTATTTTAGAACGAGTGCCTTTACACTAGGATTAAGTGATTATAGAAAAACTAGAATAAAATAACATAAGGAAGACTGTATCATCAATGCATCAAACTTATACTCGAACGCTAACCATTCCATCAACGCAAACCTTTTGAAATATGAATCTAACGCCTTAGATCAGCGGTTCCCAATCTGTGTGTCGCAGACACCTTTTAGATGAGTCGCGAAAATTATAGGTAAAACATTATTTAATTTATTCAATATAACGCGCTGAAGTGGGTGAAGTGGCTTCGTTTGATCCAAAGATAGATTCACTTTCAGAATTCAAGCAACAACAGTAATTTTGATATTAGTTTCTCAACTATCTGTTTGCACAGATGGAAAACTGACAAATTATACATTATTATTATTATTATTATTATCATCATGCATATATTTGCGTTAATTTGTAACGTGTAATTTGGATGGTGAGTAATATATTAATATAGAAAAATTCATACTAGCATTGTAAACGGAATCTAATAAATTAAACTTAAAAATTAAAATCTCATGTAAAAATAAATTTCGCCATAAAAGTATTTACAGCTACGTAATCATATATTTATCGTATAGAATGTTTTAAAATAATGTGAGCGCTTTAAATCAATGTAATATTCATTTCCCAGTATGCCTCCCTCCTCTGTTAAAAGCTTTGCACGAAGCCTTTAGAAACTTTGACTTTTTCCAAATGGTCTAAAGTCACTAAAGTGTATCTTTCAAGACAGTCCCCGCTAGGGACAAGCAACCCACTTAGTATGTATGCACTATTGATAGTCTAACATGTATTTTGAGAGGTAGCGTTGTATTACAATGCAATTTACAATAATACCTGAGATATGACCGTATCGACATTATGATAAACAGTTCAAAAACCTACCATGCCTTGGTTTTCTTACGAATGTATGTTTGGAGCAATTTTTATAAAATATAACACACATTTTTTCTTAATCATTGGTAATATTTCACTTTATTATTAGTGTTATTTTATAGGTACTGATAAATAACCGAGTGAAGCGAGAAACTATTTTAACTCGACCTTTTAGGATTTAGTCTGTCTGATTGTTCCGAGATTACTGTCAAATGCTTTGGTTAATTTTTTTAAATGTTGGCAGGTAATTTTTTTTCTAACCAGGCTGAAGGACGTATACACATGTATTGTTTACGTTACAACTATTGAGAGACTGACGTCTTAAAACACACGAACAACTGTTATCTATGAATATAATGCACTATTTAATATAGTATTCGTTTTACATCTAAATTGATAAAAAAATTAAAATATCAACTTCAAATCTAAGGGGAAATTATTGAAGATATTTCAACTTGAAATACAAAGATGAATCTTAATATTGTAGAAACGATAATCTGACGACATAAATCTTAGCAAGATGCATTTAGCATTTTTGGAATAGAGGGAATAAGGTCTACTATTCACATATTTATTAGTAACTATTAAAAGTGACAGCTGCAGCTCTCGATACTTCGCGTATTAATTCGTAAATGTAGATCCAGTAGCTTTTCTAGCTGTCAGATATGTCAATTTGTAAGAAAATTTGTGTTTAGGTTTAATATACTTTCGTTTATTCATACGCTCAGGTATGTAATTTTCAGCTGTGTCTTTTAACAAGTAACGTATTTGACAGCGGTAAAATAAATATTATTAACGTTTGGATATTATTCATAATTTATATAGGCTAGGCTATAAAAGCGCTTTATTCTATGAATTTATTATCAAGTTCCTGATGGAGTTTTTGCGTAGGTAGGGTTTATTAGAACAATAGAATACGCTTACAGCGAAGGCTAAATTAAACATTCATTCATCACCATTAAGTGAGGATTAAAATTGTATCAATTTGAGATAAACCTGCTTTGGTGTCCACATGGTCCAAGGTGTCACTCTCATGTTAAACTATGCCGTCGATAACAGGGCGATAAAGGTTCAAATCCTGGTCGGGTGTACTAGAGGGGGTTTTCCACAATTGTTTTCCACAATTGTTTTCCACTCTCCCTCCAATCAAATTCAGGTACACTTCCTTTAAATTTAACCTTCCTCATTCCTAACTCATTAGCATATATAAAATGCGTGTAGCCTGAAGAGTTAGTGAGACACAGTTCTAAAGAAAAATTAGGTAAGAACCAAGATTTATCTGAGATAAGTCAGGGTCTTGAAGCTCAACGTTCTCAGTCCTGACCTAGGTCAATTGTCTGATAACATTAAGACAGTAAAACAGCGTTGTAATATCATTCGTGTGTTTTCCTTGTAGACATCACAGGTATCCCTTCTAGTTGCAAGATATTTGCCTTTTAGTTTCCTGATGTTTGCGTTCTAGATATCATTATGTTTTTATTCTAGATGCCAGAGGTTTTCCTTCTAAATACAAGTTATTTTCCTTCTTTACTCTATATCTATTACTGTTTCCAGCTGATGCGCTAGGTCAGTTTTTGATTCAATCCATATATTTTCCACTACTGGCTGACTAGGGCTGTCGTAGCTTCATATGCTTTACAATCTAACGTAAGACTAGGACAAGCACAACATCCAGTCCCTGTCCGTTAACTTATCAATGTGAAAGGGTAAACCCACATTTTACCAATGATAGAATTTTCAGCCGTGCCGGGAATCGAATTCGGAACCCTTAGCTCAACAGACAGACACGCTACCGACTGAGCTAAGTAAGGTGTCGGACTTAAAAGTTAATGTCAAGTCTAAAATATTCCAAACAAAATCACGTTCTTTGTTCGTCTTTTTTCTTCTCCGCGTCCTACTCGGTTTATCCGCGTATTTACACTAATGGAGTGATGTTAAGGAAGGTAGAGATTAGAGAAAATGTACCCGGAATTACGTGGAGGGTGATTCTAGAACCAGAAATGTAGAAAACAAAAACTCGTGCCCAGTAAACCCGACCAAGATCAAACCCAGTTAGATGTAAGCGTAGTTGAAAGTACCTTTCTTCCCTCCTCCGGGCATGACATAGCCAGGCCGCGCCGTAGGAGCGGAAGTGCTCAACCAGCAGTAAATGGTGCCGTCTGTTGTCGGTTCTTCTCGCGTCGAGACGGCTTGGGGTGCCGTCCTAGTGTTACGAAGAAGAGAAAAAACAAAAAAAGCAAAAAACACAACCTTTTTTTCTCGGTTCGATCAATCAACAACACTCTCCTCTACTAGACTGTTGCAACTAGGAGCCTCGTTAGAACCCTTCTTTAGGCTTCCCTCCCTCTCCCCGTTTTATCCCTGTTTCCAGGACCACATCCTGCGCATGCCTAAGGAGAGGGGGGGGAAGGGAAATAGGGTGGGATGTATCTACCCTCCCCCCATTTTATTTAAGAAGGAGAAAGCGTCGGATGTTGATAGAATCAGTGTCACCGGAAATATCCTCAACAATACCATGAAGAGATTTATTTACATTTTGGTTTAAACTATGACCAAGACTCCTTTTTGTGGAGTCACATAGCTCTGAATTGTTATACATAGAAATCAAACTATATATTGAATCATATACATAACAACAATGATTTATTAAACTCCTGTAAATGTGAATTAGTCTTCAAAAGACGAGATTTACCATTTCGTAATTAATTTTATATAGTCCCATGTTTTTGTTTATTTTAATATTCATGAATAACAGTTTGTATACACTCGTAGGACTGTGTGCCGACTGTGTCGTGCTGCAAACAATCTCGAACAGTTCATTCCCATATGAGTTACCTTGTAAGACCGTTGATTGATTCACACCCACAGGACCATGCGTCGACCGTGCTCTGAATGATATCGATACAATATGACAGGCACACAGTCCTGTCTTTGTGAATCCATCTTTTATAGTAATTGTTTCTCGTGTTTGTACAATATATCGTACATTATCAGACAACTAGAAAAATAAGCCTTTTTTAAATAATTTAAAAGTTGTCGCGCATTTATATTACAGCTATCAAAATGTACACTATATCTCAAAAATAAAGCTACATGACACATGGCTTGGCGTGTGTGTAGGCAGGCTACATGAAAGTATATCTAATAGCTTTATGAGCTGTCAACCAAGTTTATTTCATTGGCGATCCAACAATGCATACTTTTTTTGTTTGCGCTGATTTCTTAAAATGCTTCAAGTTTCCTTTATCAATGTTTTATTTTTTGTTATTTTAATAGCATTATCTGCTTACCCTTAAAATAAACCATTAAAAATAACCTACACTTACCGTTTAAAATGAATGTAGCCTATATAAATCTTACAAAGGCAGAAATCCAGCCTAGTCTCTTTTATGAGTTGGTCTAGAACTTGGTAAGCTTTTGCTAACAAATTTAAAAGCTATGGTTTCAATTCCAGGCGAGAGGCGAAAAATTATCATTGAAAAATTAGTTTAATCCCAGAGATTCATTTTCACAATTAATTAGAGACAAAATGTAAAAGCTATATTAAAAACAATAGTGGTTATGTAAACACATTGCATTTTTAATCTCAGTTTTTTAATAATAAAACATTCCAAAGGTCTAATATTTTATTGTAAAGCAAGATTTATTGTGTATTATTTTAATAAAACTACTTAAGCTTTCTTTTACAAGTACTTTTCACCGCTAGCACTATTCCATATAATTCTGAGTAGTTACCTTTCCTAATTGTATTTCACTTGAAAAATTATTTCAATTAAGTTTCAAAATGTTATATTCAACCTGAGAGTTGCGTAGAAATTGTAAAAAAATACAATTAAGGTGGGAATATTTCTTTCTTTCTTCTAACTCCTGGAAATTGTGCGAACTTTGTCAATAACGATAGAAGTATCCTTGGGAAAATAAACATATCTTCAATAATTGTGATTAAGGAATTGGTTCATTCTACAAATGTTTGAGTTCCTAAAACGCTGATTAATAAATATTAGAGTAAGTGGAGTGTATAAGGACGTCAGTAATATCAAATCCTGTAGGCTACGGATTCGTCCAAGGGCCTTGGGACACTATTTCGAGTTAAAATTGTTATTATGAATATTAAAGTAAAAAAGTATTTACTCAAACAATTCAAATACTATTAGTTTATAATAATAAAATTAATTGAATCATCAAAAACTATACCAAACATCTAACAAATGAAATTTCTAGATTATTATGGTTCTATATAAATACATCTTTTGTTGTGATACCTCATTTTTTAAATTATTAATAAATAATTATCCAGTAACTATAAGACTATTCTTTATAATATAATACATGGTGTATTTTTTAAATTAACACGCACATTAAGACCGTTAAATTGTCTAATAATTTAGAGTGAAAATATGTGTAAATATTTCTAAAATTATAAAGAATCATCAGCAGGACACGAATAAAGAAAACTCTATAATCTCTAAACCTCTTGGTGTGCTCGGGAACACTACTTGAATAATTCTAGCATTTACTTTTACAAAAATTACCTCAACAATGGTTCAATCACCATCCATACAAAAACAACAAAAAAATACAAATATTACAGCAATGCATCAAAATATATGAAAATTCCCTGAATTGCTTGTTCTAGGTTCTAGGTAATACTGAAATAAAGTGTACACAACCATTGGAATTTTATTAATATTATTATGTGATTATAAAACTGATCTTACAATTAAAAAATAATAAATTAAGTCTCTTTGAGGAGACAAAGATAATAATAAAATATTTAATTTTGTCAATTTAAAGAAAAAAATACAGTTTAATCCTATGGAATAAATATATTTTAAACTGTAAATTGGTTCCTGGATGACTGTTGTAAGAATTTTAATTTTGTCGATTTATATTGTATTTAGTTTTAATTTATTATTAAGTGTTTATTTATTTTTATTAAGTGTTTGTTTATTTGGACGCGACTAGCATGCCATGCGGCCAGGTGTCTTACTACATTTAATTAATTCTTGTTTTATTCATTTTTAAATTTATTGTAGGAAACACCAGATAATAATAACAATACTTTTATCAGAACAAGAAATATACTCATTTTCTGGGGTTTTGTACAAATATTCCGTCCACATTTTAAAACAATACTGATCAGGTGTAATTTTATTTGTAAGGTCTTCTACGAGATTCTACGAGAATAATAATGGCCGTGTTACACGAGGAAGAAAGAAATGGACTGCAGCAGAAGGGGAAGGCGGGGGATGTGACGACATAGATACTTCAGCCAATTATTTCGTATATTTTTATTTTAAAAGGCCCGCGAGGAAAGAAATAATAAATTGAGTTTGTTTACAAACAATGATTACCGGTAAAAGTGTTATGGCTGTGTTGCAGTTAAGACACATTCAAATATCCTTCAAAACAAGACTGCCACACTAATTATCATGGCTGTCTTTTATCAATAATAAGTGATGTTGTATTGCTGTTACCCAAACTAACACCACCACATTTAGAGTTGTGGCAATGTTACGTTGTATTGACTGTGTTTATCAAACGTCACATTTTAAGTTATGGCAGTTTAACAACTCATAGTTTCAATATTATTGTGTTTATCTCAGCCATATATTGACTTGTGGCAGTTTAACTCCTCATAATTGCAATATTGTGTTTATCTCAGCCATATATTGACTTGTGGTAGTTTTGGTTTTAAGTATGGATAGGTAATTAATTTTTGTGTATGCATATTGATAGTTTATTTTGAATTATAGTAGTTACTGATGGTAACCCTGTTCATAGTTGTAGTTCATTTGTCAATAAAATTATTATTCATTGTATTGTTGTCTATGGCGCTAGTAATTGCCTGTAGTGTGAATGGTTTATTAAATAAATTTGTGTTTGTTAACGTTTTGTGTTGTATTTTATTGAGAAGTCTAAATAATGCTACTATGGGGAAATACCTTGTCAGTGTGGTTGAACAAAACATGGATGCTATCAATGTGAATGAAGGTAAGAACTTGTTTAGATTATTTAATGGTTTGGTATGATCTATTTACCAAAACATTAACCATACATAGCATTATGTGACACATTTGATTAGATGCTTAAGTGTAAGTTTTATTTGCGTGTTTTATTAGTAATATAAATATTATATTTTTAATTCAAAGACTTAAAAATTTAGGTTTTGATATTTTTAGCTACTATGATTAATATTGGATTTCTTATTGGATTTTTTTTATTTATACTGCTGTATTTGTGTAAATAAAGACCAAATATAATTAAAAAATCTAAATTCACAAAAGGCTAAACAAAAAGGCATTAATAGCTTGAAAATTTTCTGGGATTTTCAATTACAGGTATTCTAGAAGAGACAAAGAATTCTAGTTATGCCTCAAAGAATGAAGATCAAAGTCAGGATGAGGTTGAGAAATTAGAAGAACTGTTTCAAGATGATTCCAAAAATGTTGCTGAAAATCAGTCACGATGTAGGTCTACATTCAAATATATCCCTAGTCCACCCATGCATAGTAGATTAACTTCTCACGGTGAAGATATGGATGGCGATAGAGTTTTATCAATGAGTAAGCTAGACGACTCTGATGCAGATAAAGGCTGGATTCCAGGATCGGGGGATGGTGATAGGGAAGAGGAACATATTGAATGTGGAAAAAATATAAATAAACACAGGAATAAAACAGAACAAACACATGTACATCAGACAATATCAGAATCTGATGAGGTAAATAGTGAAAAGTCACTGGAAGGAAGCAGTGAGTCACCAAATTATGGTCCTATAGCAGGAATTTCTGAGAAGTCAAATGGTGAGCTACAATTAGGTAATAATGTAAGCAGGAAAAGGAAGAGGAGTAAAGAAACATGGAAGAGAAATGTTTTGAAGAAGAGACACAATTTAGGAGTATTGTATATAAATTATCAGGGCAAGAGCATTAGCGAAAAGGAATTACAGCCAGCATGTGGATCCAAATGCAAACAACAATGCTCTGTCTCTGTCTCAGAAAAGCAACGCAAAGAAGCCTTGCGTGCTTACTGGAATATGGGTGACGTGACATTGCAACGTGCATTTATAGTCAATTGCACACGTACAATTACACCAAAATATTGGTACATCCGTGAAGGCTCAACCAGAAAAGACAATCGTGCCTACTACCTTCCAATTCTTGGAAAAAGAAAGAGAGTTTGCAAAAAAAAATGTGTATGGCAACCTTTAATATTGGTGACCGAACTGTAAGGACTGCTTTAATTAAAGGGAATGAGACTTGTGAATCGGTGGAAGGAGATTTGAGAGGATTGCATGGTAAGCAGAAACAACTTGATCCTGACGTCATGCAAAGAGTTTGTGATCACATAAACTCTTTCCCGAGAGTTGAGTCTCACTATTTGAGAAAGCAAACTAAAAGGGAGTTTATATCTGGTGAACTTACAGTTGCAGAAATGCACAGGTTGTTTGAGAAAAAATGTAAGGAAGACAACAAAGCATCATGTAAACTTGGTACATATTCATATATTTTTAATCACAAGTTTAATATTGGTTTTTTCATACCTAAAAAAGATCAATGTTCTATCTGCGAGCGGTATGATAATAGCAACAAAGAAGAACATTTGGTCATGCAAAGTCAGATTGCCACTTATAAGCACAAAACCGAACATTCCAGACTTGAGAAACAGCGTGACAAGGACACTGCCACCAAACACAAAGATAGTACCATTGTTGCTTGCTATGACCTTCAAGCAGTTTTGACTACTCCGTCGGCACAAGTTTCAAATTTTTACTACGCTAGAAAATTCTCAACTTTCAATTCCACTATTTATGAAATGGGCACAAATCAAGGCTATTGTTATCTATGGCATGAAGATCAAGCAAACCGAGGACCTAATGAGATTGGTACATGCGTACATAGTTTCTTGAAATCTAACTGCCTAAACAAGGAGACAACTTTTTATTCTGATAACTGCGGTGGCCAGCAGAAGAATAAATACATAGCACGCCTGTATCTTTATGTTGTGGCCATTTATGACGTTCCGAGTATTACGCATAATTTTTTTTATTACTGGCCACACTCAGAATGAGGGAGACACAATGCACTCCATCATAGAAAACCAAAAGGCGAAACTTTTAAAAGGTGTCTCTATTTACAGCCCTCATCAATGGGTGCCTGTAATTCAAATTGCAAAAAAGAGTGGAAAGCCCTTCATACTTAACAAACTCTCTTCAGAAAACATCATCGACCTTAAACATCTTACCCAAAACATGGGTGACAACTTTTCAATAAACACTACTGGACTAAAGGTTGTGTGGGACATCAAAGTGATTAGAGTAACCAAAGAATTCTCTGAACGATTGCAGTATAAAACAAGTTACGATTATGAGAAATTCATGGAAATAATCATCAAAAGAAAGACTAGAAGGAGACAGAATAGTTCTGACAACGCTCAAACAATACAGAAAGCCTTTCTGGAATATCCCGGAATCTCAGCAGCTAAAAAGCAGGATCTCGTTCGCTTGTGTGAATCCAATCTTATTCCGAGAACATACCAATCTTTTTTCAAAGAGTTAAAAATTAACACCAATTATAGAGACAATTCTAACAACTCTAATTAGTTATTGAACTCTAATTTTAATCATAGTTTGGGTTGAAGAACTCTTTATGTTTATTTATAATAGTGGTAGGTACTTAATGTACCCCATTAATTTTCATAAACTATAATAATACACACTTAAATGATGCTACTATTTTAATTCCTAACTATTATTATATTGAGGGATTTTTTCCTTTGTTCAAATAAAATTAATTTAAAAAGTCTTAAACAAGTATATTTAATTAAATTCTTTCTCCAAATACATTTAATAAAACATAATAATGATGTAAACATTGTGATGATTGAAATTAATTTTTAGAACATTGTGGTAAGTATTGAGTGTTACAAAGTGACCCTAACTTATTAAATAATAACAATGTAATACTGCCATATTGGGACTTAAGGCACTGTTTTGTTTCAAACCATAAATGCAACACTGCCACATTGTGAGTTGTGGCACTACACTGTTCTAAATGTTAAATCAATACTGCCATATTTAGTGAAGAGGCAGTGTTGCATACTGTCAGTAGTATAGCAAGCAGCCATAATCTTAAAATCTTCTTTCCTAAAATATTATATGAATGTATTAATATACCTTGTCTTTTTATTCGTAGTGACCTACTTATCCTATAAATTTCAGCTCATTGCCTCTAAAGACCAACTAAATAAATTGTCTTAAAAGTTTCAAATCGATTTTTCTCAAAACTACCTTTTTGGAGTTGTGGCAGTGTTGTTCTAGGGGTGCGATTTATAGACATATATTTCAAATTTAGAACTTAAATCCTTGAGATTTTTGGGGCTTCTACGAGAAATGCCGATAAGCAGAAAATTTGAAGAAAGAAGCGGGACTGGCATCTTGGAGATAAAGATAATATGACACACATTATTTTCAGTGCAACAAAAATTGATATTTTAACAGTTTTTCTTCAAATAATCTTCCAAGTGTTTATCCAAATGACTACCATAGACGCGACGACAACTTTAGAATATCGGTAGACCTCTGCAATGACTTTTAGTGAGTTTTGGACAAGCTCACAGTTTCAACGATGACCTCTCAGAACATCTTTTGAGGTGATATCAACCATTTTTGTTTTTAAATTTTAATTTCTAAACAGTTTCGACCTCACTACGCAGACGCTACATTCTTGTGAACCTTTTCCACAACAATTTTAAGACTTTGTATTATTTTCTTCTAAAGTAATACTTTTTTTTCCCTCAAACTAACTTTTTTTTAAGAATGACTCTTATAAGAATATTTTGGCCAGAGTCATTCCTTCGCCACGAATGCAATGTCTTAAGTTTTTTATTCATTTATATTAACTATTAACCTGATAAAGGACATCTATTAATTAGGGTATCTCAATAAATTATAATATTTTTATTATTATTTCAATAACTATTCACAAAGACTAGACTTAAGATTTTAATATTAATGCCTCAAATTACTATTGTTATTTGAATTATATTTTAAATTTATAATTTAGCAGGCTTCTGTTAGGCAGGGTAAAATTCTAGATTGACAAGTATTTATTAAAGTTAAAACTAGAATTATTAATTTTTTCAAAGTCAAATCCATTGTTAAGTATTTTATTTATATTATTATTATTATTACCATCATTCTGTGTTATCCACCTTGTTACTGATGCTAAAAAAACATATTTAGCGATGTCTCACCTGCAAGCAGTTCCTAGGGATGCTGACCTTCGAGGCCGGTATTGTTGTATGCAAGGTGAGTCCATTGTTGACACGGTAGAGTAAAGGTATATTTTTTCCCAACATGATCCAGAGTTCCTGAGAGAGTCTCGTGTTCGATTTTATTCATTATTATTTTAAGTTTTAGCCCGAGATTGTAATTTTTTATTGTTGTTAAAAAGTGTAAATGTTGGTTTTGAACCCAAAGTATTTAATTCATTTTAGAACTGAGCTAGCCCAACATTATTTTATCATCTATTTTATGTACTATTTTTAATGACGTCACTGTACTTAAAGTTAGTAAATAGATACTTTTTTTAATAACTCTCCTTCTTTTCTATAAAACTACACTTCATCATTATATTATATTATTATTTTTTAGTTACACTGTGATAGTCAGTAGAAAAATATTTAAATATTTTGAGTTAATCTTACCATGGAAAATGTTTATAAAGGAAGAGGGAATATTATAGAATTTTGTTTCCTCTCATAATTCCAAAAATGCTCCCCAGCTTCTCGAAATAAATTTTCTCTAGTTAATCACCAGACTATCAGTTGCTTTTTGAAATACTTGAGCCTCCCTTTCACGAAAAAATTAACACTGTTAAATTAATTGTTTTGATCACAGTACGAATGTTGTACTTTATTTTAAGGACGCCGAAAAATTAAAACTACCAATTCTTTCAAAAAAGTGTTTCAAGTCTCTTCTACAACAATTTTAAAGCGTTATTTTCTTATAGTCCAAAGAGAACACAATGGTGCCATAACAATGGACAAAAAGCTTTGCGTGAACTTTGAATAAATATTATAGGAATTAAATTTAATAGTAGTTTTGAAAATATTGAGTAATAAAACGTTTAAAATGCAATAGAGAGTGTAATATATATATCTTTGGTGTCATCAGTGAAAGAGTGTTTGGAAGAAGTTATAAAAAAAACTGTCCGATAAAAGTAAAATATTTTCAAGCATAAGTCTGTCACGTCAAACAATATGTCGTTGTATTAATGATATTTTAGCTGAAATAGTGGTGGCTTCGCGATATCGGACTCAAGAATTTAAAGTTTATTCTTTAGCGTACGGTGAAAGTAAGTATATTTCAGACCCTTCTCAGCTAGCAGTATTTATTCGTGGAGTTAACGATTCTTTCCAAATGACATAAGAAATATTAAACTTTTTAAGCTTGAAAAACACCATTATGGGTGAAGATGTTTTCCAAATCATACAAAAGTGTTTGTCCGACAACAGTTTGCATTTGGAGACGCTTTGTAGACTAACAACAGATGGAGCACCGGCTATGAAAGGGAAAGAGGTTTATGAAGTAGTTGGAGGTGAGAACCATTAAAACCAGTGGTGTGTTTGTCACACATTGTTTGATACACCAGCAAAATTTATGCTCTCAAGTGTTGTCGAGCAAATATAGCTTCAAAATGGTGACCAACGAATTTGAACCATGTGATTGATCATGACGCAAACAAGCTATTTACAATGGTGCACCCAAACAGTTGATTAACATATTTTATTCAGCTAAATATTTCGAAATACGATAAAATAATCATAAAATTACTATATATAAAAAAGGGGAAATATTTCTCTTTTCCAAGTAAATACAAGACATGTATTTTTTTGTATGCACTATATTACATGTTATTGATAACATTCCAAAACGAAGAATAAGTACTTTTATTTATGTTTAAAATATTATTTCTGATTGGATAAAAATAAATTATTAAAAGTAATTAAATAATGTGAGTAAACTTAAGTTAAGTTATTTTAAATATAAAATATAGCATGTAAATAAAAAACTTATCATTTATAATAAAACAGTGATCTTTTACAAGTGCTGGCAATCAAAAACAGCCTGGATTAGTTGCGAAATGAGATGCCCAAAACTCAATTAACTTAGGACAATCAATGAAAAAAATATTCTCAATAGATTTTTAAGCCAGTAAGCTATTTAAAAATACTTATGGGCTCAGCAAAAAAGCGGTATTGAACCAATTGTGATATTTTATAACATTACCACAATGTTGATGTGGTTGGTGTCAGTCAGCACTCCTAATTCGCAAATGAGTCCTGTACAAAATCGTGTCCGGCTGAATTAACATGCGCAGTCACGTATTCGTGAATCTGCACAATGTTATTGGTGTGTCGCGGTGTCTACTCGTAAGCTATAATAATTATTGTACTTGTACTCCTAGGGTAAGGAGATATTTTAAGTTATTGTAGGATTTTTGTGAAAAGAACCTTTCATAAAATACAAATGTACTTTTTTTTTGCGTACAACACTATTTCGTTAGTGTTATTTTATAGTTATTGATAATATCTATCAAAAGTGACAGCCGCAGATCAAATAGAGTATTAGATAAATTAGCTTTCTATGCCCTTGGGGTTACAAATCAGGAAGTCAAGCCGAACTATTTATCAGTTGTGGTTCTTTTTTCGATTCTCCAATCAAGCATTTTAAGGTTATGGTAGTAAAAGTTCATTTTAATTTGAGTTCAAAATTAGGTTTCGGTTTTTTAAATACATCATAGCTTGACCCAAAAAAATCCTGAGAAAAAAGAAAAATCAAGTGAATAAAATTAAGTCACAGAAAGAAGATCATAAAATGCAATTATAAAATAAAATTATACAAACTTAGAACTTTTAAAAACCAATAAGAACCCTTATGAAGCTAAAAATATAATTATATTGATTCCAAATCCGGTTCTGGCTCTCAAGACATTTATTTTAGGGTCCTGTTCAGGTTCTGGTTCCTTAAAAATAACTGTTAATTTCTGTTAATGGTTTTGGTTCCGGTTTTACGCCGTGTTACAAACCCTTAGAAACCTATACCCCCACCTTAGCTAACTGACTGGCTATAGAAAAAGACCGGACTTTTTTAAATAGTAAGTATCATGTGCTATTATAGGAAGTTTATCCACGGAGTGTTAATATTGTGATGAGTGGCAACTTCAAATGTCAAATGTTTAAATAATTACTATTTTCCAAGGCTGTAGTTGGGAGGAGCGGGGGTTCAACCCCCCCCCCCCTCGAAATTTTATGAACAAAATATATATGGCTTTATTTATGGTTCAACCGATATCAAAATTAAGATACAAGTACAAATTAGTGGGTTGTGTTACCATAAAAAGCATTTCAGAGAGCTCTAGAGGTGTTTAATATCTAGAATTTTTTCTAGTCTTCGGCAGTTATGGTGTTTGTTACGTTGCCATAAAAATAACCACTTCAGATAGCTTCTAGGGGTGTTTAATATTTAGAATTTTTCCTAACCTTCGGCAGTTAGAGGGCTATGTTACCATAAAAAAAACACTTCAGATAGCTTCTAGAACTGTTTATCATTTAGAATTTTTTATAACTTCCGGTAACTGGGGAATGTGCACACCAAGCAACCCCCCC